>CM040127.1:50613144-51054718 GCA_022559845.1 Amorphophallus konjac
GTGACCCCTTCTAGCCATGACACGTGCTTACCCTGCTCTTTCAGGTGGGGTGGCGTTGTTCGTTCTGCTTCAGTGTGGTTCCTGGAGTGTGCGTGCTCGTTGCATGTCGTTGCTTCCAGCTAGTTTCCTGCGTCGGGCTGCCCCCGACTTCTTGGTACGTCTTTCCTTTCTGTCGACTGTACTGTGCTAGACTTGTTGTCTTTAGCTTTGGACTGACTCTGAGATATAATTGTTAATTTGAACAGTTAATTAAAAAGTAATTTTATTTCCGCTACTTTAGCAAACCTATCTAATGAAATTTAATTGCTTATTGTACTATCTTTGTGGCTTCAATGTACTCTACACGTGCCTTTTTCCCTTCGGAGCTTTCCCGCTCTTGGGAGGCCTCGCGGGTTCCATGCGGTATCATGCGTATCCGGTTGTCCTACCGGGTATGCCGGGTATCCGGAATCTGGGTCGCTACAACAGCGCTGCGAGGTTTCACGGCAGGCTGTACGTCCCAGCGGAGGAGCAGGTTCGTCGTGCGGTGTTACGTGAGGCTCATGGGAGCAGGTACACCGTACACCCGGGTGCGAGGAAGATGTATCAGAACCTGCGGAGACAGTTCTGGTGGCCTGGCATGAAGAGAGATGTCACAGAATTTGTGGCCAGGTGCCTGACCTGTCAGCAGGTGATGGCGGAGCATCAGCACCAGGAGGTACTCTCCAGCCATTGGATGTTCCTGCGTGGAAGTGGGACCACGTGACCACGGATTTTGTGGTGGGTTGCCGAGGACCCCGAGTGGGTAGGATAATATTTGGTTGCTGGTGGACAGGCTGACGAAGGTGACAGGGTTGTTACCGGTCAAAGTCAGCTGGAGCGTGTCCAAGTTGGCTCGTTTGTATGTGGAGCGGATCGTGCCGTTGCATGGGATTCCCATTTCAATCGTCTGATCAGGATCCGCGCTTCACTTCTGGATTCTAGAGGAGTTTCCAGTGAGCTCTTGGCACGGAGTTGGCATTTAGCTCGGCGTATCATCCTCAGTCTGATGGTCAGTCTGAGAGGACCATCCAGACTTTGGAGGACATGCTGAGATCCTGCTGCCTGGAGTGGCAGGGGAGTTGGATTCATCACCTACCGTTGGTGGAGTTTGCCTATAACAACAGCTAACATTCGAGCATCGGCATGGCTCCTTATGAGGCCTTGTATGGGCGTCCGTGTAGGACTCCACTTGATTGGTTTGAGGTGGGTGAGCGTGTTTTGACGGGACCAGAGTTGGTGCAGCAATGTGTGGATGTTCTGCACGTGGTTCATCAGAACATGTTGGCGGCCCAGTGTCGGTAGAAGAGCTATGCTGACAGTAGGAGGCAGCCCCTCAAGTTCGCCGTAGGCGATAACGTGTTCTTGAGAGTTTCTCCGATGAAGGGGGTGATGCGTTTTGGACGGCGTGGGAAGCTGAGTCCCCGCTACAGTGGTTCTTTTTGTGATCTTGGAGCGCATCGGTGAGGTTACTTACCAGTTGCAGTTACCCCTTGAGTTGGCGTCGGTGCATGAGGTGTTCCACGTCTCGATGTTACGGAAATATATGCCCGATGACTCTCATGTGCTCGAGATTTCTGTTTGGCCTGAGGTGACTCCAAATCTTTCCCTCCCAGAGTTTCCGATCCGCGTGGAGGATAGGCGAGAGCAGCGCCTGCGGAACAAGGTCATCCCCTTGGTAAAGGTGATGTGGCAGCGGCACACTGGTGGTGAGGCTTCTTGGGAGCGTGAGGATAAGATGCGTCAGCAGTTCCCGTACCTGTTTGAGTGAGTCACCCTCTTCTTTCCCCTTAGGTTGTTCTCAATTTCGAGTATGAAATTCCTTTAAGGGGGTAGGGCTGTAATATCCCAGACCTTTCGGATCCTTCTTTGTGGGTCCCGGATCTAATTTTTCGGAGCGTCTAGCTCCGTTGTGGTCTGAAATTTCAGTTTCGGACATCTTTCGTGTTCGGATCGGTGCGATTCGGAGTTGTTTTCGGAGGCCCGAGGCGTTCTGCGGCTTATTCCGCGTGTGTTTTCCGATTTCCGGTGTGTGTTTCGGCTTTTCCTTCGGAAGCTCGCTGCGGGTGGACCGGGCCGTTCGCCTAGGCACGAGTGGTACCGTTGCGATCGGTGCGTTCCGAGGATTTCGGAAACGTATTTTTCTATTTTTTTGGTATTTTTCCGAAAAATCAGATTTTCTATATATTCCCATTTCTTTTTCTTTTCTTTTCCCCTTTCTCTTTCTTCTTCTTCCTCCCTTCTCTCCCGTGAGCGCTTCCACCGTGACCGGCCCCCCTCTTCCGGTGCTAGCCCCGGTGCCATCCCCTTTGGCTGCGGACGCGACAAGGCGACGGCGTCGTGGCATAGGCGGCGGCGTGGTGACCGTGGCGGTGTTCGATGCTCGGTGAGGGCGTGGGGAGTTCGTGAAGTTTCAAGCGATTCTTGAGGATCGGCGGCGATCCGCCACGTTTCGGACAACCCCGAGGTAGGGTGACGATCCTCTATCTCTGTGCTTTCCTTTCCCATGATTTCTAGGCCGGCGGGGAGCCGAGAGGGGTTCGTTTGAGCTCGGGATGGGAAAATGCATGCTTGGGGGGTTTGATTGCCGATCTAGAGTTTTTACCGCGCCATTGGAGTTTTGGGGGCATTCATTCGGTACTCTAGGGCGTGGGGGACGAGTTCCCCCTTTGTTTCCCCATCACCTGGGGGTGATTGTTCTCGATCTTCCGAGGTGATCGCGGCCCACCAGTGACCGTTTTCACTGGTCGCGGTCAGGTGGGGACCGCTTTCATCCAGGTTTTGAACCGTTGGGGCTTTAGAGTGTCGGTGGGCGGTCGCGGTCTGCGACAGACCGTGACTGTTGGTAGCGGTCTGGTGGCGACCGCGTTCACCGTGGGGACCGGCACGGACCCCGAGACATTGACCGTTGTTTTTGACCGTTGCACGCCAGTCGCGGTCTCCAGGAGACCGCTACTATGTGAACATGGTCACGAGGTGACCGCGTCATATTTTCGTGCTGGGATGGTCGCGGTCCCAGGAGGACCGCGACCGTGTGGTTGCGGTCCTGTGAAGACCGCGACTACTGGAGGCGGTCCTCCGGCAACCGCGTCTCCCATCCCTTGCCAATTCGAGTCCCGGATGAGCGAGTCTCGATCCCTGAGCTGACCCGTGGTCTGACTGATGCTGGGCATCATGTGGGGGCCACACGTGAGGGTGCCGTGGGGTCCCGGGAGATGGTGATTTCGGCTTGTGTTGCCGTGTGACGGTGTTGGTACAAGGAGCGTTCCGCGTACCTGCCATTGTGACGTGCTTTTCTGTTGGCTTGAGAGTCTACTCCTTTAGTGACCTTCCACTAGTCGTAGCCTACCAGTACGCGATACCGGTCACACCAGGGAGTGGTGTACATGCTTACCCTTAGAGGCGGTTTGTGGACCGGTTACCGTCGGGCCCCACATCTTGCAGCCAGAGTCCGGCTGAGGGGAAAACCGGTCAGAGGGCCAGACCAGGGACTCGCGGTCTGTGTGTGCACACGTGGTTGGGGGCGGTTGGACCCACGTCGACAGACGTGACCCCAGCTAGTCACTTGTTTGTGGGTTACTTGTATGGTGTTCGCGCCTTTGGTAAGAGCTACCACGCCAGGCGGATCACCTGCGGCGCGGTGTTAAGACGTCAGGGGACGCTACCGGCTGTGCTTCTAGTGCGAGATACTCCTATCGAGTACGGAGTGACAGACTACCAGTCATGTGTTTCCGACCTTCAGGTTTTACCGGGTCGATCATTGAGCTTCGGTTGTCTCACCGTGGCACGTGTGCCGGTTTACGTGCCGTAGGGTCTTTGTTGTGTAGAGTACAGGGCTTTCCTTTCGAGGTACTCTCCTACCGCTAGCGTAGTGGTTTCTTGTTTTACGAGGTAGGGTTCGAGTGATCCCTACTGAGTCTTGTTCCGAGACTCATTCCCTGCGTGTTTTCACTGTGTTTCAGGTGAGGCGCCGCCCAGGGGAGCGCGTCTGGGGTGCAGCGAGGTGCGGGTGCCCAGAGGTAGTGCTAGAGGTCAGAGCCGTGGTATGTCCCGTGTAGCTATACTTTTCTTTCTTGTCTCTGTACTAGTCGTGGACTACTGTTTGTTGTTATTTTCCATTGTGGACCATGTAAAATGCTAATTTATTTTCTGCTTGATATTATAACTATTTAATTTCTGTAATTATTTGTGATACTTGTGTAGTTTCCACACCATCCTTCTAACCCTTCCGAGTCTTCGACTCGTGGGTGGCGGTGCGAGTCTCGGGTTATCGGGCCTTCCCGGTAATCGGATTCTCGGGTCGTTACACTACGAAACCTACAAAACCACGGTTTCGCTAGAACGGACCCAAACACAGTCGTTTCAGCGCCGAACGACGTGCAATGGCAGGAAAAAACGTTCAGGACGCAGTAGTGTTCCGTCACGCTACCTCCACCGAAGAAACCGCACGCCGAAGCGACTAATCCGCGTCGAAAACCACCCGGAACGCGAACGACACCATCTCGGAATCCACCGAGGGATTGCGCCCGCAACCGCCTCGATCCTCGCCCATCCTCACCCGCATCCTCGCCCGCAACCGCCTCCACCTCGCCCCCGCCTCGCTCCGTCGGCTGTCAGAGAAGAGAAGGAAGAAGGAGAGCGTGAGAGAAGAGAGAGGGAGAGAGGGTGAGAAATGAGAGGGGAGAGAGAGAAAGGGGGTTTATATAGGGAAAATTCAGAATTCCAGAAAATACCAAAAAATAGAAAATCACGTTTTCGCGATCCTCGGAACGCACCGATCGCAACGGTACCATACTTGCCTAGGTGAACGGCCCAGTTCACCCACAACGAGGTTCCGAAGGAATTACCAAAACACACACTGGGAATCGGAAAACACACACGGAAAAGTCGCGGAACGCACTCCGGCCTCCGAAACAGCTCCGGATCGCGCCGATCCGAACATGAAAGATGTCCGAAACATCATTTCGGACACAACGGAGTCAGATACACCAGAAACGCAGATCCGAGACCCGAGAAGAAGGATCCAAAAAATCTGGGGCATTACATCCCTCCCCCCTTAAAGGAATTTTGTCCTCGAAACTCAAGACGAGCACAGGAACAGGGGAAGAACGCCGTAACCCACTGACAACACCGTCAGAGCCCCAGCACAGAAAACCTCGATTCACACGAAAATACCGATCCTGAGGGACACAGCCAGACTTACAATCACGAACAACACCTCGCTCTGCGCGCCGCACACACCGGCAATCAGAGCAGGCATATACCAAAGGACATAGTCCGGCATCACCTCAAACACCATGAAAACCAATCATGGCACCGCTGCTACCATCTCACTCACCGAGGAGACACGACCCTCGCGCGAGAGACAGCCACCGATGCAACCCATGGTCGGCAGACGACCCAGATGTCGGTTTCGTAAAACCACCGACTGGTCTCACGCCCGACACAAAGGAACAGCCAAAACCGAGCTCCCACCAGCTCACGTAGCCATCTCAACAAACTGCAACTAGAACACGGCTCAGCGCCAAGAAACACCCCACACATGGCAAGCTGAAAGCCAGACATAACACTGTGCCAACTCTGTCAGAGGACAAACTTTGATAAAGCCCAGATCCCGTCCAGAAAGGCACATCCCAAAAATGACCACCAAAGGTCTCCCTGGCACACGGCTCTCGCCACGCTTGAGCCCCAACAACCAGCATCTTCTATCTGTGAAAGACCACGCGCCGACGATCACCAACCGCTCGCTTAGGTTCTTCCTTCTTTCCTGGTCCTCCACCGGATCCGAAGGAAACATTCCAAACCTCAGCAAGCCATCCGTCGACTCCCACACAGACCGATGCCACATCTCGAGCCACACTCCCCTCAGACACCGCATCCGAACTCGATCATCGCACCAACTCGACTTTCTCAGGGGAGCATGATGAAACCGAATGACAGATCCTGACGTCTTCAGTCATCACTTCACTCGACTCAGACTCACAGGGGAACCATCCCATGCTGGTCACCAAACCAGGGATAACCAGTGCGACACCAACGTCCCGTCAAGGACCACCAATCCGACGCCAATCTCGCAAAAAGGCCTCCGCCCACAGGCGTCACTCTTCCGTCTGGTCTCATCAAATTACTCTACTTCCATCAGTCGACATCCTCAATAACCCTATTCGGGCCCAACACCGATGCCTGACACGGATTCCACCACAAGAACAGGATACTCATGCGGTGCATAAGCCAGCACATTCCCCAACACTCCATCCCGCCAGTGCCAAGAACCATAATACCTTGAGCAACGACACGGCAACAACACGTTTCACACAGAGGAACTAATCCTCCAATGCTCAACGCAGACTCAGGAATCGCCCGTAGCAACCAACGCCACGATCCTGAACCAGTGGGTCACAAGCCCACCACGCTTCCGCTACGCACTATGATCCACATGCACACAGCCACAAATTCTCAGAAACACCGCCCAACCGGCACTCGTCCTTTCAGAACAGCGCCAGCACCCTTACACGACAAGGGAAATGGCACAACTTCTCACAGGCAACCACCTTGCCAAGACAAGGGGCACATCTCGCACGGACTTTATGGCACACAAGGCCAACCAATCCGGACACGCAATGCAAGACGACGAACCTTAGCCCAACACAATCTCTCCAACTAAAGGAGAAACCAAACGCACTTCCGACCAATGGAAGGACTCCACGCTCGACCTGACCTCGAACCTCGCGCATGCTGGAAACAACACCATCCAGCATGAAGGAAAACCATTGCTTCTATCAGGTCAGCCCCTCCGACACACTCGGTGAGTGTCACGTCGGACCACGATCATAGCATCTCTCGATGCACCACCGCAGCAATTCCTTAAACTGCAGTGCACCACGCCAAGAGCCGCTACACGAGCCATAACGATAACCGTCGACGCTCATCCTCGAGTCCCGAACTCGCCGTGGAGCCTTCACATCTCAAGCAAACTCCAGGGCGGACACAACCCATCCACTGACAGAAGCGCAGGAGCAAAGACTTACCAAGACATCTTTGCCAAATCCTGTCTCGAAATCCGCATAATAATCGGGACCGACACGTCATTTCTGACGCCACAGAGCACGACAAGAACATCAGGCTTGACGAAATAGCAGCTTACTGAGAAGATATTCCACTCACCCGAGCACACTTCTTGATCAGAACACCTCAGCAGCTGGACAAACCTCAAGCTGGAGTGGACAAAAACTGACAGTAGCTCCCTCGAAGCATGCTCACGGCCACATAACCATGAACAATCCTCTCCAGCCACCTGACCATGCTGCAGGTTCCTCGAACGCAGCACCGTGAGCTCACGCCTGCCCGCAACCTCTGCCCAATGCAGTACAACCAGGGCCACCACCGATGAGGGAGAAGGCTCTCGACCTTGATCCTTAGACCCCATGCTGGCACGAAAGCTACGGACAACAACCACCTTCACAGCGCCACGCAGCGCACTCAAGCTCTCAAGCGAGAAACTAGGCGGAAAGTGAACACAAAAGCCTATGCCAGCTGCCGACTGTACTAGACCTTATGGACTTTGCTCACTGCAATATTTTGAATTCCTATGTACGTCCACAACCTCCGCTCTGATACCAGCTGTAACGACCCGAGAATCTGATTACTCGGAGAGGCCCGATAACCCGAGACTCGAACCGCCGCCCACGAATCGGGAGGGCTCGGAAGGGCTAAAAGGAGTGTGGAGGCACAAAGAAATAGGAAATAAAGTAGGACAATTCAACAATTAATAGAAATAAATAAACAGCTACAGCTACAACAGAGTCCAGTCCAATAGAAAGTACAGTCTAAAGTAGTAAAGCGTACCACATGCCGAGTGAACATTCGGCTCGGCGAGCTGGCAACTGAGAACCCTCGAACAGCACCCTCGAACCTTGAGGAAGAACCGCCACACCTGTAAAGTAGGGAATGAGTCTCTAAAATAGAGACTCAGTAGGGATCCCGCGGAACCCCACCCGGAAACAACAACGGTAGCGGAAAGCTGTAACTACGAGAGCAACAGTAACAGCAGGAACAGTAAACCCGGTGGCCGGTCGAAACTCGGCACTACAACTACTCCTACTGTACCCGAAAGCACACCCCGATCTCGCAGTCGAGGCTACCGAACCACCCTAGTACCACCTACCGAAGTAAAAACTCACGGCAACTGCGCCGTAGAGGCCTGTCTCCCAGGACATGGCCAACTTGGACACGCTGTCCAAGGTGCAACCCCGACCACCTGGTCACGGGTACCGTACAGCAAGACGCAACCTCGGTAAAGCTACTAGTACCAGTCCAATGGCACGAGAACCGACACATGCGCCACGACGAGACAACCAAAACTCAACGGTCAACACGACCAAAACTCGAAGGTCAAAGTCACAGAGACTGACAGTCTGTCACTCCCGACTCAACAGGAGTACCTCCCACTAGAAGCACAATCGGTAGTGTCCCCTGACGTCTTACACCGCACCGCAGGTGAACTGCCTGACGTGGTAGCTCCTACCAAAGGCACGAACACCGCACAAGTAACCACAAACGAGTGACTAGCTGGGGTCACGCTCCTCAGCGTGGGTCCAACCGCCCCCAACCACGTGTGTACACACAGACCGTGCGTCCCTGTTCTGGCCCTCTGACCGGTTTTCCCCTCAGCCAGACTCTTGCTGCAAGACGTGGGGCTCGACAGAAACCGGTCCACAAACCGTCTCTAAGGGTAGCCTCTCCACCACTCCCTGGTGGGACCACACTCGTGTAAGCAGGCTACGACTAGTGAAGGGTCACTACGGAGTAGACTCTCAAGTCAACGGAAAATAATGTCCAATCCCGACGACGTACGGGGACCATCCCACGTACCAGCACCGTCGCACGGTGACCACAGTCGGAGAAGAAACGGGACTCACAGCCCACGGCCACGCACACACCCTGCGCGAGAGTCGAGAAAACCCAAGTGACGCTAAGCCACTGGACTCTGGGTAGTCCTCTAGACGCACTACACCCAACGGTACTTGAGTCACAAGACTCGGGGTCAAGACCATCGTACGCAACAGCACAAGGCTGTCAATCTAGTCCAGTCTCTAGGTCTAAAACCACGGTAGCACGAGTACCGAGGTAGCTCACGAGCCGCCGTGACCATTCCCTCGAGAAGGGAACTCAAGGGACTAAGGCCACACCCACGGCCCACACGGAAGGCATAGAAGCATGATTCCCAAGGTAGCTCGCACACCGCCAAGCTGCAGCCCAACTCAGGGAGAAGAGGGAAGCCTCCAGCCCCAAACTAGACAACCGGGCTCGCAGTCCAAGGCCTCACACAGGACCCACTCGGGAATCGCTTTCCGGAGAAACTGACGACGCACGGGGACTCTCACCGCACGCACGCCAACACACAGTGACACAAGTTGAGAACGCTACACCCCAGGACCACACCGTACCAGGACACCTGGCCCCGACGAAGTGCATAGCATCCGTCAGGCCACGGGTCGGCACGTGGATCGAGAACCACACACCCGGGACTCGAATCGGTCAAAACAGAAACACTGGGTTAGACTAGCACATAGACGGTTCACCCTGGGCCGCTCAAGGGATGTGCGGCTGGGGAAGAGCCGCTCAAGAGACATGCGGCCAGGAAGGAGCCGCACAGTGCACTAATCGGACTAACCCCAAATGGAGGATAGGCGGTTAGGGCTGAATCGCCCAAGGGGATGTGCGGCTAAGGATCACCCGCACAATCCAACCGACCTACTCCAGTGTCTGTCAAAATGGTTTTGACCAAGCCCCACAACCCAACCGACACCCAACTGTTGACCAAAGGTCAACGGGGACATGCGGTCAGTGCCTGGCCGCACAAGCCCACGGAAAGATAGACGGCTGGGGACCAGCCATCCATTGGGGGGACATGCGGACCTCGCCTGGCCGCACATCACATGTGTGGTCTATCGTCCGAGCACACAACCCCAAAACCCAAACAAGAAAAACTGACCAAAGCCAGCCGCCCATACCATGGATGGGCCCGGGTTTGACCGCCCAACCGTCATAGCGGGCACACCCAGGGGGTCACCCGATCGCAACCTTTCCACGCCCCGTTGTTGCTGAAATGAAGGGGATACAGCCACAACCACCCTGGCAATCACATGGACTCCAGCCGGAGTCAAAACGACACACGAATCGCGAGAAACGGGTGATTCTATCGAGGTTACCCCAAAAGGGTTTCCGCGCTTCGCGGAGCCCTACCGGTCCAACGGGACCACCAATCAAGATGAAATCTGGGGGAAAAGAATGCTCTCGCCCCAAGGAATCCGTTGACAGTAATCGATCTGGAAACCGTCACCGTTTCCCGACCGACCCTACGAAACCTACAAAACCACGGTTTCGCTAGAACGGACCTAAACACAGCCATTTCTACACCGAACGACGTGCAATAGCAGGGAAAATGGGTAGGACACAGTAGTGTTCCGTCACCCTACCTCCACCAAAGAAACCGCGCGCCGAAGCGACTAATCCATGCCGAAAACCGCCCGGAACGCGAACGATGCCATCTCGGAATCCACCGAGGGATCGCGCCCGCAACCGCCTCGATCCTCGCCCATCCTCGCCCGTATCCTCGCCCACAACTGCCTCCACCTCGCCTCAGAGAAGAGAGGGAAGAAGGAGAGCGTGAGAGAAGAGAGAGGGAGAGAGGGTGAGAAATGAGAGGGGAGAGAGAGAAAGGGGGTTTATATAGGGAAAATCCGGAAATTCCAAAAAATACCGAAAAATAAAAAATCACATTTTCGTGATCCTCGGAATGCACCGATCGCAACGATACCACACTCGCCTAGGTGAACGGCCCGGTTCACCCGCAACGAGGTTCCGAAGGAATTACCGAAACACACATCGGGAATCAGAAAATACATGCGAAAAAGCCGCGGAACGCACTCCGGCCTCCTAAACAGCTCCGGATCGCACCGATCCGAACACGAAAGATGTCCGAAACATCATTTCGGACACAACGGAGTCAGATACACCAGAAATACAGATCCGAGACCCGAGAAGAAGGATCCAAAAAATCCGGGGCATTACAACCTTGATCATATTTTCCAACAAGCTCAAGATGACATGAATATTCATGAGGATGACGAGGTGGATGAACAAGATAATGTGACTAGGAGGGACGTTGTTAGAGGGGAGAGATTTCGAGACCGTATAGCCACTCGGCTTTGGACCCATTACAATAACCGAGGGTACTCTCCAAGCCTGAATGTTTGGTTTTATAGTAATGATTTCATCGCATGCAAATGATATGTGTTAGCAAGTGAGATGTGGTTTGTCCAATGCAGGCGCAATTATAGCGACGCATAAATTCAGTGATTGTGTGTGTATGTGTGCTCACTAATGAGATGGACAATTTCTTTTCTTCGTGCTTTGATTACATGTTGTCTATTGTGTAACATAATTTCCTTAACATTTTGTTAGATATGGCAATATCTTCGGGGAATGACATCCTCACTCGCTATAAACTCCATATGAATGATTATGAGCATGAAAACTTCATAACATATTGAGACATACACACAATTACCACTCACATAATTTTTTGGAGCAGCCTTGCCTTTTACAGTGTGCCTCGGGCTTCTGGCGGCTACACATGCACATGTGTTTTGATTTTTGTTGTGTGTTTATGTTTATGTTTTATTTATTTTCATTGATATTTAGGTGGAATGGTTTAACCCCGTTTGTAACCTCGATATCTCTCGTTACCCCGGCCATTCCAGCTAACCCCTTTATTCCAGCTCAAAAAAGGCGAACTAAACCAGAAATGAGGTCACACCGGGGATAACATTGGGCTATGATGATGGGAAGGAGCCATTCATATGATGAGGAGTACTGTGGGGGCATCTCAGTTCATTTCATTGGTTGTATGTCGCACCTACAGTAGGTAGGACGGTCTAAGGGCTGCCCCTACTAATGGTGAGATTTACTACATGTGACTTGGGATGTGAGTGCACATATGTTCTCCAATGAATCTGTAGACATGAATGAGATGTATCTGAGCCTAAGACCACCACATATAACATATGTGTAACTGATCTTCCCATTTTCAGGGTATCGATGAAATGGATTCAAAAATGATGGGTGATGGTAAATATTGTATTCAATGCGAATGTGGTCAAGGGAACTGTCTTATCAAGATCAAGATCTCCACAGTAGCAAGAATCCCCAACGTCCCTACTATTGCTGTCCACTTGGTGTATGTTAGTCCCAATTACAAATTGTTATTTGTTTACATGCTCTATATGTCCTATTCTCTTGTATACTTTCTTACAGCTTGGGAATGATAAGTCATGTCGATTCTTCATGTGGGTGGATGGGTTATTACTTTATCCTTGTGGCAAAGGCCCATGTAGGAGGCGGACCTCAAACTCTAGTAAGACTAAGGGAAAAGTATTTATGTATGCCAACAGTCAAAGGTACATGTCACACTCCTTGTTAAGTTCTTCTCTTTTGGTTACGCTATCAAATGCATCTTACTTAAACGTTTTTCATATCTTTTGCAGCCCGATGATAGAACAGTAGGTTGTGGGTTCTTTAAGTGGGCGGCAGATATGTCAATAGTAAATGATCAGTTTATTCGTAATCTATAATTCATGTGAATGACACAACGGAAACTTATCTAAAGATGAATCATTTGATGCTATCAATCAAGGGTTTTCTTTATCGAACTCGTGGCTGCATAACAATGACTTTTTTAAAGTTCTATTACCATTAGTTCTATTACCATTTCCAGTCTTGGTTATGACACCCTGTTCAACTCCACTTTGCATATTTTACGATATCATTATAAACCATGGAGATGCAATTCTGATTATCTACATGTAACTTGAAATTCTTTGACTTATTATGAGTCTCCTCACTTTGTCTCTTTTCCATAATTCATCTCCATCAGCCAACTCCCAAGTACTTCCCAAAGCTGTGTAACTTTTAGTTTTGTCCAGATAGGTTTGCCAGGCTGTTATGGCAACATGGGAATTTGCAGATGTGGTAGATTTGAGTGATCACAATTCATTGATTATGGGTTTTATTTGTTTGGGGTTAGGATAAAATACACTCATGGTTTCTGTTGCAAACAACATTGCCCATTCCATCTGATGGCTTCATAATCTATGTCTCCTTTTGACCTTTGATCTGGAATTTAGCTCATTGACTAGAATTTAGAGCATGTGTTGTTAGCAAATATAGCATATTGAAATCCTCTTGCCATCACTTTGCATGCGTTTGTTTCATCAGTTTATCTAACTTGTATTCATGAGCTAAAAGTGAATATGGATTCATATTAGTTAGCAGTGTAAAGCTCAAATTAGAGATTGATGTTTAAGGCAGGCTTGAATCCACATCTAGAACCAAACGTCCATGGAATTAAGGATTGGTTAACTATTAAATGAAAGCAGAATCCTTCTTGGTCCTCCTCAAAACATGTCATTGTCATTATTAACGAGAATTTTATTATGTCATTGTCATTATTAACCAAATAGTGTGCTGTTCTTTTTTTCTACGGATGCTGCGGAGATAGACCGTGGGTGTGTGTGTGTGTGTTCAGTGGGTATTGGTTGTGTGTGTGTTCAGGGGAGACATAATTGTGTGTGTGTGCAGACTGTGTGTGCGTGTGTGTGTTCAGGGGAGACAGACCGTGGGCATGTGTGTGTGTTTAGTGGGTATAGGTTGTGTGTGTGTGTGCAAGATTGTGTGTGTGCAGGGTAGACACATTGTGCTTGTGCTGACAGGAATTTTTTTTTGGAGAGGGGGGTGTATGTATGCTGACCAATATAGTGTGTGTGCATGTGTGCAGGATTGTGTGTGTGTGTGCAGGGGAGACAGAATGTGCTTAATCGAATTTTATGTTTTTCTTATTCGTCTACTGCTTCCAATCTCCTCTGGAAAAGTTATCCAGTACTTTCATTTATGATTTTTGTTCTTTGCATTCCTTTCATGCTTTATAAAACAAGTAAGGTGCAAAATGGGTCAAGTATATATGGATACGGGATTGTGTGTGTGTGTGTGTGCAGGGTAGACAGATTGTGCTTGTGTTGACAGGAAATTTTTTTTGGGGGGGAGGGGGGGTGTATGTGTGCTGACCAATATATATATATAGTGTGTGTGTGTGTGTGTGTGTGTGCAGGATTGTGTACGTGTGGACAAACTATGTGCGTGTGTGTGTGTTCAGGGGAGCCAGACCGTGGGTGTGTGTGTGTGTGTGTTCAGTGGGTATAGGTTGTGTGTGTGTTCAAGGGAGACAGAATTTTGTGTGTGTGCAGACTGTGTGTGCGTGTGTGTGTGTTCAGGGGAGACAGACCATGGGTGTGTGTGCGTGTGTTCAGTGGGTATAGGTTGTGTGTGTGTTCAGGGGAGACAGAATTTTGTGTGTGTGCAGACTGTGTGTGCATGCGTGTGTTCAGGGAGATAGACCATGGGTGTGGGTGTGTGTGTGTTCAGTGGGTATAGGTTGTGTGTGTGTGTTCAGGGGAGACATAATTTTGTGTGTGTGCAGACTGTGTGTGCGTGTGTGTGTGTTCAAGGGAGACAGACCGTGGGTGTGGCGGTGTGTGTGTGTTCAGGGGAGATAGAATTGTGTGTGTGTAGACTGTGTGTGCGTGTGTGTGTGTTCAGGGGAGACAGATTGTCAGAAAATTACTCCTTCCCATTATTCAGTGCTCCCATTGTTCAATGTTGGTATTATACTCCTTCCCAATGTCAAACTATGGTTTGTCCGATCATGATGATGGGTTGGATGGCTTAACAGCAACATGATCCATGTGATTACATTATCTCATATTCTGAGCCTCATCTCCTTACTCTTATCAAGTTCTTATACTTTACACTCATTGTTATAATTTACTCGTCTTATATCATACACATCTTTCAGGAAAAGAGTTCGAACGAGCAGATAGCAAAAATTTCTAACATATTTACAGCAGGAGGAGAGATTGAAGAACGTGGACTGGTGAAAGATTTAAGACAAACAATCGAGAAAGAGAAATTTACAGCGGAGTTGACTGTTAAACTATGTGACTCTTTGTTGTCAAAATTTGATAATTTAAAATTATGTAAGAAGAATTGATTGGACAATTTTTTGTATGTTTGAGTAAACATTTCTTAAGTGTGATAAATAATATTTCATTGTGTTCATTCATCGGTCTCTAAGATGAAGATCTAATATTCGTGTGGGTGCTTTAATTGTTGATAATTTTTTTTCTTATGAATATTATGCCTAGGCGTCAAAAGGATTAGAAATTCATATTAATATGTATAAAATATATTTTCAAGAATGAAGTATGAAATTAAAAGGGAGATGAGCATTTAAATATTTGACGTTGATAAAATTGACTTATTAATTTGATAAAAGTGTTACAAAAGTTGAATATAATGGTTAGATCACTCATGAAAGAAAATAAATATATTAACTTGACAGGAGGAAAATTTTTAAAAAAGTTCACATACAAAATATTTCAACATATAAATTTCAAAGATTATTTTTTAAAATTTTAAGGAATAATTTTAATGTTATGTAGTTTTTATCTTATTATTGTCTAGTTCAATGTGAGAAAAATATAGTACATAAAATATAATTGTCAAAGTTATACTCAAGTATGTTGAAGAGAGAAAATAATTATCCTATTCAGTCTAAATAAATATTCTTATTATAATTAGGTATAAATAAATTAATAATCTAGTAATTATTTACATATTAATGTAATTAATATTAATTATGTTTTAATAAAAATATGATAAAAATAAATATATATTAATATTATAATATTAAAGATTAGTTAAAATATCTTTTAATCAATGGTATTAAATATTATATTCATTATATATAATCTTCATTGTGAATACATATTTAATTAAGGAGTGTTAATTTAGATTATTATTATTAACCAAACATAAAATAAATATCCCTTATTCTCAACCAAACATAAAATAACATCGTGCCCTTTAACCCGGGATAAGAAGGGTAATTTAGTCATTTTTTAACACTTATTCTTATTCGTATCCTTTTTTTTTACCAAACGAATAATAGGAATATCACCATATTTATTCTTCGCGAACCAACTTGACAATAAATATCACCATATTTATTCCGAGTTAGATCACTCGTAAAAGAATAAGAATAAAATAACTCGGAATGACTTATACCTATTGTGTTCCAATTTTATCCTCGATCTAACCTTAGGTTAACCAGTTTGAAAAAGTAAAAAAGCGACTGAAATCTCGTACTTTCTCGTTCTGGACACAGGGTCGAATACGCCATCTGGGGATGGGGGTATCCTGCCCTTTAACCTAATCTAATATAGAGAAATAGGGCCTAGCGAATATATATTTTATTATGTTCTAATATAGTGACCCATTATCCGTCGCCCTCTCGGGTTATACAAACGCGGAGGCAAATAACTTATTTAATCCCCACACCAGATCAAAGACACGGGGAGTACTGCAGATCGAGGAAGGACCGGCGACACCGATAGCTGCATGCAGCGAGACGCCAACCGGGTGCCTGCCCAGCTGACCGGCGGCTAGCTGCTTCTTGATCAGCAGGGCTTTTTGCAGAAGCAGCGGTGGCGGAATCCGCGGCATTTGCCGTCGTTGAACCCCTCGCCCTCGCAGATGCTGCGGCAGTTGGTGTCGCTGGAGCATGAACCCTTGAACTTGTGGCTCAGAGATTCGCAAATCCTCGCGGGCACCACCTGATCGGCCGTCGACCACATCGTTCCCACTGTTTGCCCTGATCCATATCCACATCACAACCCAGTACGCGCGTCTCAAAACTCAAGTTTCAGTTAGAAATATTGGGGGGGCGAATAAATTAGAAGCTAATATAGCTAGGGACGAAGAAAGGGATGGAGATAGCGGTCTGAGTTATTTAGCCAAGGAGGGGCGCATCCCCAAGATGAGGTGTGGCTTGGCCTTGGTACTGCTTGCCCAAGAGAAAATTAAACTAGAGCCTTTCATGGGCATGCATGTTTTGCTCATCCTTCGCGGGTAATGAAGTTGCATACGATCCTATATGGGGGAAGCTTACCGTGGATAACGACCAGGAGGAGGAAGAAGAAGAGGACGACGGGGAGCACGCGGACGTGTGCCATGGCCGAGGCTTTACAGCACGACTCAGAAAGTACAAGGGAGAACGGAGAGGGTGTGCCGCAAGAAGCGTGCAAGTTAATGGCAACGGGGAAGGAGGGATGGAGCTGCGCTTTTATAGAGAGAAACAACAGGTCGCCGTTCACCAAACGATCCAAGACGAGGTCTGATATCTCTCGTTTTCTCTCTTGCTGAACTCTGCTTTCGTTTTCTTTCCTATCTGGTTTGCCACATTTGTTGGCACGTTGTCACAAGGACGACACAAGCGGCCGGTGAGATGACAAGTATAGGCTAACTTTCCAGCCCAACAGGATTGAGATTGCTACCCTACTTTCTTATAAAATGCCATTTGTGTTCCATTTTATCCTAATTGTTCGTCTCTTATGGCGTCTATATGTATCTCCTTTATTCTAATTGTAGAAGTCAAATTCTTAAAAATTAAGGATTTTTATATATTAGTCCCTACAAATTTATTGAATTATCGATTAATCCCTCAAATCTGACTATTATTTTAAAAGTCTCTTCAATCATCAATATTTTTTAAATGGATCCATATAGTTTGTTACCGTCTAAAAAAATATTCCGTAGAATATTCTATCAAGTCTATGGAAAAGATTAAAATACCCCTGTTACTGTGGACTCTCTCTCTCTCTCTAATTCCCCTTGGTTTCGATTGCCCTACATCGACCCGGAGCCCTACATCTCGTCGCAGTTCTACACCTTCAACCGTGATTCCCATGCGCTGATGGCGCAGTGCATCCTGGAGGGCCGGCTCGCCACCGCTGACGAGATCCGACGGGCCACGCCGCGCGAGGTCCTCATCTCGTGGCGGTCAGTGTGGAAGGACCGCAACGAGGACACCGCATACCTGACGGCATGGAAGCGGATCCAGGATAGGCTCGGGGGCCCATCGGGACCCCCGGCATGGTGGCGGCGCAGTGAGCTACTGGCTTGTTGATCAGAGACGGAGACCAAGCCCTGCATCAGCCTCACGATCTCCGTCGTATCTTCTAAGTAGTACTTGGGCTTGTTGGGCTTGCGTCACACCGTGCAGGCGAACACCTCGGCGGCTGAGCTCATGGAGGAGCTCGTGAAAGTAGCGGTGTTGATGACCTCAAACATGTCCTCGTCGGACCTGTCACCCCCGATGCAGAGAACGAAGTCCAGCATCATGCACCTGTCGCCCATGGTGGACAGTAGGAGTTTCACCACCAGCCCTTTGCTCACACCCTTCAGATGGAAAACCCATACACACATCAATTCTCAGGGGAACTGGTAAAAGATATGATCTTTATGCGGAGATGAGATCGAACAAAGCTGGTGAAGGGGAGAGCAGAACCAAGAACACATACCTACGGCTTCACCTCCACTAAGTGTTGGCCTGGCAAGACCCAAAGTCTGGGTCGGCATCCTCGTAGGACTAGACTAGGGAGGTCTCCTTGTCTTCGATGGTCGAGCCGTCGGTGGTCTCTGTGTATAGCTGCATCACTGGCTCTGCAATCTGCTTCCAGCTGCAGTCAGCGAGGGGAATGCAGGTCTCCCATTCCACGTCCCTCTTCAACCTAACAATGCCCAAGAATAGAATAAGAAGCAGAAGATTTAATGGGTGCTACAACTACACAACCCCCTTCAAAAGCTCTAGCGAAACATTAAATGGTGGATCCTGTTGTGTACCTCAGGAAGTAGCCATGCTCTACAGCCAAACCAACCTTCTCGCAGGGGGAGAACCACTCGCTCAGGGTGCTCCTGCTCCTGGCACTGACGAGGAAGACCACATTGTTCTTGTCGCGGCAGAGGCTGTTCAGGATCTCGATGGACTTGGCACTTGTAAACTTGCAGTGGGACACAAGTAATGGAAGAAGATCTCACACTCATATGTTTGAGTCACCGATTAGCATATATTTATATTGATCGTGATGTTTACACATGGCACATACAAAGGAAATTCATTTCCCTATTTACATAATGGTATTGCTATGATTTGGAATGATCTTACGATACTCTGTTTTGAATCTTGGGATCCCGTGTTACTCTGTTTTGTTGCATGCTCTGTAGTGCCAACGACGACAAGTGTGCTATTCTTGCCAATCATTTCTGCCGGAGATCACGTTGGTTTCCTTGTTGACACATCCTCCTTTCTGCATGAGGCTATTGTAGTCTCAACACGTTTACAACGCTCGGCCCCTTCTTGATGGTTGCCTACGGCATCAGCGTGCCATCGTAGTCCAGGAGGATCGCCTGGGTATTGGTCCTCTTGTAGGCAGAGACAATGTGCTCCATGGAGAGCTTCCGGAAGTTGGGGTCAAGGGCGACGACTCGGAAGCCCAAGCCAAAGCCGATGCCCCAGCACCACCACTGGGCGTGGTCTCGGTAGGTCCTCTCCAGGTCCTGCAGGAAGCTGTGCGCCTAGTAGCCCACGTCATGGGTGCTCACATAGCGGTAGTGCTTCTCGTGTTGAAGTTGCTTCTCGGCCTCGGCCATCTCCAGGGCAGAGTCCATGGCGTTGGCCACGGCGTTGATGTTCCAAGGGTTAACCCGGATAGCATCGCTCAGGGAAGGGGAGTAGCCGATGAACTCCGACAACACCAGCATGCTCTTCTTGGGCGCCGGCGGGCTCAGGCCCAACACCTTATCGAGCTTCTTGTTGCCCTACCGGGCGATGACGTACTCGTAGGGGATCAGGTTCATGCCGTCTCGGACGGCCGTGACCAGGCAGCACTCGGCGACGAAGTAGTAGGCCATCCGCTCGTAGAACTATAGGGGGCAGTCGATAAGGACGACAAGGTTGTAGCCGGGGAGGCCGAAGGTCTCGTTGATGCGCTTGGCCATGGCATAGGTCTCGGCCTCGGTAAACAGGAGAATGTGAGAGAAACTGTGCTGCAGCTCCACAGGGTCGTCGTCGTCATAGTAGGTGGAGCAGTGGGAGATGTGGCGGTTGATGCGGAAGGTGACGAGGGGGGTCGGAGGTGGAGGGGGAGAGGAGGCGGTGGACGAGAGGGAGAGGGAGGAGGGGGACCGGACGGGGGTGGTCCATCGGAGGTGACGGGGGAGGGGGACTGGAAGGGGATCGAAGGGGGAGGGGGAGGGTCACTGGAGGGGAGGGGGACTTTCCTCTCTCTCTCTCTCTCCCTCTTAACTAGGCATGTCAACGGAGCGGATACGAAGCGAATATATGACTATCCGTATCCGCTCCGTTTTAAAATTTGAATTATCCGATTCAAATTTAAAAGTATATAAATATAATTATAAAATGTTAAAAGTATATAAAATATAACTATAAAATGTCAAAAATATATAAAATAAACTCTAAATTAAAATATAACTATAAAATATCTAAATTTATCTACGATATTATTTATTTTATAATATATTATTTAAAAATATGTATTATATGATATATAATATTACGAACGGATATTTTTCAAAGCGAATATTATAATATCTGTATCCGCTCCGATTCGAATTCGGATATTATCCATATCCGAAAAAATGAATACGAATTTGAATATTATCCGTTAATACATATTCGAATTCGAAGCGGATCCGGATAATATCCGAATCCGTTGACAGGCCTACTCTTAACTAGGGGTGAGTTAGTCTTTTCCTAATGTTGGGTTAATTTAACCCTGACCTAATTAATTTTTGTCAATTTAAAATAACGGTAGGGACTTATTCGAATAACGGAGATAATTACGAGCACTTTTAAGATAAAAGTCACATTTGAGGGATTAATTGATAATTCAATAAATTTTTAAGGATTAATATGTAAAAATTCCTAAAAATTAATAGGAAATGATACGTGTAGATAACTGAGATGTAATATATATGGTGCAAATGATGTACGTGGAGAAGGTGGAATCTCAATATGTCATGACGTGTTCCGTCCATAAGAAATTAAGGATGTTTATTATGCCGCGATTGCAATTAGAAAAATTAATTTTCAATCTATTTATTTTTAGTAAAAAAGGGACTAAATATGAGGCATGACTTATAATGTATGCGCATTAAAAATTGTTGTATCCAATATCACTATTTTAATAATAAACTTGATAGCACTATTATATGATAGATATCTTTAAGGGATATTTGATTGCTGCAACAGCTCCATTGCTAGAAGCCTGTAATTAATTAATTTCCGTACGTACGGACATTATATATGTGTATATATATATATATATATATATATATATCTTATAATATTGATAATTTTCTTTTATATACGTAACTAGCAATCATATGTAGTTGAATCCGAAGAAATAAGGTTGGTTCATGTTAAGAAACAAGCAGCGTTAGATAGACTATATATACTTGTGGAGAATCTTGTGGGATACACAACCCAAAAGAGATGAGACCCTTTAGCGACGGGTTTTGAATCTTTAACTGCAAACCATTTTTAGCGACAAAAATCATTGGGTGAAATACATGAAGGCGGTATTGCGGGAAATGTTACCCGTGGCAACCGGTAGGGGAGGCGGAGGATGGCGGGGAACGCCCGTGCATCCACCGTGACTGAAACGAGCATTACACAACAACAAGGGAGGCATGACATATATATGGCAAGGCGTACGCTTGTGCTATACGTCAACAAGGTGGGAGTGGCACACTTGGTTTCTCTCTGACAGAGGGTTATCCCTGAGTTACCTCAGATTTTATCTTAAAGTTTACTTTATTTTTTTAACTTTGATAGAAGGATTAGGTTAATCAGGGTTAAAAAGGGGTTAACTCTGGGTCTCAAACCCCAGCTGAAGAACTTTGTGCACCGCTTTGGCAGCGGCTTAAGTTTATCTCTTGTTATTTTAAGTGAGATAACTTAAGTCACTTTTATCTCATTTTAATTTGATAACAAGTGACTTAAGTAAAAAAAATCTATTGACTTAAGCTTGGATAACACTCTCCACTTTGATTACCTTTGAGTTAATCCTCGTAAATTAACACATGTTTTACCAAAATTACCCCTCCTTTCATAACTGCAGGTAGTTGGGCTCAACTTGCGATAAAATTGAAATTCTCACTTATAAAATTGGCCCTCTCTTCACTGCATTATTTTGAAAGGCAACAGTGACCATTTTTGGCCGGAATATGTATATAAACATACAAGTATGACGTTATCTCTTCACTGCATCATTTTTTACATGATTCTAATTTCATTCAAATCAAAGTCCTTTGTAATAACATTGCATACATGATTTATCAATCTTTGCTTACAAATAATACATACCATGCATGGCATCTCACAGCCGACTTACAACTAGCCGATACATATATTGAAAGAGTACACTTGGAATTTCACAAATTTTAATACAATGTTGTTCTTCAATTCTTTCTCAATATGATACAAGATTTTTCATAAGCAACTCCCCCCCAAAAGAGAAGACCACAATCTTTTCCATTGTGAACAAGTTTTTCATGACATAACACAAGAAAAATACAAACTTTTCATTGAGTCTTCAATCACCACTTTGGCCAGCTTCAAATCAGTTGGAGGTTGGGAATCATACTTGGCTATTATGAACTCTATGTTACCTGCAAACAAAATGATGCATATAATTGATCAATATACTATACTAAAAGAGTATTATACATTTTATGCCTGCAAACAAAATATTTCTTTGGATATTGGAATAGAGTATTTCATTTTTTGTCATCATTACTTACTAAAAAAACTAAATGATAATCACCCTTGGCATCCAAGTTCTGACATGAAATAGAAAAAGACAAACAATATAGCAAGAATTTGAGATTGTGCAGTAGATTTTAGAGTTACCTAGCAACCTGCCAACAAGTAGCACACATTGGAGACATGAGATGTAATTTCATATTATCACTATACTCATGGATAACAGTAGGCAATCCCGATGCCAGATGACTTGAGATATATATATTGAAAACATGTACAAAAACAACATGTATGGGAAAAAAGTAACATAAATGAATAGAAGTCATACAATGAACGACTTTTATAGCCATGCGAAGCCAAACTAAAACTAAATCAAGGCAAGAGTTGATATAAATAATGTAGATATGGAATTGATGATGGCCAATGTTGGTGTCAAATTAAATAAGCTACCAAGCTGTTATGAGAAGGCAGTGGGAAACATTTAGTTCTTACTAATTCTTGAAATATTTCAATCTGTCAAGAATATAAGAGGAAAAATTCCAATCAGACCTACTGAGATTATCTGCAGGGAAACCTGAAGAACTTTTACACCCCTTAGTGCACCCTGACAGCTCCTGCATTTCACAAAATAGGACCAGTATCTACAAGAAAACCATGTCATCATTAGAATGTCAAACAAAAAATTGAAACATGGCAAATGGAAAATAAAATGAACAGGGAAACAATAATCTTCGTACCTTCATACAGAGCTTCAGATTCATTGGAATTGAAATCCCTATCATCCTTAACCAGGGGCAGTTGTCATATTAATTACCAAAGTAGGAGCGTGCAACATTTCATCATGCAATTAATTAGACATATTTTAGGTATGAGTGGGCTCAAGCAGGATTCAACCAAGATGCAACATCATTTTGTAATATGGAGTTGTTACGTGTGGATAGCCAACCATTAAAGAAAGTCATAATATCCACTCATCATTGCCCCACCATCTACTAAGTCAACACACGATGCCACCTCGTCCAAAGTAATGACCCAAAGTATTTGAGGCGCATGTCTGTGATGGAGTTACATTACTATGCCGTCTACGACACCCATCCATGCACACAAATGACAAGGGGGAATACACCGGGGGCAACAAACATGGATACTTATGTAGGGGTGTATTAGGAGAAGACCTGCAACCAAGTACATATAGCAAAGAAAGACGAACGACAAGTCCTGAATTAATACAAGCAATTTGGCTATGACGTAGAAAGACTTATAGAAACCAAGCCTATGCTTCAAGTGGGACGTAGGGAAATTGAGGCCCGACCTGATGTTGAATGATTCTGTCACAATACCCCATGCATCCGGTAGACTTAAATCACCCCTAACCAACTCCTCCCTAATTAACTGTAGTAAGATCATATCCATTTCAAATGTCCACAAGTGACCTATCAACATGAATTCAAGATCCATTATGGCATCCGAGGGTGGTCTGAGTACAGAAAATACAGTGAAATCAATGACGATGGCATTTACCAGACGAATACATGTTCATAAGCTATCCGTAGCAGCGAAGATGTCCTGCAATACCAATTGGGTTATGGTTTCCCACTACCAACCAACCCCCACTAGTAACCACTGGTTTTAAGTCATAGAGATACTAATTGAATATAGAGGAAGCAGGTTAATGTATGTAGTTTTAATTTACCAGCTTCTTGGATATTATTTGTTCAAAGTAATTACAAAAATCCACTGTAATGGTCTACCCTTTGCACATATGTAATCTAACTTTCATGAGGAATGAGTCATTGGTGAAAGACAGGTAACGGTGCCATACATGTACCAGAATCATATGAAACTAAACTAAACAAATAAACTACGTATCCAATCATATATTTATAAGCAAATGCACAGATACACTGTAGGATTTCAAATGAACAAACGAACATAATCCCCGTGCACATAGGATTCTCTGAACCCAGAAAAACCCAATTACAGCCATTGACACAGTTGAATAGAAAAATAAGTGAACAAAAAATTGGAGATCTCCATATACATCCTATGATCTGAGAAAAATCCAATTTCATATCCATTCATAAATTAAAAATATACATCCTTACTCAACAGACAAATGAAATAGTTGTTCGTATATGATATATTGCAAACAAATGCAATTGATGTGCATACCAGAAAATGTAAGATAACATACTTTTAAATTTTTTTTAACATAACCCACCTGCATACCACAAAAATAATTGAACAAAGAAACCTACACATTCATTGATATATTGCAGATTTCCAGAGTTAATGAACAAACATTCTGTATAGAAAAGAAATATATTATATATTTCAAACAATGGCAACAAAATAGGAGTTAGTAGGCATTGCTGAATACATCTTAGTAGTCATGGTCGCTTTTGATTCGATAATGATAGGAAAATCAGATTACAGCCATTGACAAGGGGAAATTAAAAAAAACAAAGTAAACAAGAAGAACATTATAGAGATCTAGAAACTCATCCAGGGAAAGAAAAAATACATACATACATCACTTCCATGCATACCATAAAATCAAATGACAAGAAACCTGCATATCCATTGATATATTGCAAATATACAATGTAAATCAACAGTCAGATATAATATATCTACTTATATAATACATTTCAAACAATGCAGACAAATAATACCTTTCATACAAAATAAGATGGGATACCCTTATACTTTTCATTTTTTCTCTAAATACTACTCATATGGTGACTGAAGCATTATCTGTCACAACTAGATGCTAGGGAAGGTCAAGCAATCATCGATGATCCTAGAACAATCAAACTATAGCCAATCACAATGCGAAAAGGAAAAAAATTGAACGGTAGATAGAACATTATGGAGATGGATTAAGACATCAATGGAAAAAATAAAGTAATATATACTTACGAGAAAAGTCATATTCCCTTCTTATTAGAGATATTTCTGAAAATGATTTCCATGCATACAAGAATATGAAGTGATGAAGAACATCATTTCGGTAAATGACAGGAAAATCACATATCCATGGAAAATCTGAGAAACATAGCAGTAATCCTTCGTGCTCCATGCACATACATATGGGTTGCCCATACACCTACCTGGCCACCACTGGCTATGTAGAAGGAATATGATGCCCCCCAACCGGATCATGTACGTCAGCTCCCTCCACGGTGTGGACAATGGAAGGGAAAAGGGGATGTTTTAAAGAGGGCTTCATGCTACTGTAGAGTCACAAGAAAGGTGTGAAGCTTGCGAGTTGGAAGAGATGGAACACTGTAAAATCACCTGCAGCTGCCGCACCTAGGGCCTCATCTTCCGTCGAACGATGCGCCTGATAGAGAGGAGATGGTGAGGGACATGATATTCGAAGGGGATACAGTGTAGGGACCGTACCTTTGTGATAGAAAGGAGGGTCATGCAAGAATAGCTTTGACCAATGTTGAAGGTACTGACACGGACCGGCATTGTCTTCCTCCAACCTTACAAAGGGACTGGAATCGATTTAGAATGGAAGGAGGGTTTCGCGAGATAGACGAAGACTCGGTTGAACGAAGGAAGGAGGGTTTTGCAAGAAGGGGGGAACTGGTTGAGGGGCCGACCTGTCGTCGCAGACGAGGGAAGGAGGGTTTTGCGAGAAGAAGATGCACATCGCGAGGAAGACGAAGCCGACCTCGAGGAAGACGAAGGCTGCCGCCTGCAGCGGATGCGATGGATGCAGGTGGGTGGGTGGGACGTAAAGTAAGGCGAAATAGGTAAATTGTCACGACGGGCTCAAGTATCCCAGCTAAAGAGGTGGGATAGTTTAAGCCCACTTAACCCAACTTAAACAAGCGTTAATCGGATTTCACGTTTTTGCCATTGCCAAATCAAAATAGGTTAAGTTAATGTAAGTTTCGGGTTATTCCTGTGTTAAATCCCAAAAAAAGCACCACTGTTAGTTTAGTTTGAAGTTAACCTAGGCAATGACTCCTGCACCCCCTTTCTCTCTCCTATGCTTTGTGTGAATCTCAGTCGCCCCACCACCTGACCACCGACGAAGACGACGCCACTATTGATGAAGCTGCTATTGACGATGCCGCTACCGACCCGACCCCAGCTGGGAGCTTACTGTATGCGGTGCTACAAATCTAACATGGATTACTCCAACCCAGCATAGTGCGCCGCATGGATTACACCATCCGACATCTAATATGGTCGCTGTTAATGGGCTGTGCCCATTTGGGCCCGCCACGGGACACGTCACGCGGCGGTCGAACGCTCGCCGCGGTGGTGGTTAGACGCGCTCAGGACACTTGTTTGCCCGTGCCGGCGTGCGCCCGCGGGCGCCCGCCCACCCGCGAGCGTGCACACGCGCCGCATGGCGCACTCGCGGGGCACCACCGCCCCCTCCTGTTTCCTCCTTATCCGCCTCCTCTTCCTCCTTATCTCCTCTTGTCGCCGCCTCTCTCTCCCTTATCTCACCGCTTTCCTTTCTCCCTCTCCTTCTTCTCTATAAATACCCCTTGAGGGGGTTGGTTAAATGTAAGAGAAAAATAGAGGAAGAATAGGGAAGAAGGGATATTATGTGTAAAAGGAAGGAGAGATGGCACTATGTGTGCAAGTCAAGGGGGATGACATGTCGGTGGACGATGTCACGTTACCCGAGTTGGTCCATTGAGTACGATGATGTCGGGAGATGTACCATGGTAGGAGTTCGTCTCCATTGGTCAAGATATGTTTGTGAGGTGACGGAGAAGTGTATAAGAGAGAGGATGTGTGCATGTATAGAGAAAGAACTCGAGAGCATAGCTCCCGTGATAGCTGCGGCTGCCCCATCTTTCGATTCTCTCTATCCCTTCTTTCTTCTCGTCATTCTCCTCTATGTGTTAGAGGCAACGACCATGATACGGCATCGATATGCCGACTGCACGATATTAGTCGCGGGTTAGTCCCATGACGAGTATGGTCTGCATCTCTGGGGAACCATCACCATAGTCCATAGATTTGGAGTGTGGACTCTTGGAGCCGACTCTGTGACACCGCGATGATTCACAGGTAGGGGTTGACTCTGGTAGTCGATCTTGTACCCGGATTCTACAGGTACACACGCGTTTTTATTTTCGCTTCCGTTGTTATGTGTGTATGTCTCGTTTCCACTGCGAGGTATATCCTCCAACTCTGAACTCGTTTGGTTATATATATATTTGTTGTATATATATCCCGTGAGATTTTTCCAATAGTGGTATCAGAGCCAAGTTTTTTGTCGTGATTTAATTTACGGTGGATTTGTCAACGAGCTTAGTATCCTCTTCTCCCTGGGCTAACATGAGTATGTATGTATTGCGACGTTTATCTCTCGGACTGATAGTTAAAGAAGAACTAGCATAGCAGTGGCTATTGATTGCCCTCTCTAGTGGTAGTGACCACGGCAATGACAAATAGAGCTGTTGAGACGACCCGGCTAACATCCTATAAATCATACCACGGATGGGTTCCAATAATTTAATATGAGTTCAGTATGCTATTTTATACAGCTATACGATGTTTGTGGACTCGTAGGGTGTGTCTATTGGTGCCTTCGCATGTTGGAGATTGCGAGACTCTGGCAGTTGATCACCATGTTGGAATATGTAATTCCATTGTGCACCACTACCATATCTTGTACTGAAAACCTCCAAGGGAATGAGAGCGGTGGTTTACTACTATTTCTGACTTTTCTTGCATTTGTGGAATTTAGACCATGCTCAAGGTGTATTTTTAATGTGTTTGAATTTACACTCTTGTAAGCATGTAGTCTGATTTGGATTTCAGTCATGATTATACTTCATGAAAACATATCATATTTACATTCAGATATGTGCAAATTCGTTTTGTATATGAAAAATGTAAATTTGTTTTGTATATGTGGTACTATTTTTAAATTATGTAAATTTATTTTACATATATGTGCAAATTTGTTTTGCATTTATACTTACAATCATGCATAGATGAGCATGTTTACTTAGCGCCACGTGGTTGTGTGCTATTGTGATGTGATCGCATTTATTTGCAGCTTATTGATGTGAGAAGATGTGTGTTCTCTCTCAATAGAAAATTTGCTCGAAGTCGTTCTAATTCCATTCAATAATCTTATCTGAGTGGGAGATGATTGTAAGTTGCCTAGCGTCTACTTTCGATGTCACCACATAAGAAAGTTAAATGTGATTGGTTTGAATTTTTGGTAGCAAATTTGGACGATGTGTAACTATGATGTCCACTGCTCTCACTAAAGAATGTAGTGATTTAATGAGATGACCACTGATAATTTGTTTGTCAATCTCACTATGGGTGACAACTTAACTAAAATTGGTTATGGCATTTGGCACTGTAGAGATCCGACAAAATTAAGCATGGGTTGCTTATGCAATATTGGATCGTTATTGACGTAGATCGTCTCTTTTTCTTCCTTTTCTTATTCGACTTGTGTGTCGAAAATTGAGGACCCGGATTCTGCCATGTGATATGTGCTAGTGTCGATGCCTATGCGTGGATTATGTTTGACTCATCTAGCATGTCAGAAGCCTTTTGGAAAGGGCTATGAGTCATGGAATCATTATTGCCAAGTTTCTTCTTTCTCTGATAAAGGAATGATGGTCTTCCTATGTAAAGAAAATTTTCTTATCTTAGCAATAGTGCTAAGAGTCTTAATTCTCATCCGTTGGGACCATAGTATGATATCCTACCATTTTCAATAGGAGGAGAGAATGCGTTTCTCACCACCACGTGCATGATCACCACGTATCTACCGAAAATAGTAGGAATGGTCAACCTAGTGGGTGTATGCCTACTGGGGAGTGCACACTTAGGGAGTGGACACTCAGTGGGAGTGTATTGGTAAAATAACTAGAAAAATTAAGACTATGAATATAGTGGCAAGCGTGGGTATGTCCCTCGTCAATTTTAAAAATTTTGGTGACCATGTGCTCATTTGTGAGCCTAATGAATGATGAAAAGCCCATGTTTGTCGAGGAGTCTTTTACATCATTATTGGATTCCCTGACACAACATATGGTTTGGGAGTTAATAAATCCCTTACAGGTGCACGAAGAGATTGAAAACTAGTGGATTTTCAAACATGAGCGCAAGGCAGATGGGTCGATTAACAAATACGAAGCACGACTTATGGTGAAAGATTACATCCAAGAGTGGATATAGTCTATGATGAGGTGCTATATATCTCCGATGGTGAGATTTTCATCCGTTCGTTGTTCGCCAGTGTTTCGCTATCCTTAATTTTTGACTACATTTTTCTATGAAGAACTAGATGAGAAAATAATATGGCTCAGGCAGATGTCTTTGAGGTCAAAAAGGTAAGGGCGCAAAGCTTGCTATCCCAAGCATAGAGCTTGAAATTATCATCTAGACAGTAGAATAAGGTGATTATCTCGTTTCATTTCGAGAAGATCTTCAATGGCCACTGTATGCATGTCAAATGAGTTAGAGGAAACTGTTTCTCCATTTATCATTGTAAGTCAATGATTTCTAGATAGCTAATTATAATCATCTGGAGTGTGATTCCCTGTATTGGTGAGACAAGCTTTGTGCTTAGAGTGAAAATTGTGCAATATCACTTGTAAAGGATCATGTGTTGTCTCAGGAGATCTATAGTGATAAAGCGATTGGATCGGCACAATTTACCACCCATTCAATCTCCATTTGCTAGAGACCGTGCTTTGTATTAAAAATACAAAAGAAGAAATGTAAAGAGTGCATTATGCTGATACGCTTGGAAGCTAGATACACATAGTGTTGTGTGCTCGCAGAGTATTAGTTTCACTATGAGTCTAGCTAGTTGTCACCTGGGCAATATAGGTCCCACACATCTTTTGTAGACTTGCGAGGGACACTGAGCCATGCCTTGTGAGATACATGTGCCAAAAATGATTGGTTATAACAATAGATCGCCGACTTATGACCAAGATAAGTGGAAGTCCATCTCAAGATTCATGTTCTTGCTGAATGGTAGAGCTATCTCATGGTAAAGATTAGTCGCACATTATTTTTCTTCTCAGTAAAAGCACAGTGAATGGATTGTTCCGCTACGTTCTTACGTAGTGTGGTTGTGGAATGTCCTACAATATTTGGCAAATACACCTTGTTCAAATGTGAGATAACGGTGTATAACTGTATATAGGCTACAGTGGGCATTGGCCTTCGCCAAGGACGTTAGATAGTAGAATATCATTACATCTAGTATGAGAGTTAGTAGAGATTCGATTGATTTGTTCAAGTCATAGTAACTGATCTGATAGATTTGTTCTAGTTGAAGATCATTACAATTTTATGGGACATTATTAAGAATATAGTCAGATCATTCTCCAATGGTGTGTCCTTGGATTGAATGGTTGATTTACACATCGTCAGAGTGTCACCAGGCTTGAATCGACCCTCTCACACGGGTGATTTACCTTGGCGCTATAGATAGCGTGCAAGATGAGGCATTTGATATTACGGCCCCTTGGAGGTCTAGGTGCGAGCGTAATATCCCAAACATCGTTGATATGCCACCTTAGCTAAGGCTAAGATGAGATCTAATAAAGATCGGCCATGAGGATTTGACTGCAATCCTACGGAGCCTGAAAATCTGGATACGTTAGTCACAAGAAGGCGCTGAGTGGGAGCGACTGGTTTGCAAGACTCTGGTTAGCTACATAGGTCGTAAGTAGACTTGTATCAGTGCGGTGTTTAATAATCATATTTTATTAGTGGCACGCCCATAAAAATGGAAGAACACCACGGCATGTGTTTCATACCGCATGTGTAATATATGACTGCATATGAGAATGATGAATGGATCCCTCTTCATCATTGCGTGAGCTCATGAATCACATTTGTGTGATTCCTTATGTCACTACAAGAAAAACCGCGAGTAGCGACCGACCTCCCGGTCGCTATTCGGTCGCAGATCGGTCGCAAAGAGATACTGCGACCAAACAGACACCTATTAGAGACCGAACATGTCGGTCGCTATATAATAGTCGCTAAATGGCGACCGATATAAATCGGTCGCAGAATAGGTCGCCGTTAGCGACCGATAATTATCGGTCGCAGAAGCAGTCGCGGATAGCGACCGATAATTATCGGTCGCAATATCAGTCGCGGATAGCGACCGATATCAATCGGTCGCATGACCCGTCGCTAATATATACAGTCGCTATGCGGTCGCTATTCGGTCGCTAATTTTGTAGTATTTTTTTAAAATAAATTTATATAAACGACTATAAATCACATGATAAATAATAATTTAATAAAATAAATAATAGAGACAGTCGCTATTCGGTCGCTATTCTGTCGCTAATTTTAATACTTTAATAAAATAAATAATAAAGACAGTCGCTATTCGGTCGCTATTCGGTCGCTAATTTTGCAGTATTTTTTTTTTATAAATTTATATAATCGACTATAAATCACCTGATAAATAACAATTCATCACATACAAACACACAAATTAATCATACATCCATAATAAAATGACAACATGCAAATAACTAAAATGAAATCACAAATCCTCCGCATATGTGTCATCCTGGTCGTCGTCTCGTCCAACATCTCGCGACGGATGATCCTGTATATCATTTAAAAAAATTAAAATCAAATCCTTAATAAAGAAATCAATTTTTCTTGAAAATTAAAAGCAAGATGTTTTTCATTTAAGTGAAATTGACGAATGACAATTTTAAACGTTTTGCTCAAATCGGTAGTCCAATTTGGACTCCGTCAGTTTCTACAAGTCACTCTCACCTTCCCGGTCGTGTTGGAGTCATTGACAAATTAATTGGACATATATTTCTTTATTTTTGACCCTCTTACACTCGATTAACTTGGTTCTATTTAGGAAATATAAATTTGAGCATCGAGCTCAAATTTAGAGTCCAATTTGAACTCCGTCAGTTTCTACAGGTTACTTTCACCCCCCATGTCGTGTTGGAACAATCGATGGATTGATTGGACCTCTCTTTTCAATTTTGGATCCTCAAACCCAAGTTCATAGAGTTAAGAAAATGATATTTTCCCCTCCTCAATCTAAATTCTTATATTTTGTAAGATGATATTTAGAGTTAACAAATAGAAAATCAATCAAATAAAATACTTACCGGAGGTTGCTGTGCACGAGGTGCAGGAGGTGCAGGAGGTGCTCTACATATTAACAAAAAATAAATTATATGTTACATAACAATAAGTGTGTTAAAATATAGCAGGAAAATGACTTAATATGATAAAATAAGATAAATACCAAGAACATAGTGAACAATAAATCCCGAACATCCATCGGAAAATTAGAAAAGCGACGGATGGGGCCTGGAAAATGTGCTTCAATTGACTTTGTAATAAATTGTGATGCTTGGGCTGGCTCTATTTTATTCCTGAAATTGAAAATATTAATACCACAATGATGAATAGATAATAAAAATAATGCATTACATACCCTTCATTTATCCACACTACCCGCATCGTCTCATTATAACTGCCCTCCCCCTCGTGATGACTCGTCTCGTCATCAGCACGTACTATACGAAATGGACAAAAATAAATAAAACAAACTATCAAAAAAATATAGAAATGTAAATGAACATACCTGACTCAGCTGGAGGAGGTGTAGATCCACTCGCCATGTGTGATGGCGGTGCAGAGGCCGTCAATCTACCTGTTGTCAGTGGTAACGGTGCAGAGGTCGTGGGTCCTGTAAGGATAAGAATCAGATAGCACAAAAACATAAAGAATTATTTTAAACAAATACTACAATGCATTATACATGAAAGTATACATACCTACTACCGGTGGTAGCGGTGCAGAGGTCGGTGGTAACGGTGCAGAGGTCGTGGGTCCTGTGAAAATAAGAATAAGATACCACAAAAACATAAAGAATTATTTTAAACAAATACTACAATGCATTATACATGAAAGTATACATACCTACTACCGGTGTAGAAATGGAAGTAAATCTCCTCCCGCTACCCTCTCCCCTCCCACCTGAAGAAGTCCCACGCCGTCCTCGAACCATATCTTCAACTGGTAATAAAATACATGCATATTCATCAAATAGTGAAAGAAAGAAAGTTACAGAGTATTAAAATTTTAGGTAAAATTGTATACCATTAATCAAACATTCTCCATTTCATCTTCAGATGTTGGAGATATATCAAATTCAACATTCACATCTTCATTATCAGATTCATTTTGATCACTAATATATTCCTCCTCTTCGGAGTCCCCCAACTGTATTTCAGGTTGTTCTGGATCGACTTCTTCCACTTCATTCTCTTTAGATAAAGACAGTGCCTCCACAGATTCATCACTAGAAGCAGGCAACTCTACATCATCACCCAATTCTGATTGAAAGAATTCGGCATTCACATCCAACTCTACTGTTTCAGTCAAATCCAACTCATAATCCGGGAAAAGCCTTGTCTTAACCTTGCAAACTGCCCACCAATCATTTCTTTCTTTATTTCTAGACGATGGATACTTTGTATAATAGACCTGCTGGGCTTGTGCGGCCAAAATGAATGGATCATAAGTATTCAATTTAGACTTATGTCTGATATCGATAATCCCATATGTTGTGTCATTTCGAACAGAATTGGGATCAAACCAATGACACTTGAACAGAAATATATGGTTGTCATCTCCGAGATATTGCAATTCTAAGATCTCCTCAATAATACCATAATAATCACGTTCGTTTTCATTATATGTACTTCCTTTCACACATACCCCGCTGTTCATTGTTGACTTATTCTGCCCATATTGTCTAGTGTGAAATCTATACCCATTCACAATAAATGCTGGATATGTACGTGCAACTTTCGATGGGCCATAACTACTCTCTCGAATTCTTTGATCAGTAATAAAACCATTTTCAACCTACATATGGAGAGCACACTAGTCAGAATTTGTCATTGGCCTAACAAGGAGAAAGAGTAGTAATAATACTTACACGATATTTCAGCCAAGAAGCAAATGATTTTTCTCGTTCTTTTTCAACCTCCATGTCAGTGAGATATGGACATCTTTGGATTAATTCTGAGTCAAATTGTCTGTATTACGACCATTGGAGCATTATAGATGGAATGAAAAATAATAAGTTATAGACACAATGTAATGTGAGCAGAGAACTTACGCAACATAAGGTTCAACCTCCATACAATTTAAAAGGATGTACATTTCTGCACAGTGCAATTCTCTATCATTTAGCATCCGACTCGAAGAACGTCCATACGCACGTCCAGGATACTTAAATATAGACAGCCGCTCAGAGTGAACGGAGTCTCCCCCATCATCATTACGTGGTGGTCGAGTACGACGAGTTTGTACCTCAGGTTCAAAGTACATTGAACAGAAATTTGATATTTCTTCCATAATGTACGCCTCCGCAATGGAACCCTCTACTTTTGCCTTGTTGCGAACTTTCATTTTCAATTCATGCATGCACCTACCAGAATGTTCATAAGATAATGAAAAACACATCAGCATCTAATTGAATTATGAGGAGAAAATATATATATATTACCTCTCAAATGGATACATCCATCTAAATTGTACTGGCCCTCCTACTTTAGCCTCATATGATAAGTGTATAAGCAGGTGCTCCATTGAATCAAAGAATGAGGGTGGAAATATCTTTTCCAATCTACAAACTGTCATGATCACATTCTGTTCAATAGTTTTCACATCTTCATACCTGAGCTCTGATGCACATAAAATTTTGAAAAACTGACTTAACGCAGTCACTGCTCCCCATATCGGCTTCGGCATCATATCACGAAATACAATAGGTAACAACCTCTGCATGAACACATGACAGTCATGACTTTTCATTCCATATATTTTCCCCTCATTTGTATTCACGCAACGAGCAATGTTAGACACATAACCATCTGGAAATCTCAATTGTTTTAGCCAAAAGCATACTTCTTTAATCTGTGCAGCTCCAAGGGCGTAAATTACTTTCGGTTTAACTGTTTTACCATTTCTATCAATAAGTTCCAGTTCTGGACCAGCAGCATCTATGACCATATCAACATATGAACTTCCACTTCCTCTATTGGCAGGCTCGTAGGACCACAATGTTTCACCATGACATATCCAGTTTGTATAATCTTTAACAAACCCTTTTCTGTATAAATGACGTTGTACATCCCATGTTGTCAGCCACTTCAAATTCTTACAGACTACACAAGGACATCGGATACGACCCTCACAATCTACAGCTTCAATAGGATTTCTCAAAGCAAACTGAATGAATCTCTCAACTCCATTTTTAAATTCCATAGACACCACCTGATCAACTACTCTACGGTACATCCATGAACGATCTTCAGACATTTTCCCTATGCGAATGAAATGTAAACACACAAAACTTTAACATGTTTAACAAAATAAAAAGTCCAACCCTTTCCTCACATCGTCCATCTCTGCCATTTTAAATAGGACGGAAATATCATTTAGATTTTCACTTTTTAACCCATCTGTGAAGGTTTGATCGCACGATTAATTACTATATGTGTTGTGTTATTTGCTAAAAATTTCGGCAGCATCTCCCCACACCTCTCCGATATACCACAAAATATTTATTGATTAAGAAATTTTCTTAAACACTTACTAATAAGTGGTTAAGAAATTAATCAAAATCAATAAAGGTATATCAGAGAGGAGTGAGAAGACGCATCCAGCCAAAATTTTTAACAAACAACACAAACACATATAGTAATTAACCACCTAAGTGCGATCAAACATTCATAGACTGTCCAAACGGGACAATTCAAGACTTTGAGTTAGATATACATATTCTCATCATTCAAAATGAGAACGTGCACATCAATCCCAAAGTCTTGAACGGGTAGATTGATTGACACGGGTTTAACACGCTCTCCTAAGATGCGTGCAATGTTAGGTTGCACCCACGCATCTCAGCTCACATACAACACCCAACTAATTAAATATTGACAAGATAATAACACATTCTAAAAACATAGCAGTAACATGTTAAAATAAAATTCATGCTCTTATGAATGTGCTGGAAATGCTGCAAGTAACACCCAACTATCTCTAGCTTCATATATAATTACTATTTTAGAAATGCTACAAGTCTAAATAACAAAAAAGAAAAAATAAACAACGGAACAGTGGTCTTCAGACACAGTATTCTGATTAGACAGAGCATGGATATATTGCAAGATACGTGATCAAACCGCCCAGCATCTAAATAAGGTTAGGTGCATCATTCTGTTTTAGAAATCTGATTAGAAGCGCCACAGGATCACAAGAGCCTTCTTTAGGAATTCTCATCCTCATGATTATATGCCAACTGAATTACATTTCATAAAGAAAAAATAAAATCAGCAGCAAACTCTCTACATCATAAGGTTGTGATAGTCAGATATATATCTTGCATATCATTCCATTTGGACTACGGACAAGGGAAAAAGGAAAAAAGATTCTGACTGAGTGCATGCATACGAATCTATGATCCACTCCCACAAACACATGAAGAAATCATGCTGCCAGATGCTTTTGAACATAATTGAATCTTTAGATCCAGGCTAAGGATGAACAGGTCTGATTTTGGTGCAGATATGGGGTGCGGGTGCATCCAAATCCAAGTCAACAAGGAAACTACCATCTTAAACTGTCTTATAAGACCCTATAGTTCTATCGAAAAGCTACAGTATTATAGGTATCATATAAATATCAGATAATTGAATAATACTTAAATTACTATTTTATCCTTTAATATAATCCATTAATTTAATCTAATGATCAAGTATACATAAAATAAAATTTAAACATCATATTAATACCTATTATATTAGTTTATTTATTTTGGGTACACCACTGATTATCAGCTCCAAATACATATACATCCATTACCAGGATTCTTCTTTCCCTACAACAGCAGTTGCTTTCACCTTAGGACTTGGAAAAGAAAAATAAAGGCATCTAATCTCATGTGCATCCATTTGTTGGATAACGTGATGAATTCTAAAATTGAATACATCATCTGAAAAGCAAGGAAAAGGAAGTAACTTGTTCTATCGACCCACTCGGGGTCCTCAGAATGCATAATGCATTGCTCACCACTGTTAAGTATCAACATAATGTAGCCAATTAAGGCTCAGAAGAAGGCTCAAAAATGGTTAAAATTGGGAGCATGTACACAAATGGAAATTAAGGAACCCCAATGTGACTAGCTTGTCTAATTGTGAAAGCAAGTACATGATCAGCATCCCCTGAGCCCCAAACCACATGCACATGCATGAACAAGTCAAATTGTACATGTACATTATACATGTGGAAATGTAACCTACCCAGCCAAATGCAAAAGGAAGATTGTTCCCAGTTCCTAATGGTACTGTAGCAACAGGAGGTGGGTGGGCTAGTTTGAGATCAGAGACCACTCCAAGCATGAATTTTATTTTAACATCCAACACATTCATAAGAGCAGAAATCAAATATAGCAGGATATTAAAATTTAATACCGGAGCCGGAGGGGGGGACCGGAGCCGGAGGGGGGGCCCTGCGGAGGGGGAACCGGAGCCGGAGGGGGGACCGGAGCCGGAGGGGGGCCCGGAGCCGGAGGGGGGGCCCTGCGGAGGGGGAACCGGAGCCGGAGGGGTGGCCCTGCGGAGGGGGGGCGGAGCCGGAGGGGGGGCCCTGCGGAGGGGGGACCGGAGCCGGAGGGGGGACCGGATGGGGAGGGGAGAGCCGCGCCGGAGGGGGAAACCAGATGGGGAGGGGAGAGCAGCGCCGGAGGGGGAGGGGGGGCTCGGGCGGGAGGGGGCCGCAGGGGGAGGGGGGGCTCGGGCGGAGAGGGGCTCGGGCGGGAGAGGGGCCGCAAGGGGAGGGGGGGCTCCGGCGGAGGGGGGCTCCGGCGGGAGGGGGCCACAGGGGGAGGGGGGGCTCGGACGGAGAGGGGCTCGGGCGGGAGGGGGCCGCAGGGGGAGGGGGGGCTCGGGCGGAGGGGGGCTCCGGCGGGGGTCCGCCTCACTTACCTCCGATGGCCGGCCCCCGCCGCCGCTCGCAGTCGTCCGTCCACCGCCGCTCGCCACGCCGGTCGTCCGTCCACCGCCGCTCGCCACGCCGCTCGCAGTCGTCCGTCCACCGCCGATGGGAGCTGGTCGCGGGGGGGAGATGGGGGGGCCGCAGAGGGAGGGGGGGCTCGGGCGGAGAGGGGCTCGGGCGGGAGGGGGCAGCAGGGGGAGGGGGGGCTAGGGCGGAGAGGGGCTCGGACGGGAGGGCGCCGCAGGGGGAGGGGCGGCTCGGGCGGAGAGGGGCTCGGGCGGGAGAGGGGCCGCAAGGGGAGGGGGGGCTCGGGCGGAGGGGGGCTCCGGCGGGAGGGGGCCGCAGGGGGAGGGGGGGCTCGGGCGGAGAGGGGCTCGGGCGGGAGGGGGGCAGCAGGGGGAGGGGGGGCTAGGGCGGAGAGGGGCTCGGACGGGAGGGGGCCGCAGGGGGAGGGGGGGCTAGGGCAGAGAGGGGCTCGGACGGGAGGGGGCCGCAGGGGGAGCGGGGGATAGGGTGGAGAGGGGCTCGGGCGGGAGGGGGCCGCAGGGGGAGGGGGGGGCTCGGGCGGAGGGGGGATCGGGCGGGAGGGGAGGGGGCCGCAGGGGGAGGGGGGGCTAGGGCGGAGAGGGGCTCGGGCGGGAGGGGGCCGCAGGGGGAGGGGGGGCTCGGGCGGAGGGGGTCTCGGGCGGGAGGGGGCCGCAGGGGGGAGGGGGGGGGACGCGGGGGGGAGGGGGGGGAGCTGGTGGCGGGGGGGGGGGGGGGGAGATGAGTGATCCGCGACCGCTTCGTGACCTAAATAAATTCGGTGGCAAGATCAGCGACCGATTAGAGACCGAAATAAATTCGGTCGCAAAATGGGTCTCAGACGTGCGACCGATTATATCGGTCGCTATATGGTCGCTATTTGGGACCGACTAGCGACCGATTTATTCGGTCTCTAATTCGGTCGCTATTGCCACTTTTTCTTGTAGTGTGTATCTCAGTGACCTGCAGCGCTGTGTCATGAAAAGGACGCTTGATGTCACTACTTTAGCATGTTTCTTAGGGTGATGATTGATACCATCCAGCGGGACATGTCTAGAAAAGCGGTCAAGATGAATTGGATTGACATTAGTAGCATAGTGAAGACATTTTATATTTCACCATGCTTAGTTGATCATATCCGAGGAGGCTCTATTACCTGTGTGGTGTTGATAGAGTCATGTGCACATAGCATTTGGGGGTTTGACACTGCCTGTTTTTGAGAGATCCGGGGTGTCAAATCAGGTGAATATTAAAAATCTGAGATACATACCAAGTTATTCTGAGTACTCCGTTAGTTAGGTGATGGGTTAACGGAATATTCTCAATATGTTTGGATAAATCTCGCAGAGGTCACACGCTCTATTTCCTGTATGACCGAAAACTACAGACTTTTAAGATTATACGTTGTAAGATGAAGGATATGCACGACAGGCCCTAATGGGCAAGTGGGAGATGTTAATGGGCTGTGCCCATTTGGGCCCTTCAACGGGGCACACCGCGTGGAGGTTGAACGCTTGCTGTGGTGGTGATCGGACACGCGCGAGGTGCGTGTTCGCCCGCACCCGTGTGGGCCTGCACGCGCCCACCCGCAAGTGCGCACACGTGCCGGGTGGTGCACTCACGGGGTGCCACCACGGCCCCCCTGCCGTTTCCTCCTTATTGCATGGACAAGCAGGGAAGATCTTACCGTTGAAAGGAACTGTTGCGGCTCGACAAAAAGAATTACATTTATTGCACCACATGCAAAGTAGTTAGATGTTGGATCTTCCTTTCTTTTATTCTGGTCTACTGGTTTATAATAATGGCACTCCTCCACCATGCACCTTATGCAACAGGTTGTTTTCTGTCTTTCTCTCTTGAAAGGGAGATCATATATAATCTCTTGTGGTTGTGTGAGAATTGTGGAGACCTATGCTGTTGTGCTCTAGATCTACATATGTTGGAGGGGTTGGAGTCCTTAAAAGAAATATTATTTCGCATGGTATTTTGGGTTCACGCAGATTGAGATGTTACATTGAGATGCTACATTGAGATGTTAAAAAAATATCTGGGTGCGAGGGGACCTTCCAATGCTACATTGAGATGTTAAAAAAATGGAGAGGATTTGTGTCAAGATTATGGGACCATCTTAAGACAAAAAATGGAGAGGACACTACTCTGTTCTTTTATCGCTACTCAATTTAGAATTATTCTGCTATGTCCCGTCCAAAGTAAACTTAAGTACTATCATGTAAATGTTCACAAAAACAATATATGTGGCACAAAAGTATAGCCATAGTTACTGCTCCCACAACAATATTGACAGGCTTGTTTGTTGCAATTATGTTATGATTAGAAGTTTTTAATGATCGGCCTATCAACTAGTTTAGTGTCCCAACCATAGAAAATTAATTCATAGGAAAAATTAATTTTCAATCGATTTATTTTTAGTAAAAACAGGACTAAATATGTGGCATGATTTTTATGCGCATTAAAAATTGTTGTATCCAATATCTCAAGGTCACTCGGGGTCGGGTGAGTTGTGCAAGAGTTATGATCAAATACGTAATTCGACCAAGAAAGTCGAATTGACTATTCTAAATCGGATGGGATAAGATTATGTGATTTTTTATTTATTTTTATTTTATTAATTTTATTATTTATTCTATGTAGAACTTTCTTTAACACTTGAGTTTGATCTCTCAGTAGTTCATTCTTTTTCTCTTTAACGACAAATGGAAGTAAGAGAAACATGTAAGAATAGCAAGTGAGTGAAAGTGTCCTAATGAGTCAAACAAATAGAGGTTTAACTCCAACTTCAAGTGCAAATTATGAGGGGGCACCGGTTCTCTGCCTTTGAGAACTTTTGGGCGCGGTAAGTAGAATTGTGTCGATGATATATTTACGTTTTATAGTATTTTAATGTCTTATATTCTCCAACAACATGCGTTGTGTTCCGTACATGAGTTGTCGTGTTTCTTGTATTTTTTCGAAGTTGTATTTTTTAAAGTGACTTTCGTGAGCTTTACAAACACCTAAAAGTGACAGTTCATAAATTACCTAAATGTTAATAGACCACGACAAGATTTTCTTTTCCAACTATGAGAAAGTAGATCACGTCAAAATTTTCTTATCCTTTCCGAGGGCAGGAAGCTTGCAAATGCAAACTTAGAGTTTTATTTTAACTTGATTTTATTATAATTTTTTAAAGAAAATATTTTGCCAAAGTATATTTTCTTAGAAAAATGTTTTTTGTAACTTTAATTTTTTAAAAGAGTAATCAAAGGGAATAGACTAACTTTTACTAATTTATTCTAATTTATCTCGACTTATCTCCCGGACAGAGAGATCCTTAGAAATTAACAAGATAGCGAAGTAATAATTATTTTTAATATGATAACATACTTTTCTTTTAAGGCGCATTATTGCAATGCGTCTCGGTTTTCTTGACAGAATCTCCTTTTGTTTGGACCAAGAGTTGTTAAAAAAGACGGGAAAAAAATATAGAGGATATCCGTACTCTAGGCCTACGTTAACGGGCCCGATAGGCGAAACCGGGAGGTGTATTCGAAGTTTGCCACTCGGTTTCGCCGATCCCAGCTCTATTCTGCATTGGTATCACTTAGGTTAAGGAGTTTGAATAAGTAAAAAGCGACTGAAATCTAGTACTTTCTCATTCGAGACACAGGGTCGAATACGTCACCTGAGGATGGGGTATCCTGCCCTTAACCTAATCTAATAATAAAGAAATAGGGTCTAGCGAATATATATTTTATTATGTTCTAATATAGTGACCCATTATCCGTCGCCCTCTCGGGTTATACAAACGCTGAGGCAAATATTGCGACAGCACGTACTTATTTAATCCCCACACCAGATCAATGACACAGGGAGTACTGCAGATCGAGGAAGGACCGGCGACACCGGTAGCTGCATGCAGCGAGACGCCATCCGGGTGCCTGCCCAGCTGACCGGCGGCTAGCTAGCTGTTTCTTGATCAGCAGGGCTTTTTGCAGATGCAGCGGTGGCGGAATCCGCGGCATTGGCCGTCGTCGAACCCCTCGCCCTGGCAGATGCTGCGGCAGTTGGCGTGGTTGAAGCATGGACCCTTGAACTTGATGCTCTGAGATTCGCACGTCCTCGCGGGCGCCACCTGATCGGCCGTCGACCACATCGTTCCCACTGTTTGCCCTGATCCATATGCACGTCACAACCCAGCACCCGCGTCTCAAAACTCAAGTTTCAGTTAGAAATATTGGGGGGGCGAATACATTATAAGGTAACTTAGCTAGGGACGAAGAAAGGGATGGAGCTAGCGGCCAGAGTTATTTAGCCACGCATCACGAAGATGAGGTGTGGCTTGGCCTTGGGACTGCTTGCCAGAGAGAAATTTAAACTAGAGCCTTTCATGGGCATGCATGTTTTGCTCATCTTTTGCGGGCAATGAAGGTATATATGATCCTATATGGGGGAAGCTTACCGTGGACAAGGACCAGGAGGAGGAAGCTGAAGAGGGCGACGGGGAGCACGCGGGCGTGTGCCATGGCCGAGGCTATACAGCACGACGCAGAAAGTACAAGGGAGAACGGGGAGGGTGTGCCGCGAGGAGCGTGCAATTAATGGCAACGGGGAGCTGCGCTTTTATAGAGAGAAACAAGAGGTCGCCATTCACCAAACGATGCAAGATGAGGTCTGATATCTCTCGTTTTCTCTCTTGCGGAACTCAGCTGCTTTCATTTACTTTCCTAATCTGGTTTGCCACATTTGTTGGCACGTACGTTGTCACAGGGACGACGACACAAGCGGCCGGTGAGATGAAAAGTATAGGCTAACTTCCAGCCCAACAGGATTGAGATTGCTACCCTACTCTCTTCTAAAATGCCATTTGTGCTCCATTTTATCCTAATTGCTCGTCTGTTATGACATCTATATGTATCTCCTTTATTCTAATTACAGAAGTCAAATTCTTAAAAATTAATAGGAAATGATACATGTAGATAACTGAGATGTAATATATATGGTGCACAAATGATGTACGTGGAGAAGGTGGAGTATACGGTCTCAATATGTCATGACGTGTTGCGTGCATAAGAAATTAAGGATGTTTATTATGCCGCGATTGCAATTAGAAAAATTAATTTTTCAATCTATTTATTTTTAGTAAAAAAGGACTAAATATGTGGCATGATTTTTAATGTATGTGCATTAAAAATTGTTGTATCCAATACATCTATTTTAATAATAAACTTGATAGCACTTACATGGTAGATATCTTTAAGGGAGTATCTGATTGCTGCAACAGCTCCATTGCTAGAAACCTGTAATTAATTAATTTCCGTACGTATGCACATTATATATGGGGGGTGATCAGGTGGTGCCGCCGCCCTTATATATATATATATATATATATCTTATAATATTGATTTTCTTATATATACGTAACTAACAATCATAATTAGTTGAATCCGAAGAAGTAATTAGGTTGGTTCATGTTAAGCAACAAGCAGCATTAGATAGACTATATATACTTGTGGAAAATCTTGTGGGATGCACAACCCAAAAGATATGGGACGCTTTAGCGACGGGCTTTGAACCTTTTAACTGCAAAACATTTTTAGCGACAAAAATCATTGGGTGAAATACAGGAAGGCGGTATTGAGGGAAAGGTTAGCCGTGGCAACCGGTAGGGGAGGCGGAGGATTGCGGGGAACGCCCCGTGCATCCACCACGACTGAAACGAGCACGCAACAAGGTGGGAGAGGCACACTGGCAGCTGAAGTGCTTCGTTAGTTTAGTTCGAAGTTAACCTAGGCATGGACTCCCGCACCCCCTTTCTCTCTCCTCTGCTTTGTGTGAATCTAAGTCGCCCCACCACCTGACCACCGACGAAGACGACGCCGCTGTTGATGCTGCTGCTACCGACGACGACGACGACGACGCCGACCCGACCCCAACGGGGAGCTTATTCCATGCGGTGCTACAAATCTAACCTGGATTGCTCCAACCCAGCATAGTGCGCCGCATGGATTAAACCATCCGACATCTAATATGGTCGCGATATACCCACTCTTTCCTCATAATGAGACCCCTTCGAATGCATGTCATTTTGAGCCAAAAGATAATGGTGATTTTCCAGCTTTGCCCTTCCTTTGATTTTCTCTCCAGTTTTCCTCCACTCCCTCGTGACCTGACGCAGGAAGCATATATAGGATGGAGGAGCTAGCATACTTTGTGCTCTTTCGATGCCTGCAGATGTTCTCCTCTGCTACTGTTTCTCTCTTCCTAATAGTACTACTAACTTAGTTCACTGCTGCATTATATTTCAATGGACTAAGGAGGATGGTTTTGGAGGCGAGGGAGTTATAATTACATGGGCAAGCTATGGAAGATCTTGCAGTTGAAAGGAACTGTTTGCAGCTCTACAAAAAGAATTGCATTTATTGCACCACATGCAAAGTAGTTAAATGTAGGATCTTCCTTTCCTTTATTCTGGTCTACTGGTATATAGTAATGGCACTCCTCCACCATGCACCTTAATTATACAACAGGTGGCTTTCTGTCTCTCTCTCTCTTGAAAGGGAGATCATATATAATCTGTTGTGGTTGTGTGAAGAATAGTGGAGACCTATGCCCCCGTGCTCTAGATCTACATATGTTGGAGGGGTGGAGCCCTTAAAAGAAATATTATTCTGCATGGTACATGTTCAGAACCCAAAATAATCATCTTAATTCACTATAAGAAAAGTTGAAAATAGGGTCGAAAATTTTCGGCGGATAGAATCCGTCTGAAAATTCGTCTGTATATTCGACGTGATAATGGTTCATCAAAAATTCCATCAAAATTTTTGACAGATAACATTCGATCGAAAATGCGGTTAGAATTTCTGACTATATTTTCGACGGATAAAATTCCATAGGAAGAGATCTCCATTTGGAAGAAATATTTGAAAATTATTAAGAACCATATTCTCTCTATTGAAGAGGATTTGTGAATACGCAGAAAGAAAATAAAAAAAAATCTTCTCAATTGCTCGAAGAGTATAAGCAAGTATGCAAGTTAATGTTGGAAGGGTCCCATCTCTCTTTCATATGCACTGAGGTTCACGCAGAAGGCTTTAGGGGTGTCAACATATCTGGGTGCGAGGGGACCTTCCAATGCTACATTGAGATTTTCAAAAAATGGTGAGGACACTGCTCTGTTCTTAATTTTATCGCTGCTCAATGTAGAATTATTATATTATGTCCCGTCCAATGTAAACTTAAGTAATATCATGTAAATGTTCACAAAAACAAGATAAGTGGCACAAAAGTATAGCCATAAAAATTTTTAATGACTGGCCTATCAACTTGTTTAGTGTCCCAACTCCCAACCACAGGAAATTAATTCAGAGGAAAAACTTGAGCCCTTCAAAATAAACTCATTCCAGCAATATATATATATATATATATTGAACATTTGGTGTGCAATAAAAAGAGCCCCCTGTCGTTGGTCCATAAAAAAGACCGATGTGACAGAGGGCGCCCCCCCCCCCCCCCATCCTCGAGCGCGTCGGTGGTGTGCAAATTTACCTCTATCTGGACCCCGGTCGGGCTTCATTTGCAAGGGTGTGTCCTACGAAGGCCCAAGTCGTGATATAATACCCGTAAAGCCCACTTTGGGTTAACATTTATTAGGACTCAGTTCGGAAAATCCTGCTCGGACGTTCCAAGGGTTGGCTTTCGTTGGCTCGCCCACGCAAATCCTAGAGGAAGGGATTTATGATAAAGTATTATCCTTGGAGAATTTTTTGGGCAGTTAGTAGAATTGACTTATGTTTTATATTTCCTCGATTATCTTTTTTAAAATGTGTACACACACACACACACACACACACACACACACACACACACACACACACACACACACACACACACACATATATATATATATATATATATAAAAGAGAAAAGGCCGGTTTTTTTCCGCCGATTCTCCTTTGCATCAAGTCATGTCCGGTTCGAACCCTCGCCGCCTCCCCGTGACCGCTCCCACGACATCCCGGTTCAAATCCCAACTTCCCTTCCGTTCCCAGTTTAGCCAGTCGATTTCTGTGTCTGACCATGCCGCCTCCCCTCGCCGCCTCCGTTTATCCATGAGCGCTACTGAGACCACCGATTTCCGTCTTCGACCATGCCGCCTCCCCGTGAGCACATTCGAACCCTCGCCACCTCCCCGTGAGTGCTCCCATGGCCTCTGGTTCGAATCCCACTTTCCCTTCCCTTCCCCGAAAGTTCAGGCCTCCGATTACCATCTCTGACCATGCCGCCTCCATGTGAGCGGTTCCAGTACTGACTCTTGATGCATGCTTCTCTTTCTCAATATTTGCTTTTCCTGTAAACTCTTCCCCCCTTCCCTCCCACCCCAACCATGATTCCTCTCTCTTTTACTTTCTTCTTAAATTACCTCTTCCACCTTTTTCTCTGATTTTAATTTTTGTATGTTTTTCATTTGTTTTATGCTTAACATCTTTAGCTTCCAGTTTTTAACTTGGTTCAATGAATTTCTGATAGAAAATCTTTTTGTTTGGCAAGGATTTAGTGGGGGGTTGCTTATATTGGTGAAGATGGACTCCACGGAGTCGAGTTGGGTTTCCCGGGACGCCGACGAGGAGGAGGAGGGGGAGGCGGCGGCTGGGAGCTCTCACAGGGCAACACATCGACTCCTTCGACTAGGAGGCTCTCGAGGTGTCGTTCGCGCAGAGGAACGATTTCGAGGTTGGGGATCTCGCCGTCGTCCGAGTTTGATTCGGAACAAACAATCCCTTTTGAGGTAACTCCCCACAACACTAATCCAAACAAAGGGACCACCATGTATGATTTTATCTTTGTGAATGCCACGTACCCTTCCCTCCCCCCTACTCTTTTTCTTTCTCCACCATGGACTTTGACCATGATTCAACATTCCTTCTTCCTCTCAAAGTCCAGATTGAGATTTTCTACTCCTATATAAGGCGCCCTCGACTCCATCCTCCTCCTCTTCTTTGTGTCTTTTAACACTGTTTGAAGGTAAGTCACTTTTTTAATTTTCATCTTATAGTATATAGTATAGATTTGTTTCTGCTAAATTGCAGTTGGTTCATGTCTTGGTCTATTTACCCAAGACCAAGACACCATGTATGCTCAAAGTAAATTGATGTGCATGCATATTTACCATGTTTTCTTAACCAGCATCACCTTTTCACTCCTACTGCAGGTTTTTCATACTTCATCCATGTCTTTGATTTCATGTATTTATGAGCATTTGTTAGCATCACTGGATTTGTGTTCCTTTCATGTGGCAGAGCTATTTAATTTAAAACTTATGTTAATTGAACTATGGCACACAACTTACTCCTTGGTATTACCACACTTTTTTCATGACTGAGGATTTTTTCATTTCATCTTCTTCATGACTGGAGCTTGGTTTTGGAAATTCAGATATTGCCTTGATTCTCTTAGTCTTTTTTCCCCTCCTAATGTAAATCTTGCGTATAATTTCACTATGTTCTACTTGTTTATTTATGTATTCTTTCAGTTACCACACCTTCATTTTACTAATTCTTAAAAATTCTCATCTCAGAGAACAGATTGAGATTTTCTACTCCTATATAAGGCGCCCTCGACTCCATCCTCCTCCTCGTCTTTGTGTCTTTTAACACTGGTTTAAGGTAAGTCACTTTTTTAATTTTCGTCTTATAGTATATAGTATAAATTTGTTTCTGCTAAATAATCTGTCCAACCACAATATTACCACTGTGCTGTTAGAAGGGGGCAAGTTCTGGTGAAGAGTTACTCCCCCAATAACTTGCTCATGAACCATCTCAGTTCTTGAACCTTCAGACAACAGGGGGAAAATGTCAGTAAAGAAAAGTCACTGAGTGGTTAAACTCCCAAGTGTTTCTAGAAAAGGCAAAAAGATAAAACCTAACCATTGAAGTCTGATGAGGTAGCAATCTTCCCACCTTTTCACTCCTACTGCAGGTTTTTCATACTTCATCTATGTCTTTGATTTCATGTATTTATGAGCCTTTGTTAGCATCACTGGATTTGTGTTCCTTTCATGTGGCAGAGCTATTTAATTTAAAACTTATGTTAATTGAACTATGGCACACAACTTACTCCTTGGTATTACCACACTTTTTTCATGACTGAGGATTTTTTCATTTCATCTTCTTTATGACTGGAGCTTGGATTTGGAAATTCAGATATTGCCTTGATTCTCTTAGTCTTTTTCCCCTCCTAGTGTAAATCTTGCGTATAATTTCACTATGTTCTACTTGTTTATTTATGTATTCTTTCAGTTACCACACCTTCATTTTACTAATTCTTAAAAGTTCTCATCTCAGAGTCCAGATTGAGATTTTCTACTCCTATATAAGGCGCCCTCGACTCCATCCTCCTCCTCGTCTTTGTGTCTTTTAACACTGGTTTAAGGTAAGTCACTTTTTTAATTTTCGTCTTATAGTATAGATTTGTTTCTGCTAAATTGCAGTTGGTTCATGTCTTGGTCTATTTACCCCAGACAAAGACACCATGTATGATCAAAGTAAATTGCTGTGCATGCATATTTACCACTTGTTGCTTCCCTCCACCATTGATGTACTAATTCTTTAAAATTCTCATCTCTGGCCCAACTACTCTCAAATCTGAACAGTCTGCTATGTTTTCTCTAATTTGTAGTGCACAGGATAATAGGTATGCAGTCAGATAATACCCTGGGCAGGCCTCTAGCTGAAAAGTTGCTGCATTTGTGTTGCCATTCAACAGAAATAAATAATCTGTCCAACTTTGATTTGGACTGCCTCTCTCTGGGCCCAATCCAAGTGTAGAAGACTGAACTAACCTGAACCTCCATGAAATCTGCTGATTGAATCCACTCATTAAATATATCCATTTCTGAACACCTGTTTTGTTGATTAGATCTGTCCCCTGGATATCTGACTGCCTTAAAGTCCCCCGCAATACACCATGCCTCATTGTTCCCTCTAATAATACCATGTAGTTCTTGGAAAAACTCTTGTAGATATCCTTTGATTGGCATCAGGTATCAACTGATTCCATCATTATTTATTAGCTTGCATTCAGTAGGAATGTTCCTTACTTTGGTACATCAGTGCAATAGAGTAATCTAAAAAATTGTTGAGAATCAGGCAAACCCAGTTCATTGACAGGGGAGGATAAGTTGCTTACACTTGGGTGCCCTGTCAAAATGAAGTGAAAATAATGGGGTAGAAAATAGCTGATTGTAAAACAAAGACAAAGCATGCCTATGGAAATTGCAACGCAATCAATGAACAGATAAACCAAATTCCAAGCTTCAGAATCAGCTAGAGTAAAGTTAGAGCCATGCCATTACGCAAGGATCTAATCTCAGAACATGACCTAGACTGTGGCAGACAATTAAAATGGAGATCATGGCCAGCTACTGGGGATGCACAATAATGCTGTAGGGAAGTATATGGAACAACTGCCTACCTGATGTCAGGCTTGAGTTGAAGACACAAGGCGTTATTGAAGAGGACTGGGGCAAGGTTTGTAAATTAAGCTGAACCTGAGACATTACACAGCATTGTTTCTCTGGCTGCTGCAATGAAGCAAAGAGGCATATGGTCAGGACCTGCCATGTGGGTTGCATCCAGAATATATACTCACCAAATGATTTCAGCAACTCAACTCATGGAGTATTATAATCTAGCTAGCATCACAAAGGAAAATGAAAGAGGCCATGGACATGTATAGAATCTCACAGGTTAGGCCCTCTCTCTGTCAGGCAACATGATGTGCCACATATGGACATTATACTCTAACAAATGCAGAGGTGATTGACATTTGGGTACTTGATAAAAAAAGAAGAAGAATAACATTTGGGTAGGGTCTGAAAGTTGGTATATTAATCCAGGAGAATTAAGGATCCAATCATAGGTTGCATTTGGAAAAACTTATGATATAATATTCCAATAAAACATAGATGAAAGTCCAAAAATCTGAGCGCTAACTTTTTGTATCTAAATGAGATTTTAATCCCGATGATTACAGTTTTGATTCCTTTTAGTGTCAGTCTGCCTACATGTGAATGATGCATGGAGAGATCATCTCTCTTACTTTAATTCCCAATTATCTCAAAATCCAAAATTTTTATATATTAGAAGAATTGATAGATTTTGATCTTGTCTATACTTGGACCTTGCATCCTTAAGAAACTCTGAATCCACCGAGAGATGTAAAGAACATCATCGGCCTGGATTACTTGCCAGCTAAGAAGAACTGCAAGACAAAATCTGCGTGTTTTTCCACAAGGAAACAGGGAAAAAGTTTAACAAAACAGGGAAAAAGTTTAACCCCAATTCTAATTACTGTCCACTGGGAAGCCTGAAGAGTAAGAACAGCCTCAAGACTGTTCTGGCTAAGATGTTTCTTACATTTTTGTACATCTTTTCATGTAGTTGACACTTTCAACTAGAGCACTTTGATCTGATACTTAGATAATTCACAATAAATATGGCAAAAAGTATGATAAAATAGTACCATAGCACATAGAAAAGACTTGTTTTTTGGTTGTATGGTACATACAAAAAGGTACAGAGGCATCCTTAGGCCCTTCTGAGCGTCATATACCACATACCATCACTGGTATGATGATATTCAAATTGGACTGTGGCTAATAATCCTACCTGTCGGGAGATCTAATTGTAAGAACGGTCACTTCAATTTGGCGTTCTGATCTCTTTGATATTGAAATTAAGCTAAACTCTTCGCGTTATCAAATGCTGGGCTCAAGTGTATTTATTTTAGCAACTTTTTGTTACTTAATTTGCTGTTTTTTATCATTATGCACGCCCGAAGATTTTCTTCTCATACATTGGGCAACCATATGATCCTTCTCTGTCTCTGAATTTTTTTGTAGGAAGTTAGTAGATACCATTACTTAGTTGAATATTTATGTTGTAGGAAGTAAAATAGTAGATCAAGTTAAAGATAGATTCTTTGTCTCTTTTAATGTTTGCCAATATTAGATAGAGGAGCATACTATGAGTCAATCAACATTGTCATGGATATAACATAGGCTCACAAGATATTCAAAATCACACAAAAAATTGGAAAGCAGAGATTTTAGACAACAATACATGCTATTGTAGCATACTATGGTATGAAGAACATACTATGACCCAATCATCATTATCATGGATATAATATAGGTTTATAAGATATTCAAAATCACACAAAAAATTGAAAATATGTCAGAAGTGCAGGCGGAGCTTTTAGATTGCAATACATGCTATTGTAACTATAGTTGCTAAGGTGGTAAGATGATCCAAGGCATACTTGGGGTCCCCGAGTGCCCACTGCATGGAGGGGGTAATTTTCAGATAGATATCTGGCACCTGGAACCAGTAAAGTTTGTTCCTAGCAACCCCTACCCCTAAAGAGTTCTGCATTTCTTGTTTCTAACCAGCAGATTATCATCAATGCAAACCTTGATCGACAACTTAGAAGCTTCATCATACTAAAATAATGCCAGCCCACCATGATAAGTGTGAAGCTAGGGAAAATGTGAAATAACTCCTATAACATTTGAAAATGTGATGATAGATACAAAGATAAAATGGCCAAGGATATTTTTTTTACAGCCAAGAGAGAAGATGCAAGTGAATAAATGGTACCAGCAGCTGTAATCCTTTTTTGGATCAGATTTTTTATGAGCATCCCTCCAGAAGAAGTCCAGTTCCTATCTTTGTTTCTAAAAGACATGAATGTCAAGAAAATAATAGAGATTGGAGTTTTCACTGGCTATTCATATAAATATCTCTTGTCACTTTTTATTATTAAAGTACATGAATTATTCATAAATCATTCTTGGTGAAGTTAGAACCCTTCGTCTGATATTCCTTCTGTCGGACTGGAACTTCTTCACAAAGACCTCTGTAAGACTCTGTGGACGCGCTTTTCGACACGCTGGTTAATGTGTTCGTCTATCCGGATGGTTTACTCGTCTATTAAGTGAGTGGGCGTGCCAGTCACCGAAGTGACAATTTATTCGGGCTCCGAAGAGCCCATGGTGCGCTCGATCTGACTCGGTCAGACGATTGTGTGGTTCGGGTCGGGACCAAAATCCGCCGCGCCGTAAAGGTCACGACGTCATTTACATCCCCCATACGAGGGAACACCCTTGATTAATCGTCGAGATTCAGGAACTCATGGCCAGAAAATTAATTACATGAAAGGTTTATTAGGAGGTATTGAAATCCTCACGCGAGGATGAAAAGAAAACCATTCGAGATCATGTCGGTCATGTGCTGACCATTTAATGTTCGGACGAATGTCCGGCTCGAGAAAAGTGCAATCGCCACGGGAAAATCGGAGCATATGTATGCCAGGATATGGCAATTTTATTATCTAGAAGAACGGAGAACGTTCAGCAAAATCTCGGTTAGAGCGGTCGGAAACCAGTAAGTCTGTTGGCCCGGGCAAGGGCAAGCTGCGACCATACTGTGGTGGGCCCCCCGCGGTCGAAGTTTGGCTCGCATGAGCGTCATTAATATTTTCGGTTTAAAGGGGCAACGGGGGAATATCCCTTGAGTCAGCTGGAAAGCCCTATATCTTGGGAAGCGAACGTTCGAAACGTATCGGTCACCCGGGGGACCGTTTAATATTCGGACGGGTGTCCGGTTTGAGAATACCGTAATCGTCGCGGGAGGACCTGGTACATATGTATGGCGGGATACGATACCTATATTATTCCGAGACACTGAAAACATTCGGTTAAATCTCGGTTAGTGTAGCAAGAAACCAGTGAATCTATTGCCCCGATGCGAGATCGAGTCAGGACCATACCGGGGGAGCCTCCCGCGGTCCGAACGAGGCTTGCACGAGCATCATTAATATTTCCGGTGCCGGAGGGCAACGGGGAAGGGTCTCGGGACTAGACTCCAAAACTGAAAAACGTGTTCGAAGGGAGCGAGCTATAGGTCGAGGATATGGGTCATACAATGACCATAATCGGGACGGACCCGAGGTCTAAACGTGGCCCACAGAGGCCCCGTTGATATTCCCATACAAAGGGTCCAGGGATGGAGAGAGCCATCTCGTTCTATTCCGATTTTGTCGGTCACTCACGGACCACTTTATATTCGGACAAAGGTCCGTATTGAAGGTACGACGTAGATGGAAACAACCCCGTACAAATGTATGCCGAGTTCGCGGTAATTTCAATGAAAGAGCGGGAACGAATCCCAATAGGAATGGGTCAGAATTGATGAACTATTGGCCCAGAGCAATGCCAGATTATGACCATGTCGGGATGGGAGCCATCGGCTATGCAGGTCACTCACGGGCCTTTTCATGTTCGGACGTAGGTCCGTAATAGGAACGCGGCGGGAATCGAGGTGAACCCGTTCAAATGTCTGCCGAACGCGCGGCAATTTTAGTGGCAGCTCGGAGGGGATCCGGCCTGAGAAACGAGTCCGGCGTAGTCGGAATGTCGGCCCAAAATGAGGTCGGGTCAAGGCCATTTCGGGATAATCCTCAAGACTCAGGCCCAGCCTGCAAGGGCGGTGTTGTTGTCCCTTCAGCACCGGGTCACGGGAGAGGCAGGGCTGCGATGCAGATTTTATCATTTCTTTTATCCGGGATTTTTAACCAGGTGAATTTGTGCTGCTTATTCCGCTCTATACATTTGTTCTGGATGATTTTTGTTTTATTTTTATTATTATGTTCTTCTTTTCTACTATTATTATTACTATTTCACATTTTTTGTTTATTTCTTATGTATACTCAGATTTATTTATTTATCATAATTTTTATTAATTTATTATTATTATGACCATTATCATTTTATCTTATATACATGTTTCTGGAGAGAGAGTGGGTCGTTGGAGGGCCAAAAAGGGCTGTACCGGCGAAGGTGCATGCCGGAGAGGGGGCTGAGAGAGTGTGCTGGCGAAGGGGCAAGCGGGTGTGCCGGCGAGGGGCACATTGAGCGTGCCGGCGAGGGGACGGATAGGGTGTACCGGTGAAAGGAAGGGGAGGCGTGCCGGCGAAGGGCCTAATCGAGTGTGCTGGACAAGGGCTGAAAGGGGGTGCCGTTGAGCGTGGGGAGAGCGTGCCGGCGAAGGGGTCGCGGGAGCGTGTCGACGAAGGATGGCTGGAGGGGCGTGTCGGCGAAGAGCCGCCAAGCTGGGCGTGCCGGCGAAGGGCGCGAGCGGGCGTGCCGGCGAAGGGTGTGCCGGCGAAGGGCATGGGGAGACCGTGCTGCTGGAGGGTTCAAAGAGGTGGGGTTGAGCATACCAAGGAAACTTCAAGGCAGGGTGTACCGGCGGAGGTCCGGACGGAGCCCACTCCTCTTCCATTCTTATGTTTTTTTCTTTTTCTTTTCTCTCTTGATTCTATTCGGTTTGCACGGGTTTCTTCTTTCCTTCTCTTGATTAATTTCCGTTCCTTCTGCCGCGAGGACGAATGTGCGAGTTGTTTAGTCGTCGTTCGATTTGGCTCTCTTTGTGTTAATTACGGTTCCTTTGCCTCGGTTAAAGCATTTTATTGTTGTTCTTTTCATTTGTTTGTTGCTTTCTTTTATCTTTTAATTCGTTATCGTTTCTAACAAAAATTCGGCAGCACCTCCCCTTGACCCGAGCGTAAGGGAGATACAGGGAACGCGCCCACATGGAGTGGCGGAACCCGACAACTGGAGGTGGGCGCCTGAGAGCGGCGACACCTTAATGAAACCTCAGAAAACTAGGAGGTAACGACAGACGGGAAACCTCTCCAAGGCTGGACGTGTTGTGCCCCTGTGATTTTGATGATAGCAAACACTATGAGTCAGCATTGCATATCATGAACATCTCTGTCTAAATGAAAGTCCTGCTTGAGCATATAGGTCTGTGCATTTCCCTGTTTGTATCAGTGCATACATCACACTAGCACATAGTCCGTGCACATTTACTCTATCTTGCACATACATAGGTCAATGCATGCATAGTTTCATGCATTAGTCATCTAGAGCCAAAGTCCGTGCACACTTGCTTGGACTTAGTGTATGCATGCCAGAAAGTCGGTGCAAGTCACTGTGCAAGTCGGTGCATACATCGCCGCATGCTATCAAGTCTGTACATCCACCAGCTGAACTGAGCAAGTCTATACATCCGTTAGCTCAGCTCGTGGCTTAGTCAGTACAGCCAGTGCTCTTCATGCATGTGCATAGTCCATGCATTCATCTCAAGTATGTACATCGTCAGTGCTCTTCATGCATGTGCATCGTCAGTGCTCTTCATGCATTGGCAAGTCTATGCATCATGTGCTTCATGCATTTAAAGTCTGTACAGCCCATGCTTAGGTTAAGTCTGTACAGGGTCTTGTTGCATCGTGTGCTTTAAGCACTTCCACGAAGTCTGTACATTCTTCACTTAAAGTCTGAACACGGTTGCTTTGATGCCGTAGCAAGTCTATACACTAATGAGCACTTGTTTGTTTTGATGACTAAGCATGTCTGTACATCGTCTTGTACATTGCACACAAAGTCTATACATTCAAATGGCATGTCCATGCATATGCAAAGTCTGTACAGCCAGTGCATCCTTTGATTTAAAGTCTGTACATCGTCTGCCCGCACACACAAGTCTATACCTTCTTTGCAGTTATGCTCGTGCATCACTTTAACAAAGTCACATTGTCTGGTTGCTCCAACACAAAGTCTGCACATTGTTGCAAGCTAAGCCAACACAAAGTCTGCATATTGTTGCAAGCTGAGTCTGCACACTCGATAATGGCATGTTCGTGCATTCATCTTCAATGTACACACTTTGTTAAATGCAGTCTACATTACATCCCAAAAGTCTGAACACTCTTCGGTGAAGTCTGTACACACTTCAGGTGGCAAGTATGTACATCGTCACTGTTGTATGCACGCTAAGTCCATACACTATGCATTTGTGTATCGTTCAGAACACAAGTCTGTACATTCTTCAAATGGCATGTCCATGCATTCATTCTTGATGTACATACTTTGATATATGCATGCTGCATTACACACGTTCAAAGTCTGTACATTTCTCAATGGCTTGTGCAATCTTTCAAAACAAGTCTGTACATCGCCCTGTGTCATGCACTCAAAGTCCACACATGCACACACTTAGTTTGTGCATTGTGCTCTCATGCTTTAACACTAGGCATTGCAAAGTCTGTACATGGTTCTGCACACATATACAAAGTCTGTACATGCTTTGTTCAAAACACAAACTTACTCAGTGCATCCTCGTCTGACCTGACAGAATATCTGCTCGAGGAAATTGAGAAGGGCACGTGATCCAAGAAGCCAGGATCGTGACACGTGTAAAGCAGCAAGCCTGGATGCTGCCACGTGACCAAAATGTTAGGCGGGAAATGTGGAGGACACTCGCCCACCTATCTGCTGCTCTATAAATATGAAGCTTCTTCCTCAGTAGAAGATCTGATCGTGATAGAAGAGCAGAAGCAGAGAGATAGCCTGCACGATCCAGAAGAAGAGAAAGAGTGAAGAAGAGAAAGATAGAAGAAGCAGAAGAGAAAGAGAAAGAAAGAGAGACAGAGAGCTCGTGAAGAAGAAGAAGAGAAGAATTCTTCAAAGTGGTGCTATCTGTTGGCTCTTGGATCAGATCCAGACCAACTTGCTCCTTGAGAGCTATTTTGTGCTTTATCGTATACAGCTTTCTGTTGCTGTCTTGTTTCCCATTTTGTGTTTTCTTTTAAACCTTTCTTCAAGCTGTTTGTCAGCAGAGCAAGTTGTGTTGCTCAGCGTTTGCAGTGGAGGATTCCACTGGTTGGGTTAAGCTGTAATCCCCAGCGGTCAAGCTGTGAGTCAGCGGTTGGCAAAGCTGTAATGCCCAGCGGCCAAGCTGTGAGTCAGCGGATGGCTAAGCTGTATTGCCCAGCAGAAGCAAGCTGTGATACTCAGCTGATGTAGACAAGCTGTGAGGCCCAGCGGTTCAAGCTGTTAGTCAGCGGAATCCACACTCTAGTTGGAGTGTGGGGTGGACGTAGGTCTGAAGGACCGAACCACCTAAAAACTCCTCTGTGCAGTGGTTTGAATTCAGTATATGCTTCCGCTAGATGAATGCATAGGGACGATATGGTTTGATTGCATACTGTGTGTTTGATTGTGGTATTGAGAGTCCTTTGACACTGTTCCTAAGTCACTAATCAGTTCATCTATAAGCATATCAGTTGACTTAGTGATTCTGTAAATTCCACAATTGCTCATTGGCCTTCTGTTAGTATCATGAAGAATTTTTAATTGAGCAAAACTATTAAAGGGTTGATTCATTCACCCCCCCTCTGAATCCATCGCACCGAACCCAACAGGCCGGGGGTGCACCAGGCAGGAAGGAGGGGCCGGGGACTGATGTGCCGGCCAGGGAGCCTGTAGGGGCTGGAGAGATGTGCCGGGCTAAGGGAGGCCAGAGTGTGCCGGGCTGAGGGGGCACAAGGCGTGCCGGGCAGCGAAAGCAAGAGTGTGCCGGGCAAGGGCCATAGGGGTTGTACCGGTGAGCGGGTGAGCCAAGAGTGTGCCGGGCAAAGGAGGCACGGGTGTGCCGAGGAAGAGAGGGCTGAGGGTGCACCGGCCAGGTAGGCTGTGCCGGTGAAGGGTTGGTTGGGGTGTGCCGCTGGAGGCACGACTGGGGTGTGCCGTTGGAGGCACAGCTGGGGTGTGCCGTTGGAGGCACGGCTGGGGTGTGCCGAAGGTGAATACGCCCAGGAGGAAGCAAACCCTAAAGAAGGGAAGAAAAGAATGGGACGTGAAACACCGAAGGATGCAAACACGGAAGAAATGCCTTAAAAGGACGTCCGAGAAAATATTTGCAAGCTTTATACTTTTATTCCCACAAAAGGAGTGCCCCGGGGGGGGGGGGGCTAATACATCGCAACGACGATAAAAAAAAAGGAAATGAAGGAAAAGAAAGAAGAAAAGGAAATACAGTGGGGAGGGGAACGGAGCATGGACTCCTCCCCTCCCACAGCTCACTCTCTTCTCTCTCCTCTCTTTTCCTCTTCTTCTTTTTCTCTTCACACGGACGCCGGGAGCCGGAGTGGCAGCGGGGAGGGGAAGGGCAGCAGGCCCTCTCCCCCTTTTCTTCTTCTCTTCTTTCTCTTCCTTTTCGTCTTCTATTCAGGCGGTGGCGGTGGGTGGAGCAGCAACACTCTCCCCTCTCTTCCTCTCTTCTCTTTTCGCACAGACGGCGGCGGGTGGCAGAGCAGCAAAGGGGGGGGCAGAGGCTCCCCTCCTCCTCTTCTCTTCTTCTCTTCTCCTTCTTCTTCTTCTTCTTCTTCTCTTTTCTGGCAGCTCGGTCGTGGCTCCCTCGACTGGCCTCCTCCCGTCTGTTCGCCGAAGAAGGGGCTTTTATATCCCAAGTGGCGGAATCGTTTGAGAACAGTAGTCGCAGGCGGGAAACCGGAGGCATTGAATGGGGATTTGACCCGTCGTCCTTGGTGGCAGGGGGGTAGGCAACGTGGCCCTCTCCCTGGGCGACACTTCAGCAAGCCCACTGCGCGCCGAGAACCTGTAGGGCATGGGCATCACGTCGTTTTGCCGGTTGCGGGGTGAAGAAGTGTGCCGCTGAGTGGCCAGGAGCCTGTGCCGTTGGAAGACCCAAGAAGTGTGCCGCGAAGGGGCTGGCAACGTGCGTCGCTGAAGGGGCTGGCAAGCGCGCCGTTGAAGGGCCACTAAGGCGCACCGCTGGAAGGGCCCGCTGGGCGTGCCGTCAAAGGCGCTGGAGGACGTGTGCCGCTAGCGGTCGTGAGTCGTGCCGCTGGGGCCGAGGGGACCGTGCCGTTGAAGGCTTCACCCAGCGTGCCACTGGAGGACCGGAAGAGGCGTGCCACCGAAGGGGCATCGGGGGTGTGCCGCTGAAGGCGTTTTGGCGGTGTGTGCCGGCGAAGCGCCCCATGGGCGTGCCGCTGAAGGGGGCGCAAGGGTGTGCCGCTGAAGGACATCAGGGGTGTGCCGCTGAAGGCTTCAGGGAGTACCGCTGAGGGGGCCTGAGGGCGTGCCGCTGGAGGCCTAAATGGGCAGTCCTGAGCCCGTTGAGAGCGCGAGTTGTGGCCCATTATATTTTCTTTGAGATCCGTGGGTTGTGAGGCTCTTGGCGGTTGATTTCTCTTCACTGTCGTGACTCCGGAGACGGCTTCACGATAGTGTGCATATTTGGGGAGTTCGGACGACCAGTCTCTCCGGGGCTTCTTTACTCGGTGCCGTTGTTGATGAGAGGCCGAGCAGGATATCTGGGCGTGCAATGTTTGGTGTCCACAGACTCCGTGAGCTATGGATTCCCACATGGACGCCGAACAGGTTGAACCGAAAATATATTGTAAATCCCTAGAAGCTCATCTTACTGGTGTAGCAATAATGAAAAACATTTCTCCATCAGCATTTGGACGAACAGATTAACGATAATGAAAACCATCTTTCCATCAAGTTATGCCGACCACCCAAAGAAGCATCCAAGGAATTGGAAAAGTTTTGTGACATGCTGCCTTTGCATATCATATGTTTACCATCTGCAATGAGATCTTGGTTACTGTTCTGAGATAACTTTCAGTTTTAAAGAGCAATCAAAAGCCCATAACACTAGCTGGTGGATAGAAAACTATTTATTGTCATTTAAATAGGAGTGACTCTTCCACTGGACTTTGGATGGAATCTAGATAAAAGGGAAAGATGCAAGTTTTCTATGAGAACTAAGTAGCACTCTAAGCATTGCAATTGGTTTTCACATGGACTAACAAAATACCCAAATATGACAGTAAAGAGTAAATTAGGAAAAAGTGGGAGATTAAAACAAATATCTACTTTGTTTAGAGGACAGTGGCATCCACCTCCAATCCATTGAAGGTAGCGGTAAACAGAAAGACCTAAAAGGACCATCAGGATGTTGTTAGCAAGAAGAAATACCCCCTTGAACAAATCAAGTTTGTTTACTTGGAGACCTCCAAAAACTTGACTCGACCATCAGGTGGGAAGAGGCTGCTTATCTCTAGGTTTTGCACATCTGTATTGCATCTTCTTGATGCGGAGGATGCCGGCACCTCATGCTGAGATCTCTCCATTTGTTAATATATTCTACAGCCGACTCATCATCTTTTTGTTTGGTTGTCAATAGTTCGGCCACAGTTACCACTGCCTCAGCAACGTGAAATCTCTCATTAAATTTATGCTGCATATCTGTCCAGTCTTTAATAGATCCAGCCGGCAGGGTAGAGTACCATTCAAAGGCGGGTCCTGTGAGAGAAGATCCGAAGAACTTCAGTAGGTATGACTCGTCAGTCGCCAAGTCGCCCATGGCTGTTATATAGTGTGCAATATGTTGTAATTTCCACAACACGCGTATGCGCGCGCACACACACAAATAATCTCTCTCTCTCTCTCTCTCTCCATTGATCATCTTTGAAATTTCACCTCATTGCACAATGCCTCCAAGCAAGTAGTGATATGTAATATATTTCCTGAAGAAGAAAACATCGTAAAGCAAAAAATAAATAAGTTCTTGGACTTCATAGCTCAATATTTTTATGTATTTGCATGTGAAATTTAAAACAATGATATAAACTACCTCCGACGAACAACACATATATTTGAAGACTTACAAAACGACAACTCATGCAAAATCAATATATTGACATGAAGCTCCAAGATAAGGCCAAGCAAGTAGAGAAGATGAGTCAGACGAATCGATTTTTTTTTTATTTTTGAACCGGCGGAAAAAAACCCACCAATTCTCTTAAACTATCAGTTTGGATGTCATTGTGAACGGATTCGAGACGCAATCCAACTAACCCATCATGCTGTCATGCTTGTATATATGACGAGCAAGCCTGTAGGCGAGCACTGCACGTCAACCAATAATCTCGAATCTGGATGCCTTTGATTCCTGAAAAAAATAACTACTATTTCTCTAACAAGTGGGAGTAACCAGAAAAAAACTGTTATCACAAAGGCACACTGCCATAAAGCTGTACAAATGGAAATGGATTAGTGGGCGTCTTGATCGGTGTACCTTCTGTAGGTAACAATCCAAATATGTAGATCATTTGTTATCCATCTTAGCGTTTTACCTTTGAAATGATCCATTTTGGTCATTCATTTCTTATCTAAACCCAGATTTAAAATATGAAAAATTTGCTCTCCAATAGAACCAAGGTCTTCTCCCAAAACCTAGAATATTTCAGAGTAGACTGAACGGCTTTGTGAGTTGCAATATAGATGAAGAATTTTCGACTATGAACAAATTTGGTAGATCTTAGGTGTATATAAAATGGTATTCCATTTTTTGGCATTATGTTATTCTACCTTGATGTTCCTCTGCTATAAAATTGACTCGTACCTTTGAGTCGATTGCTTTTAACTGGCCTTGTATTTGTGATGGTGTCTAGGTTTTGCATCCAATTGTTGATTCTATTAACATAAACAAGATCTGGGAGATGTACTTCAATGACATTCTCCTAACTCAGCTTTCCTTCACTATGACGAATTGAGCATGTGGTCTTCTTCAATGCCTTGTTGCACTTTGCAGGCACTTTCAAAGAGAATCCATTATGGTAAATTTGTTGCAGAGGCAAAATTTCGAGCCTCCACAGATGTCTACAAAATTGCAATTAAAGCACAGGTAACATCTGGTGATGGATCATGGCTTCTCAACTGTGACCAAAGCAAAAAAAAAGAAAAACAACACTTTGGTTACCTCACCACCGTTTTAAATTGTGTAGTTTTGTTTCTTTTTAGGACAAGGACCTCTTATTGCATCTACTGACATATGAAACTGTGGAAATAGCTATAAAGGAGAGGGTAGAGATGAAAGCAAAAATTTATGGGCAAGGGATCAATGGGAAAAAAGATGAGAAACCTCCCGTCTACAGAATTGAACCCAGATTGTTTGATGATCTTTATGGCGACTGGATAATGCCATTAACAAAGTCCAAGTGGAATACTTGCTTAGAAGACTGGATTAAGGTTCTTCCTTCACCACCAACTTACAAGCTGCCATCATGTGATTAGGGCAAGTTATTGTGGGTAATGGATCTCAGCGATTGCACGATATTAAGAACATTGATGCCATTATGTAAAATTTATCTAAGTCGAGCTGGTAACTATTTTTTCATAGTGGACAAGACCTCCTTTGATTGTAGGATGGATCTAGCAAGGGATGCACATGTCTACTCATATCATTTTAAAGGGGAGCTAGCCAGCTGCTCCTTTTATAGAGAGAAAAAAGGAAAAATTAATTATCTCATATCCATGTACCTAGAATTTATGAGGAGATCTACATTTGAACCGATCTCAAAAACATAAATCTCCGCTCAAAAATGTGATTTAAATTTAATTTCTAATTCATGGACCAGAAATCATAGCTTTTCAGCCCAGATGTTAGCTTTTTTGAAAACCCAACAAATTGCCCTTTCCAAATGGGACGCCTGCTTCCAGCCTTCCTCCAACGAGACTTTTGGAATATTGAAAGATAGAGCAACTAATTAAATTCAATAAGCAAGAAATTTGAAAGAATAAGTGAGGGGGCGGAGATCACATGCATCCAGCTGGGCACAATGCTTCTACAGGGATCCAGCCGATCTCTCGATGAACAACGTTCGGAGAAGAACGCCGGCGGCCTAACCGCTTCAGCGATTTCGGGAGTCCCCATCATTAGTTGGTTGTATCGATATGTTGGTCTCTTTTGCCTCTTTTGGTTTTGGGGCCCTCGGGCCATTTGTTGTTCTCCACCCCTTGTTTGGGTGCCGTCTCTACCCCTGTACTCCTCTATATTACTGTTTTCATTAATGAAAAATCGCTTGTCTGGTGACCGGGGTGGCACGTCCTGTCCCTTCCGCAATGAAGGGATGAACGGACTCCCTCGTTTCCCACTTTGCAAGTATTACCTTTCAGTTTAAAAAAAATAGTCAACTTCTTGTGAAAAATTAGAGCAAATACTAGTTTGATGGAGCAAAAAACCATGGAAATGCTTGGAGAATGAGAGAGGAACTATATATGGTTATTGAGGAGGGTAAATCCGGTTTGACCTAAGAACGGTCCAGTAATGACAGGCCCACGATAGATAGCTCTCAAGGGAGCGCGCCCAAGCAGCGGGCATGCGGATGTGGCCCACCAAGGGGAGACCCAGTCTAAAAGAGCATCGGATTCTACAAGGCGTAAGTGTTACGGCCCAAGCGCAGTTATCGTCGGAGGACTCTCCGGCGACCGACCGTTGCCCCCGTGACGTCGGCCTTGACCCCATAACGGGCGAGCACGCCCCACGAGTGCCGTAAGACTAGCCCCGGGACCAGTCAACGTCGGGATAATCGCCCCCCAACGGAAAACTTCCGCCGCTATAATGGAGAATGTTACTCTACTACGAACGCCCTTCCCTATCGAGGGATGAGGCCCATCGCTCCAGAACAACCCCTATAAAGGGAAGAACGATAGAGAAGACAAACGCGGTAGATTCTTCTACTAAACCCCTACATTGCTACGCAAGAGAATAGAGCAAGTGATCCTACAGGATAACGAGAAGGAAGCAGCTACGACTGACACTGAAAGGGGAACTCTCCTCCGGCGACTTTACCACCAAGCGAGCACTCTCCGAGTGAGTACTGGGAGCGGCGAGCACTCGCTCCGAGGATCTTCACGACTCTTCAGCCCTCAACTACAATTTTCTTCTCTCTCTCAACTCGCACTTCTCTATTCTTCATTAAACTACGGATGACTTAAGCATCGGAGGGTTGTCCCCTAGGGTAACACCCGGGACTCCTTCTGACGCCTTTCTGACTTCTGGTGTTTGCAGGCTTCTACGGGCGCGAGACGACTTCCCTAACAAATAAATAGAGAAGGTGGTACGTGGTATATGAACCATTTTTCAGCCTCTACACTTCTTGGCGCCGTCTGTGAGAATCTCGAGCAGAAAGTTATGGCACCCCGTGGAAGCCTCTGCAACGCCAGCAACCGGGGATGAGGCTCCCACCAGAGACCCAACTCCCGTCGGGGATCGCAAGAAGCTTCCTCCGCTCATCCCCGACAAGAGGTCACCCCAGGTGACCTAGATGAAATCCGCCAGCAGATCCGAGCCTTGACAAAGTTCTGCCAGGAGCTCCGGAACCAGCGGATCGAGCCCCAACGCGCCTTACCTGAACGGCGGGAGGGCGAGAGGGGACACACCGAGGAGAACCCCCGCCAAGTACGTGAGGCGTCCCACGCCTCGGTCGCCAGGACCCGACGATCGCACAGCCAGTCCGCACCAAGGGTATGTAGCCCATTGCATTCCAACCCGGAGATGGATTGCCGGCTCCAGCGCTTCGACGAGATCGAGGACAAAGCCCGATACCTGGATGACGTCCTCTTGGCTGTTAAGAATCGCAGCCTGATCAACGACGACTTGGACTTCCATGCTCCCTTCTCCAGGGAAATCATGGAGGTCCCCATCCCGCCAAAGCTTCAAATGCCGTCATTCACCTCCTACGACAGCACTACCAACCCGGCCGACCACATGCATAGCTTCGAGTCTCACTTGGTGTTTCACCGGGCCTCGGACACTGTTAAGTGTCTGGCGTTCGTGACGACCCTATAAGAGAACGCCCGGGCCTGGTTCGAGTCCCTACCGGTCGGGACCATCTCCTCCTTCCAACAGCTCAAGAAGCTGTTCAAGGAGAATTTTATCGGCTACCGAAAGGTGGCCAAGTTTGCGGTGACCCTGCTCACCCTCAGGTAGGGGAAAGAAGAGACGCTGTGAGATTTCATCTCCTGCTTCCGCTCGGAGGCACTCTGCATCCCCCACCTTGACGTCGGCATAGCAACCACGTCGCTCACCCAGGGGACGCGAGACCACATCCTTCGGCACGCCCTCGGGGTTGAAGCCCTAACGACACTCCCCGACCTCCTCGCGCTAGCGCAGAATCATGCACGCTGCGAGGAGAACACAACAGCCCTAGGCCGCGCGGTCGGGTTTGATCGGTCAGATCGCAAGGGGTCCGCCGACCCGCCATGAGAGGGCCAGAACAAACGAGAGCGATCTGACGGGGACCGCTGCGACCATTCCTAGAAGGAAAGGGGCGCTTATTGCCACTACACGCCCCTGACGGCTCCGCCTGACCAGATCTTGATGGAGATCCGCGAGGAGCCCTTTCTCAAGTGGCCTCCCCGGATGAAGTCACATCCGAGCACGAGGAGCAAGAAGAAGTTCTGCCATTATCATCGCGACCACGGCCAGGACACCATCGACTGCATCAACTTGAGGGATGCCATCGAGGACCTTTTCCGCCGAGGATTCCTCGACAAATTCCTCGCCAAAGCTGCCGAGAGGCGACAGAAGACGCCCCCACCGATCGACAACCGGCCCAACGGAAAGGAGGTCAGATCTCTAGGGGACCGACCGCAGGGGGGGATAGCGCGCGCAAGTCGGCGATGATGATACGCATCGGCTGTCCACACTGTGGACCAAGGCGACAGCACCCGACCAGGGGTTTCCACCCCTTGTCGTCTAGGAGACCCCATTGTTTTCTTTGAGGATGACCTAGAGGGTGTGACCACACCCCACTCTGATGCCTGGGTGGTTTCTACCACCATAAACCAGTGTACCGTGCGTCGAATATTAGTTGATAATGGAAGTGGACCGGATGTTATCGCGTACGACTATCTTGTGCTCATGGGCGTAGACCTATCTCGACTAACGCCCCTACACACACCGTTATACGGATTCTCTGGTACTACAGTCCAACCATAAGGGCACATCTCGCTTCCGATCGCATTTGGAACCGTGCCAAAAGAAGTAACCTTCCTCGCCGACTTCACGGTTGTTCGGGCAATGACAGGATACAACGCCATCATCGGACGAGGGATCCTCGGCACGCTTCGAGGTGTCCCCTCCTCCTATCATCAAAAACTCAAGTTCCCCACCCCCATGGGGGTGGGGGAGGTTCAAGGAGACCAGAGGGAATCCAGAAGATGCTACCTCATCTCGACTCGCAACCGGCATCCCGGAGAAGTACCACCCCAAAAGAAAGCAAGAACTGAAGATCCAGGTCCGAGCACGAGTGCGCCAGCAGAAGACTTGTACCTCATTTAGGTGGGGGGCGATCCCAACAGGAGACTAAAGATCGGTGCTGCTCTGTCCGAGCAGGACAAGCAAGCCTATGCACGCTTCCTCACAACTAACCAGGATGTGTTCGCTTGGTCCGAGGACAAGCTACCTGGGATCCCACCAGAGGTCATCACCCACCAACTTAGGTTGGACCCTACTTGCCGCCCGATACAGCAGCACCGACGGTGTTGCAACCCTAAGCGACAGGCCATCATCAGAGAGCAGGTAAGTGAGAAGCTACGCTCAAGGCTGCTCAGGCCCACTCAATACCCAGACTGGGTAGCCAACGTAGTTCTGGTCCCCAAGAGCAATGGGAAGTAGCGGATGTACGTGGACTACACCGACCTCAACAAAGCTACGCCCAAAGATAGCTTTCCCATGCCACGGATCGACCAACTGGTCGAAGCCACGGTCGGGCATGAAATGCTAAGCTTCTTAGATGCCTACTCTGGCTATCATCAGATCAGCATACACAAGCCCGACCAAGACAAAACGGCCTTCGTCACCGACCATGGCCTCCCTTGCTACACCCGCATGCCATTTGGATTGAAGAATGTGGGAGCAACGTACCAGCGCCTCGTCAACCACATGTTTGACTCACAGATCGGCCGCAACATGGAGGTCTACATCGACGACATGCTCGTGAAGAGCCTTCAGGCCACTGAACACTTGGGAGACTTGGCGGAGACCTTCGCTATGCTTAGAAGGTACAACATGAAGCTCAACCTGGCCAAATGCGCATTCGGAGTGCGGTCAGGAAAGTTCCTCGGTTTCCTCATCACCTACCGAGGGATCGAAGCAAATCCCGACCAGATTCGAGTAGTTCTAGAGATGAAGCGGCCAGGGCAAGTAAGGGATGTATAATGCCTCACCGGGCATGTCGCCGCCCTTGCTCGGTTCTTGTCTAGAGCCGCCGAGCGATGCCTCCCCTTGTTCCGACTAATTAAGCAAGCTAATTAAGCGCCAGAGAAGAAAGGCCAGATAGACTGGGACCAAGAATGCAAGCAGGCGTTTGAAGAACTCAAGTGCTACCTAGCAACCCCTCCTGTCCTCGCCAAACCGCAACAAGGAGAACAGCTGCTCCTGTACCTGTCGGTTATGCCAAACACAATGAGCGCCGTACTCACGCGGGAAGAGGCGGGTGTCATGAAGCCCGTCTATTATGTTAGCCGAGCATTACAAGGAACAGAGTTCTGGTACTCGTGAACTGAAAAGTTCGCCCTGACACTTATTTCGGCCGCTCGCAAGCTGCGGCTGTACTTCTTAGCTCATTCTATCATCGTCCTCACCGACCAGGCACTGCGACAAATTCTCCAGAACCCCGACTCCTCGGGAAGGCTGATCAAATGGGCGATCGAGTTAGGAGAGTTCGACGTCAAGTTCCACCCAAGGATCGTGATCAAAGCTCTGGCCCTCGCCGACTTAGTCGCCGAATGCACCATACCTGCCGAGGACTCGCCCGAGCAATCTTCAAGACCTATATGGAAACTATACATCGACGGATCATCCTATGTAGCGGGCAGCGGAGTGGGATTAGTTTTTCTCTCACCTGAAGGATTAGAACTCCAGTACGTCTTGCAATTCAACTTCCCGACCACGAACAATGTGGCCAAGTACGAGGCACTCCTCTCAGGACTGCGCATGGCGAAACATTTGGGGGCATCCAGCGTACGAGCGTACAACGACTCCATGCTTATTGCCAACCAGGTCCGAGGAGAGTTCGAGGTGCACGAACCAACCATGATCAAATACCTGGAGAAGTCCAAGGCAACAGCAAAGGAATTCTCCCACTTCGAGGTGGTCCACATCCCGCGGGGAGAAAATATCTGAGCAGACGCCCTGTCTCGCCTGGCGTCAGCCACCGCGGTCTCCAACTCAAGGTTGGTCCTGATAGAGTAATTATCGACGCCGAGCATAGACGAGCCAACACCCGAGGTAAACGCAATCGACTACGAGCCCTCCCGGATAGACCCTCTCTTGGACTTCCTCCTTCGGCAATAGCTCCCGAGCGACTGCACCGAGGCCTGGCGCATGTGTGCAAGAGTAGCCCACGTCACATTGGTGAACGGCCGATTATACCGCCGGTCCCTCTCAACTCCATTACTTAAGTGCTTTTTCCCCACGGAAGCCAACCAAGCCATCCAAGAGGTCCACGATGGACTCTGCGGGAGCCACGTAGGTGGACGAGCACTTGCTCGAACACTTATTCGACAAGGATACTGGTGACCCACCTTACAACAAGACTTCCTCGAGTATGTCCGGAGGTGCCCACAGTGCCAGAAATATTCCCACCTACACCACCAGCTAGCTACACAACTTCACACCTTGATGGAGCCTTGCCCATTCGCTCGGTGGGGGGTGGACATACTAGGTCCCTTCCCCGAGGTACAAGGGAGGAAAAAATTCCACATAGTCGCCATAGACTACTTCACCAAGTGGATCGAAGCAAAACCATTGGGGAAGATCATGAGTGAAGCAATTTGGAAGTTCATACTGCGAAGCATCATCTGCCACTTTGGGATACCAAGGATTCTCACAACCAACAACGGCAGACAGTTCGCGAGCACGGCCTTCCAGGAGAAATGCTCGGGACTGGGGATCTGGAACCACTACCACATGTGCACCACGGGTCATGTCACCACGGAGATCCTTTTGCTCGTCCCCAATCCTGATGAGCTGGATTTCATTCCACTTTTCCCGAGGGAGGAACCATATCTACTATATGAGACCACCGTCCCATCTACCCCAGTGCATGAAGGTGACCACCTACACCTTCAAGAATTCCAAACGTGGGACAGTGACCTATGGGAACGCAGCTCGAGGGGTCACACATTCTTTGATCCCTTCGACCCCTTCCCTAGTGAACCCCTTGACCCACCACATCTACTCCACTTTTTCAAGGGAGTCCACTATCACACCCCTTCCCCGTGGGTCGAGCCATCTACACCCATCAAGTCCGTTCACTGGTGTAATGCCCTGGATCCTTGGTAGGTCTTGCTGGATCTTCATTGGATCTTTTGGATTGGTTTCGGTGAGTTTTGGTTCGCTTTTGTGGCTTCCGAGTTAAGTTTTACGAGCCGTGTGGGTTTTTCTCTCGTACTAGCTAGAGCGTTGGAGACTTGCCTTGGAGTCTAAAGGTTTTAAAATTAGTAGGAGCAAGTCAGAATTTATGCACTGTAATTTTAGTAATGGGAGAGTGGTTCAGGAAGACATGGTTCTAATTGATGGACATAACATTCCGAAGAGTAGTAGCTTTCGATACTTAGGGTCTATCATACAAGAGAATGGGGAGATTTATGATGACGTTACACATAGGATTAAGGCAGGCTGGTTAAGATGGAGAAGTGCATCAGGTGTCCTTTGTGATCGTCGTATGCCTGTGAAACTCAAAGGGAGGTTTTATAGAACGGCTGTGAGACCCGCTCTGTTATATGGTACCGAGTGTTGGGCAGTACGAAAGGAACACATCCACAAAATGTGTGTAGCAGAGATGAGGATGTTGAGATGGATGTGTGGCAAGACTAAGAAAGACAAGATTAGGAATGAGCGCATCCGTAAGGACTTAGGGATAGCTCCAATTGATAGTAAAATGAGAGAAAATAGACTCAGGTGGTTTGGACATGTGTTTCGTCGCCCTAACTCAGCGCCGGTTAAAAGATGTGATCAAATCTTAGTGGATGCTAGCAAAAGAGCTCGAGGAAGGCCTAAAATGAGATGGTACGATGTTATTAGGAAGGACATTAGTTCCTTGAGTTTAAATATGAATATTGCACTTGATAGAAATCTTTGGCGGAACAGGATTCATGTAGCCGACCCCAATTAATTGGGATAAGGCTCTGATGATGATGATGATGATGATGACTAGCTACGGAACCCTACGGTGAGTTTGTTTGTCAGTTCCTCGACTCGTGAATGCTGCAGCGACGATGTACTCTCTGAGTCGATCGTTTCGGCTATTTTTGCATATTTTTCGGAGATAGGGCCAGAAATCAGATTTTTCGGAAATTAGGAAAATTCCTAATTTCTTTTCCTTTTTCTTTCCTTTTCCTCTCTCTTCCTTCTCATTTCGCCGCCGCCGTCTCTCTCTCCCGTTTTCTCTCTTCTCGAGCCTCCTCGACTCCGGCTGCAGACGAAGGGCCTTGGGGCACGTGCTGGGGATGCTGTGGAGTTGCCTGGGTGCGCGACGGAGCGAAGATGGAGTGGTTTTGGCGCGATCCCGAACGGTGGATTCAAAGCCGACGTTTGAGCACGCGGCGTGGTTTTTGGCGCGATTTAGTCCCTTCGGGGCACGGTTTCTTTGATGGAGGTACGGTGACGGTTCCTCACTTCCTCCTGCTCGTTTTCCCTGCCATTGCACGTCGTTTGGCGCGAAAACGGCCGAGTTTGGGCTTGTTTAGCCTAAACCGTGATTTTCGGGTTTTGTAGGGTTTGCCAGAAAAAGGCAACCATTTGTAGCTTGGTTAGTGTTAAATTGACCGCTGGGATGTCTGGATCCCGTCCATGCAAGCTTTGTGTTGATCGGTGGTCATTCGAGGCCGGTAGGAGTCCGGGAACTTCGGTGACTCTTTTAGGGTCGATTTGAGGAAATCGCCCCGATCTTGCGTTTTGATGCTTGCATGTGGGCCTTTTAGCCTCCAGAGTTGGTTTTTCATCATCTAGGTTTGTTTCCCCTGCGCTTCGGCGTGAATGGGGCGTGGTTCGGCCCGATTTGGCCAACCCTCTGTTTTCCCGCCGTGATTGGTGTGGCGGCCGTTTCAGTGACCGCCAGAGGTCTCTGACGGCCCCACGATAGACCGTCACAGTGCCTGGGTGATTTTTGTTCTTCGGGGTTTTGGGAGTGTGACGGCCCAGGGGTGGCGCGTCACAGCCCTCTAACGCGTCCGGTGAGATGCGTTACGCTTAGTTTGTCATTTAGTGTTTTGGGTTAAGTCGGTTCCCCTGACGCGCCTGCCCCTGTGCGTCAGGTGGGTGTAACGAGCCTGGTGTAGGCCGTTGCGTTGTGTTTATTTTGGTGTTTTGACCGTTGAGTTGGTTCGTGTAACGGTGGTGTCCCCGTGCGTCACAACAGTGTAATGCGCCTGCCCCAGGCCGTTACGTGCTGTTCTGGCTGACTGGGTGGTGGTGCCGTTGGCTTTAACGGCCATGCTCCCATGCGTTAAGTGTTTGTAACGCGTCCGCGATGGACCGTTACGTGCCTCTCAGCCGGTGGTTTTCTCAACTTGAGCCCGTTGGTCCTGACGCGTCTGCCTTGATGTGTTAGGCGGTGTAACGCGCTTGGTCTCGTGCGTTACGTGGTTCGAGTGTCGTTTGAGTTTCAGGTTTGTTGGCCCTGACGGCCCGGGTCGGGTGCGTCAGAGCGGTGTAACGCGCCTGGTGCAGGCCGTTACGTGCCTTGTGCATTTTGAGGTTGGTTAGGGCAGTGAGTGTGTGACGGTTCCCCTGTGACCGTCACGTGTGTGTGACGCGTCTGCGTTAGACCATCACGGTTGGAGTGTAACGGCCTAGAGCTAGACCGTCACGTTCGTGTAGCGGTCTAGGGGTGGTGCGTTACAATCCTTCTGCTCCGATTTCCGTCGGTTCGGTTTCTGCTTATCTTGGCTTAGTCTTGTGGTCTGCCCGTCTTACCGTGGATGTTTCTTGACATCCTATGAGGGCTAAGACTACGTTGTGAGATGGCCAGGAGTCTTCTTGCTTGTGGTAGGATCCTCTATCCTACTTTTGTGAGTTCTTGTTGGGTTCCGGTCAACCCGGGGTGACCCAGTGGTTGACAAGCGACCTTGTGTGGGTGTCTTGGCGGTTCTGTCCAGTCCGAGACACTGGTTCTGGATGCCTAGAGGTGCTGTGTTACCTCGATTTACGTGTCCAAACGTGTCTGAGGGTCCTCGGTGTTCCCTCAGGCCTCCGCGAGTCGTTTTCTGTGGAGTGTTGTTTCCTCTGGCTTAGGATTAGACCGATTGGCGGCTTGTTCCGCTGTCTGTGACAATCTTGCCCTTGAGTCGTTCGACTCGGGATCGTTACACGGTAGGTCTAGTTGCCTTGTCCTGAGTCTGGGTGGCAGTTGGTTGGCTGCTTGGTGCTTTGCAGTACGCGTGACAGGGCTTTATTAGACTGTCTGTACTCTAGCACCTGTGCTTCAGAGTTTGTGCCTTGTGAGCCTCCACTAGTCGTAGCCCTAGGTCTTTGAGTGCCGACCCACCGGGAGTGGTGGAGGGGCGTTTCCCGTTATACGGTTTTTAAGCTAGTTCCGTGGGCCCCAGCCAACGGTAGCGTCCTACCGAGGGGAATACTAGCTAGAGGCCTGACCTAGGTAGTGGTCAGTGTGTGCATACGCAGTCAGGGGCTGAGGACTTGTGCTGACGAGCGCGACCCTGACTAGTCACTCGTAGTTGTGGTACTGCGGTCCTGTGTCCGTAGTTACCGTTCTTCCTTGGGACTGTTGTTCCTTGGACCTGGTTCGTGGTGTGTTCAGTCTCTGTCGTCCTCGGGATGAGCTTGTAGACGTGACACTTGTGGCGCAGTGTAAGACGTCAGTGGACGCATCTGGCTGTTCTTCTAGTGGGAGGGTGCTCCTATCGCTTGGCCTGTGATTCTCGGCGTTTCTTGTGAGTCGTGACCTTTTTGGGTTGGCTTTTCCGTGGCTGTGCCCGAGGTCAGTGTTCTGTCACATGCATGATGTTCTGGTCGTGCGTGAGACAGTGTGCACGATGTTCTAGTTGTGCGTGTGTGATTGAGCCTGTCGGTCGTTTGTGTGGGTCTTTTCTAGACCTCTTGTCTGTTCTTGCAGGTCTTTGCCTTAGACCTGGTGTTGGGTCAGCAGATGGGTAACTTCTGACTTTGTTAGATCAGAGTCGCCCTTCTGTTGCTGCTTGGAGTAGTTTGGGATGCCGAGGTTAGTTCGGCCGCCACTTGTCTGGCGTGGGTTCTTCCCCTTTCTTACTTGTTCCCTACTCCTACTACCCGTCTGTTCACTACTGTTTTAGAGTAGCTTTACAGCTTTTTAGTGTAGTTTTCCTGCTTTACTACACCTGCTGTCTTTGTTGTTGTTCCGTGTTACTGCGTGTTTTTCAGTGGGGATCCGCGTGACCCCTACTGAGCCAGTGACACGTGGCTCACCCCTACTTTTCAGGTGGGGTGACGTTGTTCGTTCTGCTTCTGCGTGGTTCCTGGAGCGCGTGCTCGTTGCTTACTGTTGTGGCCAGCTGGTACCTTTGTCGGGCTTCCCCCGACTCTCTGGTACGGCTTTCTTTTCTGTCGACTGTACTGGGTAGACTTGTTGTCTTTCCTTTAGACTTGACTCTGGTGTATAATTGATAAAATCTGTTAATTAAAAAGTAATTTTATTTCTGCTATTTTAGCAACCCGATCTAATGAAATTTAATTACTTACTGTACTATCTCTGTGGCTTCAATATACTCTACACATGCCTTTTTCCCTTCGGAGCTTTCCCGCTCTTGGGAGGCCTCGTGGGTTCCATGCGGTATCACGTGTATTCGGTAGTCCTACTGGGTGCATCTGGTATCTGGAATCCGGGTCACTACAGAGTGGTATCAGAGCTGTGTTCTGAGATGTTCGGAGTTCTTTTCTGAGTTGTCAGAGCATTGTTGTGTGAAGTACATGGGAATCCGAGATATACAGTATCCAGAGTCGTGAAAGTCCAGTACAGTCTTCAGCTGGCCTTGGTGTTGCGATGATTTATCGCGTTGTTTTCTTTGTATGTTGTCTTGTGCGTGCTGTTTTGGCACTGTACGAGATGGTCTTGCTCTCGTCAGGATGTGACGAGGTGTTTCTTCTCGTTGTTGTGTTTGTTTCGATCATGTTGTACTTGGCAGTGTTCGCCGGAAGGTTTGAATCTGTAGTACGTTGTTCGAGGTTTTCTCCGTGTGTTGTTCATGTTGTTGTTGACCTTTGGCCTTGGTCAGATGACCGTACACGTTCTTACGTTGTTCTGGTCGTCCCGGCTTGAGTCTGTTCAGCTCCTGATGTGTCTCGAGTCTGTTGAAGTGCTCGATTAGATTCCGTGTTTGAGAAGTTGCTCAGGCAAGCTAGAATTTTCCCTTCCTGGTGAGCTTCTGTGGTTGAGCTAATTGCTTCTTGTCCCTTCTGGTGGAATCTTTTCGAGATTTGTCTTGGAATTACTGTCTTAGTGATGCCTTTGTCATGTGTCTGCTTAAGTGTGGATAGCTTCGTTTTGAGCCTGATCTGCTCTCTGCTATACGGTTGCTTGGCTTTGGACTCCATAATGGTGTTAAGAGCTGCTGTGTACTGTATTTGTCATGCCGTGTCCAACGGCCGATGTATTGTGAAGGCTCATTTATCATTTTCGGGACGTGAAGGTAAGCTGAGATTAACACTTTTCCTTGTGTTTTGTGCTGAAGCTGGTACTCTTCTTCTTTGCACTTAGGCTCCTTGTGATCGGTTGCTCGCGAAATCGGTACTCGTGGCGTGTTATTTGCGATCTTCATTGATTGCGATGGCGCTTGGTGTGTGTTGAGATGCGGATACCGAGATGTTTCATGTTACCTGTGCGTTGTTGAGTACGCAGCTGAAGCGTGTGGGTTGGCTACCCACTGGTCGAGAGATTTGCTTCTTCTCGATGTGACTTCGTCTTGGCTTCCTGTGCCTCGATGTCGCCTGTTGCCGTGCTATTATTGGATGCGTTTCTGTGTTGGCATCGGCATTTGCGAGTGTTGGGGAATTTGTCGACATTCCTTGCTGATTGAGTATCCTCTGCTCGGCATTCTTTTTCTTGGGCGTTGTGCTCTCGAGGCGTGCTTGTAGTCCTTGAGATGCGTTCCCCGAGATTATTGTCGTTTCTCGTTGTTGTGAGTCTTTTCCTTGGTGGGCAGTCTGATGCGTGACCCGTCCCTTGTGGTCGTGTGCTCAGCCATTCTTGTGCCTTGATGTGGCCCTGCTTGCAGTGGTGTTCCGTGGCCCTGTGTGTTGTGCGGAGCTGGAATCCTGCAGGTGCTGCCGTTGTGTTGTTTCTGTGAGCGCTGTTTCTCTATGATTTTGTGACTCTGTCTAGGACCATTGTCTTGTCGGTTAGCTTTGCTGTACTCTTTTTCCCTAGAGTTAGCTCGCGACTCGATCAGATGTGATATCTGAGTGAGGACTCACTTGATTATGCTCGTGGTCCAGTGCTGTTGTCGTTGGCATCCTGTATGCCAGGTGTTCCCTGTTGCCTTTGGCACTGGAGCCGATGATGTGGTCGAGCTGTCAGTTGAGAGGACTGTGTCTCCTCGTGTAAGCTGCCGCTTGCCGTGTTGTCGTTGTGTTTCTCGGTCGGCTATTTGTTGTTGTGGCAGTCGTGTCTCTTTCCCTGTGAGACGTAAGCGACGTTGCCCTATTTCGGAGGTGTCAGACTTGTGTCCACTTGTGTCGTGCTCGATCCAGAGCATGTGCTCGTGATGGTGGTCTGACAATGTTCCTCTGAGCTGTGCTTTTCGAGATTTGTGTTGTTTCCGTGATTGTGTTGTTGGGTTGTTCTTCCCTACTTCTCCTTTGTTAGTCCTTAATTTCGAGGGTGAAATTTCTTAAAGGAGGGGAGGATGTAATGCCATGGATCCTTGGTAGGTCTTGCTGGATCTTCATTGGATCTTTTGGATTGGTTTCGGTGAGTTTCAGTTCGCTTTTGTGGCTTCCGAGTTGAGTTTTACGAGTCGTGTGGGTTTTTCTCTCGTACTAGCTACGGAACCCTACGGTGAGTTTGTTTGTTAGTTCCTTGACTCGTGAATGCTGCAGCGACGATGTACTCTCCGAGCCAGTCGTTTCGGCTATTTTTACGTATTTTTCGGAGATAGGGCCAGAAATCGGATTTTTCAGAAATTAGGAAAATTCCTAATTTCTTTTCCTTTTTCTTTCCTTTTCCTCTCTCTTCCTTCTCATTTCGCCGCCGCCGTCTCTCTCTCCCGTTTTCTCTCCTCTCGAGCCTCCTCGACTCCGGCTGTAGACGGAGGGCCTTGGGGCACGTTCTGGGGATGCTGTGGAGTTGCCTGGGTGTGCGACGGAGCGAAGATGGAGTGGTTTTGACGCGATCCTGAATGGTGGATTCAAAGCCGACGTTTGAGCTCGCGGCGTGGTTTTCGACGCGTTTTAGTCCCTTCGGGGCACGGTTTCTTCGGTGGAGGTAGGGTGACGGTTCCTCACTTCCTCCTACTCGTTTTCCCTGCCATTGCAGGTCGTTTGGCGCGGAAACGGCCGAGTTTGGGCTTGTTTAGCCTAAACCGTGATTTTCGGGTTTTGTAGGGTTTGCCGGAAAATGGCAACCATTTGTAGGGTGGTTAGTGTTAAATTGACCGCTGGGATGTCTGGATCCCTTCCATGCTAGCTTTGTGTTGATCGGTGGTCATTCGAGGCCGGTAGGAGTCCGAGAACTTCGGTGACTCTTTTAGGGTCGATTTGAGGAAATCGCCCCGATCTTGCGTTTTGATGCTTGCATGTGGGCTTTTTAGCCTCCAGAGTTGGTTTTTCATCATCTAGGTTTGTTTCCCCTGCGCTTCGGCGTGAATGGGGCGTGGTTCGGCCCGATTTGGCCAACCCTCTATTTTCCCGCCGTGATTGGTGTGGCGGCCGTTTCAGTGATCGCCAGAGGTCTCTGACGGCCCCATGATAGACCGTCACAGTGCCTGGGTGATTTTTGTTCTTCGGGATTTTGGGAGTGTGACGGCCCAGGGGTGGCGCGTCACAGCCCTCTAACGCGTCTGGTGAGATCCGTTACGCTTAGTTTGTCGTTTAGTGTTTTGGGTTAAGTCGGTTCCCCTGACGCGCCTGCCCCTGTGCGTCAGGTGGGTGTAACGCGCCTGGTGTAGGCCGTTACGTTGTGTTTATTTTGGTGTTTTGACCGTTGAGTCGGTTCGTGTAACGGTGGTGTCCCCGTGCGTCACAGCAGTGTAACGCGCCTGCCCCAGGCCGTTACGTGCTGTTCTGGCTGACTGGGTGGTGGTGCTGTTGGCTTTAACGGCCATGCTCCCATGCGTTAGGTGTCTGTAACACGTCTGCGATGGACCGTTACGTGCCTCTCAGCCGGTGGTTTTCTCGACTTGAGCCCGTTGGTCCTGACGCGTCTGCCCTGATGCGTTAGGCGGTGTAACGCGCTTGGTCTCGTGCGTTACGTGGTTCGAGTGTCGTTTGAGTTTCAGGTTTGTTGGCCCTGACGGCCCGGGTCGGGCGCGTCAGAGCGGTGTAACGCGCCTGGTGCAGGCCGTTACATGCCTTGTGCGTTTTGAGGTTGGTTAGGGCGGTGAGTGTGTGACGATTCCCCTGTGACCCTCACGTGTGTGTGACGCATCTGCGTTAGACCGTCACGGTTGGAGTGTAACGGCCTAGAGCTAGACCGTCACGTTCGTGTAGCGGTCTAGGGGTGGTGCGTTACAATCCTTCTGCTCCAATTTCCGTCGGTTCGGTTTCTGCTTGTCTTGGCTTAGTCTTGTGGTCTGCCCATCTTCCCGTGGATGCTTCTTGACATACTATGAGGGCTAAGACTATGTTGTGAGATGGCCAGGAGTCTTCTTGCTTGTGGTAGGATCCTCTATCCTACTTTTGTGAGTTCTTGTTGGGTTCCGGTCAACCCGGGGTGACCCAGTGGTTGACAAGCGACCTTGTGTGGGTGTCTTGGCGGTTCTGTCCAGTCTGAGACACTGGTTCTAGATGCCTAGAGGTGTTGTGTTACCTCAGTTTGCTTGTCCAGGCATGTCTGAGGGTCCTCGGTGTTCCCTCAGGCCTCCGCGAGTCATTTTCTGCGGAGTGTTGTTTCCTCTGGCTTAGGATTAGACCGATTGGCGGCTTGTTCCGCTGTCTGTGACGATCTTGCCCTTGAGTCGTTCGACTCGGGATCGTTACACGATAGGTCTAGTTGCCTTGTCCTGAGTCTGGGTGGCAGTTGGTTGGCTGCTTGGTGCTTTGCAGTACGCGTGACAGGGCTTTATTAGACTGTCTGTACTCTAGCACCTGTGCTTCAGAGTTTGTGCCTTGTGAGCCTCCACTAGTCGTAGCCCTAGGTCTTTGAGTGCCGACCCACCGGGAGTGGTGGCGGGGTGTTTCCCGTTATACGATTTTTAAGCTAGTTCCGTGGGCCCCGGTCAACGGTAGCGTCCTACCGAGGGGAATACTAGCTAGAGGCCTGACCTAGGTAGTGGTCAGTGTGTGCACACGTGGTCAGGGGCTGAGGACTTGCGCTGACGAGCGCGACCCAGACTAGTCACTCATAGTTGTGGTACTGCGGTCCTGTGTCTGTAGTTACCGTTCTTCCTTGGTACTGTTGTTCCTTGGACCTGGTTCGTGTTGTGTTCAGTCTCTGTCGTCCTCGGGACGAGCTTGTAGACGTGACACTTGTGGCGCAGTGTAAGACGTCAGTGGACGCATCTAGCTGTTCTTCTAGTGGGAGGGTACTCCTATCGCTTGGCCTGTGATTCTCGGCGTTTCTTGTGCGTCGCGACCTTTTTGGGTTGGCCTTTCCGTGGCTGTGCCCGAGGTCAGTGTTCTGTCACATGCATGATGTTCTGGTCGTGCGTGAGACAGTGTGCACGACGTTCTAGTTGTGCGTGTGTGATTGAGCCTATCGGTTGTTTGTGTGGGTCTTTTCTAGACCTCTTGTCTGTTCTTGCAGGTCTTTGCCTTAGACCTGGTGTTGGGTCGGCAGATGGGTAACTTCTGACTTTGTTAGATCAGAGTCACTCTTCTGTTGCTGCTTGGAGTAGTTTGGGATGCCGAGGTTAGTTCGGCCGCCACTTGTCTGGCGTGGGTTCTTCCCCTTTCTTACTTGTTCCCTACTCCTACTACCCGTCTGTTCACTATTGTTTTAGAGTAGCTTTGCAGCTTTGTAGTGTAGTTTTCCTGCTTTACTACACCTGCTATCTTTGTTGTTGTTCCGTGTTACTGCGTGTTTTTCAGTAGGGATCCGCGTGACCCCTACTGAGCCAGTGACACGTGGCTCACCTCTGCTTTTCAGGTGAGGTGACGTTGTTCGTTCTACTTCCGCGTGGTTCCTGGAGCGCGTGCTCGTTGCTTGCTGTTGTGGCCAGCTGGTACCTTAGTCGGGCTTCCCCCGACTCTCTGGTACGGCTTTCTTTTCTGTTGACTGTACTGGGTAGACTTGTTGTCTTTCCTTTGGACTTGACTCTGGTGTATAATTGATAAAATCTGTTAATTAAAAAGTAATTTTATTTCTGCTACTTTAGCAACCCGATCTAATGAAATTTAATTGCTTACTGTACTATCTCTGTGGCTTCAATGTACTCTACACATGCCTTTTTCCCTTCGGAGCTTTCCTACTCTTGGGAGGCCTTGCGGGTTCCATGCGGTATCACGTGTATTCGGTAGTTCTACCGGGTGCATCTGGTATCCGGAATCCGGGTCGCTACAACTGGCGAGATATACATACATATAGGGGTGATGAGAAAGGTGCATTCAACTCCCCGGGCCCATCCAAACCTCCCCAGTTCAATAGGGAGCCCTTGCATGCATGGTGCAATTTGGGATATCTGGGATTCCATGATGCCACCTACATTTGGTTCCGTCTTGTGGCACACATTCGGATGTCCTGGTCTACCATTACATATGTATGTGTCGGTCTAACAGTAGGTTTGTCTAGAGTCATGTGTGAGTCCGTGTTTTTCTTTATTTGTCCAGTTTGGCAAGATTGTTGAGTGCATAGTGAGTCCGTACATGCATGTGTCGAGCATATTAGGAGTCGCATAGTCGGTCTCATGTCAGCTCGTGATGTCGGTTCCTTTCGAGTGTGAAGCAAGTCGGGTCTAATGCGTACGTTGTAGACTTGCCGAAATTTGGGATCGGCTCTACCATTCTATGTCTCAGATCTAGTCACATAAAGGGACCCAGCGGTGATTCCTAGTGAGTGATTGAGCCGTCTCCGTCCTTTGAGAGTGACCCCACCCCGGAGTGTCCACCACTATCTTCATTCCCACAGCAGCATCTACATATCGAATATATACGGGATGAGCAGGTGACGATTACTTGGAGTGGAGCGTACTCCGTGCTACTTGGTTGGTGACAGATCCGCAGGAGCCACATGAGCAGCTGCACCCCTTATTCGACGGGGTCGAGTTCTTCCCACCCGGGGAGAATTGATGGGAATCAACACTGAGCACTAATATTTTATTTTTACATTTGTATCATTTTATTTATATTTATATTCTTGGCTAATTGGATTTACAATGTTGGGTTCGGTGCTATGTATTCAGAGGGGGGTGAATGAATATATATCCCTTTAAAAACCTTCACCCAAATAGAATTTCGCTCAAACAAGATTTCGCTCACTCAGAACAGATTAAAACACTCTAAGAAAACTGATCAACTCTTCTGCTCAACCAGAAATCAAATACTTAGAGCGCCCCTATGCAATCATCTAGCGGAAGCAAACAGATAGAAGCATCAAACCACTGCACAATGGGTTTTTTAGGTGGTTCGGTCCAGCAGACCTACATCCACCCCACACTCAACCCGAGTGTGGTTTCCTGCTGACTCACAGCTTGAACAGCTGGGCATCACAGCTTGCCATACATCAGCTGGGTCTCACAGCTTGCCATCCGCTGAGCATCACAGCTTGCTTCTGCTGGGCAATGCAGCTTAGCCATCGCTGACTCACAGCTTGAACCCGCTGGGGATTACAGCTTAACCCGTCCAGTGGAATCTTCCACTGCAAACGCTGAGCCTCACAGCTTGCTCCGCTGACTAACAGCTTGAAGAAATGTATAAAGGAAAATGAAAGATAGTACAAGACAGCAACGGAAAGCTGAAACAATAAAGCACAAAATATAGCTCTCAATGAGCACTTCTGGCTTGGATTTGATCCAAAAAGCCAGACAACCCAATCTCTCTCACTATCTCAGCTCGAGCTCTCTCTTTCTCTCTTTCTCTTCTTCTTCTCTGCTCTCTATCTCTCTTTCTTTTCTTCACTCTTTTGCTTGATCGAAGTCTCTGCACTTCTGCTTTTTCTTTCACCACTTCGATCACCTTTCATCTGAAGACGAAGACTCATATATATATAGCAGCAGCAGCAGCAGCAGCTAGGGCGTGTGCTCTCCACATCTCCCGCCCAAAAATCTTGGACCACGTGTCAGTCTCTCAGCCAGCTTCAGCACACGTGTCACAATCCTGTCTGCCCTTCCAGCCTCGGATCACGTGCCCTTCATTAGCCTCTACGAGCAGAGCACCTGTCAGACAGAGTATCGGAATATCAGGTTAAGTGAAGAGATCTGTATAGACTTGTAAAGACGATCATGATATATAGACTTGTAATGTAAAGTGCGTTGTATAGACTTCATGAAGACACTGTGAACTCGAGTGCAGTGTATGGACTTCACTATGCAGACTTGCCAAAGACACGGCTGTACAGACTTTGATGTCCAAGGGCAATGCAGACCAATGTACAGACTTTGGCAAAGCAAAAGGCTGTATAGACTTGGAGATCCAAATGCAGTGTATAGACTTGATAATGAAATGATGCAGCCAATGTATGGACTTGAGCAGTCTAAGACGCAGAATGAGACAGTGGAGTCTGTATAGACTTTGCTCAATGCATAAGACGGTAACTGAGACGGTCCACTGTACAGACTTGCTCATCATTCAACAGCCAATGTGAAGACTTCTCGATGTATAGACTTTCAAGATGAAAGGGCTGTATAGACTTGAACACGGGAGCTCTGTACAGACTTGATCAAGGCAAAGGCAGTCAAGTGTATAGACTTCAAGGTGGAACGACGGTAAAGTCAACAATGTATAGACTTCAAGGGAAACGACGGTAAAGCTACCGATGTATAGACTTGAAGGGAAACATAGGTGAAGCTTCCAATGTACAGACTTGGAAGAACACTGTTGAATGTGTAGACTTGATCAAGAGTCCAATGTGCAGACTTGCCACCGACCAAAGTATAGACTTGGTGGTCGTGAGACGGTGGCCAAGACACGGTACGGACGGATGTATAGACTTCGCCTAAACACTGTCCGATGTACAGGCTTTAGTCTGAAGCGTTGTATGGACTTGCAAGAGACGCACAAAGAGACACTGCCTGAGACGGTCAACTGGATGCTGACTCTGTACAGACTTCAACTTAAAGATGCACGATGTACAGACTTTTCAATGTCTAGACTTATGAGCAGTGCGTGCATCTACAGTGCAAATGTATAACCTTTATGTAAGAAGGCAACTGATGTACATACTTTGCAAGCAAAACACTGGGCGTTGTATAGACTTACACTAGCACAGGTGAAGACTTCATGAGAGTGCAGCAACCAGTGTATAGACTTGCAGAATAGTGATGCAATGTGCAGACTTCGAAGAACACAATATAAAGCAGTGTATATACTTGCAGTGAAGAACAGCAATGTATAGACTTAATGTGATGCACAAGGACACAGTCTAGTGTACAGACTTTGACACAATTATGCATATGAGACTCTAAATGAGACGCACCAGTCTATAGACTTTATGCTGTGCAGACTCGGAGTTGCAACGTAGGAACAGATGCCAATGTACAGACTTTGGCAAGCAACGATGTACAGACTTTACCTATTAGTTCAGTGTACAGATTTCGAAGCAAATGTGAAGCCAATGTACAGACTTTGTCCACGAACATGTGCATGCATGAACGATGTATAGACTCTGAAATGCAAGCAATGCAGCAATGTCTAGACTTTGGGCTTTACCCTGCAGTTTATAGACTTGTGCAGACAGAACACATGCATTCTCCAGATAATCTACCAGTCACAGTCATATGCATTATCCACAGAGTATATCAGTTATAAACAATCATGTTGCTATCATTCAATGTGGTGACTCATTCATGTTGCTATCATTAAAACACCACATCATCAACAAAGCACAAGGGGCACAACAATCTCCCCCCTTTTGATGATGGCAACATGATGAGTCCCACTGACTCGTCAAACTATTCTCCCCCTTCGACATAATCAAAAAGAAGGGAAATGGTTTGAGAGACAAATTCAGCATACAAACACAGCACATAAATTCAGAGAATGAGTCATGGTTCATTAAAATGGAGTTCTCTCTTATGACAATGAAATAGCTCTCCCCCTATCAACATGCATGATTGACTACTCTCCCCTTAACTGTAGATAAACCATAACACCCCCTGAAGCACAGGAATGGACTCAGGTTATCCAATAAATCAATCTGAAATCTGCCATTACAAAGAATCTGAATTTTGGTGAAAAGACCACAGAATCAGAATTTGTTGCAGAACAAGATGGAAGATTCCAACAGTGTGGAGAAGAGTACATCTCAGGAGTCAATCAACTGATAGTGTAGCCAAGTGGTGGGTTGAGAAATAGTCAAAGCACAATACATCTCAAGGAATCAATCAATAGCAAGATGTTAATCAGGCTGACTGAAAAGAATCTGATCATGAGAGATTTTAAAGCATCCATCACAACAATAAGTCTTAAGAAGATTAGACTCTTCTATCATAAGGGGTTATGAATTTGCAGCTTAACCAATCTGATTTAATTTTGATGTATATCAAATTTATCAAATTAAACTCAATACTCATATCTGAATCCAAGTTTTAATAAAAGTGAACCAAATAGTCAGAAAACACTCAAAAATAATCATCTTTTATCTTACACATATGATCTCAATTGCACCTTTGAAAAATGCACAGGTTAGTATTGAAGTTAAACACTTTTTCAAGAACATGAGTTGACAGATTTTTCAAGATATTTTTATTTGAAGCACATTATATTTTTCTTGAGCAATTTAAGTTGATCAACACCTTTTTACATGAGGCACAACAAGTCTTAGTTGAAGTGACCCAGTTACTCAGTGTGATAACTGTCATTGCCTCTCACTTTGAGAGCAGAGTTAGCAATATGAGTGTCTTTTTACATGAGAAGACACCTTTATCAGAGGCCAGACTCCCCAGCTACTCAACACAAATAAGCTATTGCTCTGTCAGGTTTTGTTTCACTAAATTTTTATCAGAGATAACTATGGCACCTCATGACATGAGTTACTTTATTTCATTGATAAAGAACTCAGTTTCTCAGTGATCGAGTCATTGCTCTGAATTCACAATTTTTTTTTCCATTTAGTCAACATTTTTCAAATTAATGTTTAACAACAATACACACTATATGCATCTTAACCAAAGAAGCCCTGAATTCAAATTTTCAGATATCTGATGAGAGAGTCTAAGGTTTACATGACACATGTGGTTAAGTTTATTAAACCTTATCATTCAGATATTTTCAATTCATTTAACTACAAATCTGAGAATACATTAATCTTATATCAGTCTGATTCAGTGATAATTCTTAAACCTATATGATAGAAATTTCTACAATGTTCTCAGACTGAATTGCATGACATGCAGCTTAAGTTCCTCAGATCAGAAAAATAAGTTTAGCTGACCAACAAATCAATAGTAGAGCCAATTCAGTCACACCAGCTGAGAAGAATGTGAAAGGTGAGTATAGGCTGGTGCAAGAGTAAATCAGCAATAGAGAAGAGCATCAGAAGAGATTTTATCATCAGACAGTAGCTGAGTCTGGAATACAGACTGATCAGCTATTTTAGAGATACCAGCAGAGAATTCAGTTGAATAGCGCATAGTCAAGAGAATGAATCAGGTTACTTAAACAAAGGGAGTTCATGAGGTGAAGAAGATATGAAATAGGAATGCTCCCCCTGTCTAAGTGCAATGAATTTCTTTTTAGATTTTTCAAAATTTTATGATATGCACTATCCTACATATGCAGTATGCAACAATTCTAACAAGGAGAGCATGATGATCAATCAACAGCAAACAAGCTCCCCCTGACAAAATGCATGATGTGCAATGAATCATTTCTTTTCGAATTTTATTTTCTTCAAATTTATGATATGCAATACACTGCTCTATATGAAAACTAGACCCATGGTACTAGGCGGAGGACTCGGTCCAAGGACCACCTCACACATGGCAGTAGCATCCAGACATACTCCATATGCCCTTCAGCACTGTTCAATTTAATATACCATGATGGTCATGCAAATGACATATGCAGTGCAAAGCAATCTCATTTATTTAGTGCAAACAACAGCATGAGAAGAGCATCAAAAATCAACCAAGCAAAACAACAATTTCAGATAATGAAATTAAAACAGACAAATCAGCATTTTCAGATTATGAGATTTAAACAAAGTTCAGAACTGACCTGAAAGGTAGGATCCTGGGGTTTCCATTTGAGTGCCTTGGTCTGTTAACCCCTGTTTATTCTTTGACCCAAGACACACCTGTAACACTATGATCATTTTGATCCTGCAGGGACCCAAGCAGCTTTGGGTCCTGCATTTACCCTGGCAGGTGTTCTAAATATTCTTTTTGCAGCATCATCATCAAATTCCATTAGACAACAATCAGACATAGAGTGTCTAAAATTTTCACAATAATAACATGAAGCCACAGGTTTTTTTGTTTTTATTCTTCATGTGAGCAGGAACATGATGCCCATGTGCATGCACATGAGTATGAAAATTATGTGTACGAACATGAGTATTTCTTTTATTAACAAGAAAATTTTTCTTTTCATACTCAGCCAGCCTACAGTTGGCAGCTTTGTGGCCTAGCTTACCACATTCAAAACAGTAACAATTCTTTTTCATGAATTCAATTTTCTTCTTATCAACAGAATTGGGAGCAGGAAATTTTACAGATTTAGAATTAATTCTACTTCCCTGAGCATGCCAGCAGTCTTTGACTTTGTGGCCATGCCTCCCACATTCGAAGCACCTTGGGTGCTTACCTCTTGAGCTATTAAAACCCCATGAAGGTCTAAACCAACACTCAACAGCTTTATGACCACGTTTGTTACAATTATAACAAATGATGTGTTGGTTTGAAGCAGACATGTTTCTTTTGAGGTGGTGATGATTATTTGAGAAAAAATTATCATGCATCATATCATCCCTTTTCATCACACTGCAGTCATCCATATAATGACCATGCCTACCACAATAGTAGCAAGAGGCATCAGATTTCTTAGAGACATGGTTTCTATCATATGATTTCTTAGATGCATGCGAATGAGTACAAGAAGCATCAGATTCAGAAGAGATAATAAATTTCGGAGTATAACCAGAATTATTCTTTACCTTCTTTGTTTGATTTTTTCTTTTCAATTTCTGATTATTCTCAACAGATTTTGTTTGCTTCTCAATTTTCTGAGCTTTGAACTGAAAGACAGGTTTTGAAGGTGACTTCTGATTTTCATTTTGTTTTGGGGATTGCCTTGAGGTACCAGCTACATTAGAACTATGCACAAAGGTAGTATATAGCTGGTTTCTGGTAGTTTCCTTAACATCAGGACTACAGCTTGTCCCCTTTCTTGGATTGTCATCCTTCATTTTCACAACAGTTTTTACTTTTCTTTCATTCTTAGCAGAATTGGATGCTAATTTTTCTAGATCCTGAATCTTGTTTTCCAAAGATGTTATGTGAAGCTCATAACTGGCTATCTCCTGTTCACTGCAATTGACACATTCACTTAAGACTTTATTTGCAGTTTTATACTTCTCAATTTCTTGTTCCAAGTTGCTTAACTTTTCAGATTTTTCATTACAAACAGCTTTTCCCTTTTCTGTGGTGAGAAGTTTTTCAGACAAGCCAGTATTTAACCATTTCAATTTTTCAATTTCAGCTTTTAATTCAATGTTTTCTTTGGTCAGCTTCTTAACTTCAGCATCACATTTTTCATTAGTGGATATCAATTCCAGTTTCTCAATTAGTTCCTCTTCTCTTTCTTCCACTTTAATTTTCTCAGCAACCAAGTTTTTGTGATCCTCTTTAAGTGAGACTATTTGTTTGTTCAGCCATTCATTCTCACTATAAAGATCTTCATTACGTTCTCTTAGAGCTGAGCACATATGGCAGGTTAATTCAGCAGAAGAAGAATGTGAAGCCTCCCCATTGATTTCATTTATTCTACCCATGAGATTTTTAATTTTCTTTTGAAATCCTTCATTCTCAAGTTTCACTTTATCCAATTCAGAATTAACTTCAATCAGTTCTTGCATGTCTTTTATATGTTCATTTTTCTTCTCATTCAGCTGATTCTCAAGTTCTGATATCTTGTCCAGACATGTTTGATTTTCAAGTTTTAGAGAATCATTTTGTTCCTGAAAATTCTGAACATCTAACATACATGCATCATAAGATTGTTTCAGATCTGGACAATTTTTACAAGGAACTTTCAAAGTTATCTGATCACATTTCTTTTTCAATCTCTTATTCTCAGATTTCAATTGTTCACATCTATTATTAAGTTCCTCATTTATATTCCATAGGTCATCAATTGAAAGTTCTCCAGATTCAGAGCTTACCTCGGATGAAGTTTCATCATTAGCATTTCTCCGATCAGCCATCAAGCATTTGCTGTGATTCCTGATTAGCTTTAATTTTTCCAAAATGTCTTTGACAGACCTGCAAGAGAAATGCATTCAATTAGAGATCTGTCAATTGATTCTTTTAATAAAACTACAGCTCTATTATTGACAGTCTTTCAGCTTATCCTTCTTGGTCCATTTGGATTTATCCTTTGACAGTTTGTATGGACCGTGAGTCATTACCTTCCACAAGTCAGGATCGGTTGTGCTTACATACCGATGTAACTTTTCCAGCCATGGGCCAAGGTCATCACCTCTGAATATCGAAGGATTAGCCATCAAAGCAGATAACAAGCAGACTCAAAGCACAAAGCAATCGACAAGAAAACACCACAACCAGATAAGCACGGCAAAGCACTAACTCAGTGAAACTAAACAACGAGCACAGAAAGCACACTCTGAAATGCACCAAACACTAGCAGGATCCTCTGCAGATTGTTAGATCTGATAGATCAGAGACCCGCTCTGATACCAAGTGTTGGGTTCGGTGCTATGTATTCAGAGGGGGGGTGAATGAATATATATCCCTTTAAAAATCTTCACCCAAATAGAATTTCGCTCAAACAAGATTTCGCTCACTCAGAACAGATTAAAACACTCTAAGAAAATTGATCAACTCTTCTGCTCAACCAGAAACCAAATACTTAGAGCGCCCCTATGCAATCATCTAGCGGAAGCAAACAGATAGAAGCATCAAACCACTGCACAAGGGGTTTTTTAGGTGGTTCGGTCCAGCAGACCTACATCCACCCCACACTCAACCCGAGTGTGGTTTCCTGCTGACTCACAGCTTGAACAGCTGGGCATCACAGCTTGCCATACATCAGCTGGGCCTCACAGCTTGCCATCCGCTGAGCATCACAGCTTGCTTCCGCTGGGCAATACAGCTTAGCCATCGCTGACTCACAGCTTGAACCCGCTGGGGATTACAGCTTAACCCGTCCAGTGGAATCCTCCACTGCAAACGCTGAGCCTCACAGCTTGCTCCGCTGACTAACAGCTTGAAGAAATGTATAAAAGAAAATGAAAGATAGAACAAGACAGCAACGGAAAGCTGAAACACTAAAGCATAAAATATAGCTCTCGATGAGCACTTCTGGCTTGGATTTGATCCAAAAGCCAGACAACCTCAACCTCTCTCTCTTTCTCAACTCGAGCTCTCTGTCTCTCTCTTTCTCTTCTTTATCTTCTGCTCTTCTTCTCTTTCTCTTCTCTTCTCTCTTCTTTCTTCTTCTGCTCTCTTCACTCTTCTTCTTCTCTTCTGCTGGATCAAAGTCTCTGCACTTCTGCTTTTTCTTTCTCCACTTCGATCACTCTTCATCTGAAGATGAAGACTCATATATATAGCAACAGCAGCAGCTAGGGCGTGTGCTCTCCACATCTCCCGCCCAAAAACCTTGGACCACGTGTCAGTCTCTCAGCCAGCTTCAGCACACGTGTCACAATCCTGTCTGCCCTTCTAGCCTCGGATCACGTGCCCTTCATTAGCCTCCACGAGCAGAGCACCTGTCTGACAGAGTATCGGAATATCAGGTTAAGTGAAGAGATCTGTATAGACTTGTAAAGACGATCATGATGTATAGACTTGTAATGTAAAGTGCGTTGTATAGACTTCATGAAGACACTGTGAACTCGAGTGCAGTGTATGGACTTCACTATGCAGACTTGCCAAAGACACGGCTGTACAGACTTTGATGTCCAAGGGCAATGCAGACCAATGTACAGATTTTGGCGAAGCAAAAGGCTGTATAGACTTGGAGACCCAAAGGCAGTGTATAGACTTGATAATGAAATGATGCAGCCAATGTATGGACTTGAGCAGTCTAAGACGCAGAATGAGACGGTGGAGTCTGTATAGACTTTGCTCAATGCATAAGACGGTAACTGAGACGGTCCACTGTACAGACTTGCTCATCATTCAACAGCCAATGTGAAGACTTCCCGATGTATAGACTTTCAAGATGAAAGGGCTGTATAGTCTTGAACACGGGAGCTCTGTACAGACTTGATCAAGGCAAAGGCAGTCAAGTGTATAGACTTCAAGGTGGAACGACGGTAAAGTCAACAATGTATAGACTTCAAGGGAAACGACGGTAAAGCTACCGATGTATAGACTTGAAGGGAAACATAGGTGAAGCTTCCAATGTACAGACTTGGAAGAACACTGTTGAATGTGTAGACTTGATCAAGAGTCCAATGTGCAGACTTGCCACCGACCAAAGTATAGACTTGGTGGTCGTGAGACGGTGGCCAAGACACGGTACGGACGGATGTATAGACTTCGCCTAAACACTGTCCGATGTACAGGCTTTAGTCTGAAGCGTTGTATGGACTTGCAAGAGACGCACAAAGAGACACTGCCTGAGACGGTCAACTGGATGCTGACTCTGTACAGACTTCAACTTAAAGATGCACGATGTACAGACTTTCCAATGTCTAGACTTATGAGCAGTGCGTGCATCTACAGTGCAAATGTATAGCCTTTATGTAAGAAGGCAACTGCTGTACATACTTTGCAAGCAAAACACTGGGCGTTGTATAGACTTACACTAGCATATGTGAAGACTTCATGAGAGTGCAGCAACCAGTGTATAGACTTGCAGAATAGTGATGCAATGTGCAGACTTCGAAGAACACAATATAAAGCAGTGTATATACTTGCAGTGAAGAACAACAATGTATAGACTTAATGTGATGCACAAGGACACAGTCTAGTGTACAGACTTTGACACAATTATGCATATGAGACTCTAAATGAGACGCACCAGTCTATAGACTTTATGCTGTGCAGACTCGGAGTTGCAACGTAGGAACAGATGCCAATGTACAGACTTTGGCAAGCAACGATGTACAGACTTTACCTATTAGTTCAGTGTTCAGACTTCGAAGCAAATGTGAAGCCAATGTACAGACTTTGTCCACGAACATGTGCATGCATGAACGATGTATAGACTCTGAAATGCAAGCAATGCAGCAATGTCTAGACTTTGGGCTTTACCCTGCAGTTTATAGACTTGTGCAGACAGAACACATGCATTCTCCAGATAATCTACCAGTCACAGTCATATGCATTATCCACAGAGTATATCAGTTATAAACAATCATGTTGCTATCATTCAATGTGGTGACTCATTCATGTTGCTATCATTAAAACACCACATCATCAATAAAGCACAAGGGGCACAACATACAATTGTAAGGCATTATAAGCCAAAGGGTTAGTCATTAAGAATCTTTGGGTTTCTTTGTAAAAAGGGCCTTTGGGTTTCTATGTAAAATGCCAGTAGGTCCAACAGGGACCCCCACCTTATTTCCCATTGGTCCACCTAGGATCTAGGACCCATGTGGGGCTAGTTCAAAGTCCAAGATTGGACTTGGACCAAGGGGGGACAAGATGAGAAAAATTCAAATTTGCTTACCCCTTAGTCAAAGGGCGCCCCCCCTTTATTATAGTTTATTCATGTTGTATTTTATTTAATTTGGTCATTTGACCACATGGGGGATTAATTATCCTATCCCTTATTTGTCCCTCCTTAACCCTAGATCTGAGGGTAGTTTATGTCTTTTTTACATTTCTATATAACCCATGTATTTTGTGAATTCCTTAGCAATTAATGAAGAGAAAATTCCATTTGTTGTTCAATCCCAAAGGCGCAGCCCTCTATCTCCTCTCTCCCCCCCTTAGAGCTGTGATAGCTCCGAATTTCAGAGGTGTGAAGCCTCTCAATTATCCGCTCTCTGAGTGAGAAGCTCAGCACCGCCGCCGCCCTCTAGCCGCCATCGCACCACCACCGCCGTCTCGTCGGTGTTCTGTCCACCCCTGGACAAAAGGTCGAAGCCGAAATTTTAGCTCCCAATCAGGAGATCTGTTCGAGCTCCAATTTTGAGGGTTTGTTCCTATTATCATTCCCCAACCCTAGTTCAAATTTTGTGTCATTTCGCTTTCATTTAGTATTTTTCCCGTAATTTTAGTTCCACCCCTAACAGTCTGCATATTAGCAGATCTGCGGGATAGTGTCTTGTTGTCGTATTTTTTCCCACCCTTAGTCTTCTCCAAAAATTCCCAAAAACATCATACGTGTTCCTCGCATCCCCCTCTTCCACCCATAATTTTCTCAGAGTCTATATCCATCATTTTTAGGTCGGTCAAAATTCAGTCTTAGGCAGATCATGTTCTATTCTAACACTCTGTAATCCGAGTCAATTAACAAACCTTTGGAACATTCGTTTTTATTTCTAATCCGTCTACTGGATGGATCTGAAATAATTATATGTTGTAGCCCTTTGAATCCTCTATCGATCGGTACCAATTTTGCATCGATCCAACACCGGATCTGGGCGTAAAAATTCTTTTCGTGGAGGCGTGCATTTCTGATCCGAGAACAGACCAGCAAAGCAGTCACCGGATAACTCTAGCAAAAATACGTCGGGATAGCTTCGGCAACCACCGCTCCCGGAGATAGATCGGCAACCCCCCAGCAGCGTCCCAGCAAGCTGCCGCAGCAAGGAGACGCCCGGGCACCGCCATCCCAGTAGCCCGACCCGCCTGCTATCCACGGGCCCCACAGAACCGAGTCGGACCAGCAGCCCGTCTCCGGCCCGAGAGCGTTCTAAATTGCTGCCCGTCAACCCAAATGCTTGGTATTCCCGGGTTATTGTTTTCGCCCTTTACCTCCCTGCGTGGAGTGGGTCATAAAATCACTGCTGTAATTATTTAATTACTGTGTGTCGGGAGTACGAGTCTTGGCCGGGATCGCCTTCCCCACGCCCGGAGCGTGGAGGTATCGTTTCCGCTCCCCTCTTGGCATTTGCTTTACTCGTATATTTTTGAATGCCGCTGCATGAGTGATAGGATAATTTAGCTCGTTATATCATTTCAATCACCGCTGCGAGAGAGTAAGTGTGACCCGTCCTGTGACTCAATCCGAGTACGCGGAAAAGCCGTTATCCGAGACTCATTGTCAGTTTCTCAACCGCGCAAATCCACGTGTTTCCCTCACTTAGGGACGTCCGCGAGCTAGAGTCCCAGGTTCGCGTTCCATCTCGCATCAATATATTTTTTGGAGGTGGCGGGGCCACCACCGGCTTTATTTCAAGAATAAAAGGTATTACATGCGAATGCTAGGCATCCCTAGCTTATCCATCTTTACCGCGCCCCAGACATCCCAGGGTAAAGAATGCCAATTGAAGAAAAAGGAGTTACAACGAGAGAGGCAAGCAAAGTTGGCGAGACGGTCGGTAGCATGGTTGGCTTCTCTGAAAACATGGGTAACTTTAGTAATATCACAAAGAGTGACGATTTCCCGAATTATAGCGATAATCTTCCAAGGACAAGGGATATATAGCATTTGCTAAGACATCAACCAGCAACTTTGAATCACACTCAATCAACTGTAGAGGGTAAGACAAACCATGAGCATATCTGAGGTCATCCAAAAGCGTTCTAGCTTCAGCCACAAGACTGCTGCAATTGCCATAAAAGTGGGAGAAAGCAAAAATGATGTCCCCTTTTGAGTTCCTAGTGATCCCGCCTCCACCTGAGACATAGTTAAGCTTGCAGGCTCCGTCGGAGTTGAGCTTCAGAACATGTGCAGGAGGTCGGCGCCAGTAGATAATACGCCAGGGACGCGGCACATGGGGGGGGTTTGAATGCCAAAAGAAATGAGCAAGTCTCTATTCCGACCATCATGCTACTGCAGGGAGGTATGCGACATCACTACTTAACCTGATCAATAATTCTAGCCTTGATAGTATGCCCAAAATACACAGATCCCTCGTATCTAAGGTGATTCCGCGCCCTCCAAATCTCCCACAAGCTAGCACATATGGAAGATTGGATAAATAAGCCGTACAGGTTTGAGGTTATGTGAACCATGAGAAGAGAAGTGATGTGCTGATAACAAGTTGAGTGAATTGGGGGATGAGCAACACCAAACTGGGCTAAGAAGTTCCAAATTTGAACAGTCCAGTCCCCATGAAAGAAAAGATGATCTGCACATTCTTACTTCGGGCGCAGGCAGCAATTCCATTTGGAACATAGTTGGATACCCAAGCGAACAACTCTGTCATCAGTTGGTAGACAATTATGAAGCACTCTCCAAGTATGGACGGACCATTTGGTTGGGATAAGAGGGGACCATATACGCCTCCACCCAAATGTAGTGGATGTCGGAGCATGACTAACCTTATGGACTGAGGATATGTTTTTTATAAGAATCATTATTCTAAAGTTAAAATTCAATTAAAAAATATAAAACTGTTGACGGATGTGCGAGAACATTTGACTGAACTTACTGTTGATCTGCTTTTATAAATTTGAAACAGGAGTTTATAGTTTTTTTAAGACATGTCCCTCGTAATTGCGGTCAAGGAACGCGGTTCCAAATAACCTTTTCCATCCCAGACTCATGTCTTGGTTTCTAGAGTTGCCATCTGTGTACAGTTCGCTCGGTCTAGACCCATTTCAACAAGGTCCTCTTTTTTTCAACAAAAAAAAAAACGATGTCTTCTATTTGAAATCCATTTCAAGCTATCTATCTATCTATATATATATATATATATATATATATATATATATATATATATATATAATTATACCTTGGAATCAATAATTGTCTATTTTATAATCTTCATTTTATCATAAGTATATTTTATATTATAAATTTTATTTTATTAATTATATATATCCCTGTCATCACTTATCATTTGTTTAACCCAATTTAACGTGGATTAAAACAAAGCATGAGTTCATTTATCATTATCAAGATCATGACATATATGTCCCTATCACATTTAATATTATTATGTATATCATTCTAAAAATTCTTATTTTTTTCGTATTTAACGACTTATTTTGTTAACTTTGATGGTAATGGAGTATAAAAGGTATAAAAAATAATATTTCTTAAGATAGGGGTCTACATGATAATAACAAAAGATAGTAATATAGAGTAGAATACTTAAGATTATTGGAGTATATCTATATATATAATGATTAATCTTATGTATTTTCACAAAACCAGCAAACATCAAGCATCCCCTAGTTACTAACTTCGAACAATATCTTAACAGAAACAGACAAAGGGAAGCTAACTTAAATAGTAGACAAAAGCGATCGACCAAGCAAAACATACACGGCCACAGGAGGTGAAACCAGCTATAGCTCGTCGAGGTAGGTAGACCATCATCGGTCCTTGGATGATGGATTATCTCCGGCCGTCGAGCTCCATATATATATATGTGGCATACCACTTCTTTATATTATTAATCTCGCACCGGACGATCAAGAGATCGGGAGACATTATATACGGAAGGGATCAGTACTGGCCGTAACAACACAGCTGCCTGCAAGCCGCAAGGCCACCACGCGGTGGCGCGCGCGCATGCAGGTGGGATATGGCGCGGCATCAGCAAGGCTTTGTGCAGACGCAGCTGCGGCGGAAGAGGCGGCAGTACCCACTGCGGAAGCCCTCGGTCCTGCAGACGTTGGCGCAGTTGGCGCCGCTGAGGCAGATCCCCCTGTACTTGCGGCTCATAGACGAGCAGGTCCTCTTTGATTCGGCCACCGCCGACGACGTGGTTGCCGTCCCCACCGTCTCCCCAGGTCGCCCTACATCCCAGCACACCACAACCCACGCACGCCTTTACAAAACTTAATAAAAATTATATAAAGTTAATTAAGAGGGAACAAATAAACAGTGACTACTGTGATGTACACAAGAGATGAAGAACATATATAGAGATGGCCGGAGAGGTCAGAGCCAAGAGATGGCACCACGAATTGAAGGCTAGAATATGGCTTAGCCCTGGGAGACTACTTGTGAGCAGAGAGAGAGAATTTATAGCCAGCTATAAATATATATCAGAAGCCATCGGTACTGTTGTTTAGATCATCTGAAGGCAGTAGGGTGGGGAAGCTTACCAGTGGCGATGGCCTGCAGCAGCAGGAGGAAGAGGAAGAGGAAGGTGGAGACCAAGAAAACACGGGCGCTCGCCATGGCCGAAGCTAGCTAGCTAGCTAGCTAGCAGGAGAGGGGAGAAATTAGGAAGTTCTCTGATGAGAGGCGCGCGCGCGCGCGCTATGGCAACACGGGCGGGGCAACCTGCGCCTTATATATAGAGGAAAATAATGCATGCGGTTTCCCTTGTGTGTATTTGTATGTATTTCAAAGGGTGATACGGCTCTCCACAGCCAAAAGAAAATCTCATGCATGGGTTGTCTCCTTGTACGGATTTTTCATCAAGAAGGGCCCAGTCATAACGTGTAATGCTCAGTGTATTATCTATATACGTTCAGGCCGTCCAAGATCATATGGGATAGTTCAACTCTGAATATTTGGTTATTTACATTTTCTGCCACCTGATTGATAACATTCTTTTTGCTGTTACTTGGTATGATAATAGGAGGAGGAAAAAAATGATTCTAGGTTCAAAATGTTTGCAAGTTCAGAATTGACTCCATCTCAACTATTAGTTACTTAATCAGATAACTGAGATGACAGTGACAAATTACGTGGTAAAAAATGTGATATTATGTGTGTGTGTGTGTGTGCGCAGATCAATCAGACAGCTATATATGTACATTGGACGGGGTAGAAGTCGTTGGTGTCTTTGAAAACTAGTTAAAAGATGGTCAAAGTAAAGTTACCTTATTGATCTAAAATTTCTATTTTGTTGTTCTCGGATCTCTCATATGATCCAAGATAATTAAACCTTTTATAACTAATTTACATAACACGCCTTTGATAAGAACTATATGTTTCTTATCATCTAAATGGATATATATATATATATATATATATATATATATATATATATATATGCAATGTTCAACCACTATAAAAGAATCTCAACGGATCAAAATTATAAAGCCAAACTTTAAATATTGTTTCTTTGCAAAACTTGTAAAAGGTGCCCTCGAATTAAAAATGTGACACTAATCTGTCGGACAGTCACCTCCAACTTTTCCGACAGTTTTGGGACTCGTCCGTTTAAAGAAACCTTTCTTTGCCTTCGCGAAGCTATATATAACTACCGGCTTCGAATTTAATTAGGATGTGATAACTCCGTGTTGGCTTTGGGAAATGACCGTTGGGTGTCCTGGGGAGCATTTGGGGATTTGAGAACGTGAGTCGATCCCCTTGTAATTTTTATTTCTTTGATACTTAACAGGTTCAAACCTCCACCAAAGCCACTTATATGTTTGTGTGCGCACGTACTCTCTCTCCTCACTTTTTTTTCTCTTCTCGTTATCGTGGCGTCCAAGTTCTGCGTGCTCGCTGAGATGCCCCCGGGAGAAGTACAACTTTAAACATTGTCGTTAGAGAGAGAGAGAAAATGAGAGTTACAGAATAAAATCTTATTTCTTATTTAAAAAAATTCAAGCCAAAGACCTATGCTTTTGACGAGACAAACAAATGAATAGCATGAACACCGTTCGGATCAATTTAATTAATTTGGTTTTGTTCCGACACTATAATTGTTCCTTTATAACGCTTTGTTGTCACTCCCTTCTCGTCGTCGTTGCGGATGTCAATAGTAATCAATAACTCAGATAATCATTCGTTTTTTTAATTTAACTAATAATAAATAGATAAAAAAATTTATCCGATAAATTAACGTATAGGAATACGTATGTATCCATCCATTCTCGTTAAATAAATTTGAATTTGACTTCAATAGTTGAGTGTCTCGAATAAAATAACATTTAAAATGAAATAGATACATAAATTAATTAAGTCATTTCTACTCTCGTCGTAGTAAAATATTTTAAAATTATAATTTTTTATTTTTTTAATTCTCAGTTTAATATATTTTTTATTTTCATACAAGATATGCAAATAATGAGAAAAAGATAGAGATTAAAATCTAAGAGAACTAATTTATTTTCTTATTTTCACTTTATATGTTTTATCTTATCTTTAGAGATATTATAATATTATATATTTGTATAATTTTAATTTTATTCTACATTGACTCATAAATGATGGTGATATTTGAATTAAATTAAAATGTATTTGTTTGTCATATGAATTATATTTTTAATTTTAATTTTAATTTTATTAAATTAATTTGTATCTTATATTTTATTCTTGTATCTACTCTTATGACCAGTAACTATTCGCTATCAGACCGTTAATCGTATTTCTTCGGATACTAGAAAACGATCTCGGATATATCACTTTTCGAATACTTAGCAAACAATAAATAGATATAGTTCTTCTTTATCAGATACGAAAACGAATAATCCACTATTTACACCGTATCCGACCCGTTGACATCCCTGATAGTCTAACTTTCCTGAGTGAAATAAGAAAAGAGATGCTTATCTTCTCATTCAATATTCTAAGTTATATCATGTCTACAAAATAAAATAGGCATCATTAATTAAGATAGATTTTGTTATATCATTCTTTAATGAGTAAAATTTTGTGCAACACTCTAGATAATTACACTTTGAGATGTTACACATGTAATATTTTTTTATTTTTTAAATAATTTCACGTAAAATTAATTTGATATATTAATCACCTCATCAGATGAAGTGAGGTAGAAGTCAGTAAAAATAAAATTTTAATATTATGAATAGTGAAATAGTCTACACTAATTTTTTTATTTATGGGTAGATAATTTTTTTATCGTACTTCCCACGTCACGTCATTAAAAAAAACGAAACGCATTACATGTGCAATACCGGGATGTAATTACTAGAGTTGTTCCACATATCTTTACCATTATTTAATCACATCGATTGGTGGAACTCTTCCAAGGTCAATAATGGCGGCGAGCGTTAAATTATAAGGCGCCCCACTTTGATCCATCAGGTTAACTTCTTCTCTCTCATCGAATCTTTGACGCTAATAAGATTGAACAAATGCATTCACAATCTTTTCCCCTTTAATTAGAATTTGTTTTAACACCACTGAATGTGATCCTCTTGTCCTCTTAATTTAGATGATTATGTAATATGTGACTTCCACTTCCCGATGGCGTATGTGCTGAGACAAATGTGATTAATTTAATTATCACAAGGTAGAGAGAGAGACCTCTTCTCCTCGTCAGATGATTATTTAATTTGTGACATCTAGCTACTTTCCGATGATGGATGTATGTGCCGACACAAATGTGATTACACTAATTTAATACTCACGAGAGAGAGAGAGAGAGAGAGAGAATGTAACTCCCTGACCACTTCTCACTCGAGGATGCTGTAGCGATGTCAAAAATATCTGTAAATTTAGATTACTTATATCATTAGATTTATGATGGGTCAGATAATATAAAAATAAATTTATATAAATTTATATACATATATTTTTAAATATATATATTTTATATTTAGATCGAGTATAATTTCATAAAATACATATTTCATATTTGAATCGAATATGAATTTAATGTATCGAAATTTATACTTAATCTAAATTATTCTTAATAACTTACTGCTACGTATATTGGCTCTACGATTTTAGCCTGAACTAAATCCACTGCTCATTTTTTTGACACGTGATTTTGATTTTTTTGTTAAAATTATAAAGATATTTTTATAAAATATAAAAATTATCTTAAAAATAAAATAATAGACCGAACTTCCATTTTTCACTTTTCTCGAATCTCACGTTTTCTTGGATGGGAATGAAGATTTCTATTTTTAATTAGACGGATACGAACACGCGTTTATAACATCGGAGGATCACTCGGCACCATGAAAAATATAAAATAGGTAAACAAGGACAATAACAAATTGGTTTTTTTATTCTTTAATTAAGACACATATATACAAATTATTTTCGTTGCATAATTTTAAGGTTTTCATACGTAAGTACCCCAGTAATATTTTATCTTTAAATGTATGCGTACTCTTCAGTTATATAAATTATCAATAATATCTCCAAACATATCTAAGTAAATAGTTAAATTTGTACGTATACTTTCCGTACTTACACTATCAACTTTGAAGGACTATTCCTAAATAGATATTTCGTAGATTATTAATAGATTTAAAACTAAAAAACACTTTCAAGATCATGGCATCTAATCAAATTTCCACGAAATTTAACCTGAAGTACATTGATGCATTATTCCAACATTTAAACCACATATACTTGGATTATGACGAAGACATAACAGTAACTATATTTTAGATATATGTAGAAGTATTTTTGACAATTCTTTTGTAAATTAACAATACATATTGTAGAGGCAGGAAAATAGTTCCTATGTCACGTATCACGCTTCTCTATTTATTGTTTGGGAAAGATCGTCTGGCACTCGTGGAAGTCTGCAAACACCAGAAGTAAAGGGGGTCATAAGGACCCCTAGGCGTTACCTCAGGGGACAACTCTCCGATGCTTAAGTCAGCAACGGTTTAAGAAAAAGGGCAGAGAAGAGCTGGGGAGAGAGAGAAGGATGGAGGTCGCTGTAGGAGCTCTGAGAGACGTGTAAGCCCTCTGAACGAGTGTTCGCCACTCCCAGTGGTCACTCGGAGAGTACTCGTTGGATAGTAAGGTCGTGCAAAGGGGGTTCACTCTTTCGTTGTAGGAGGTGTGGGTTTTGGCAGAAATTTTACCGCATATTCTCTTCTCTGTCAAGGTCCCTTTTATAGGGAGTTGTTCTCACGTCGAAGGCCTATCCCTTAGCAGGGAAGGGCGTGAGTAGTGGAGTAACGTTTCCCGCGATCGTGACGGGAGTTTTCCGTTGAGGGGCGATTGCCCTGGAGTCGGCCGATCCCTGGACGAGTCTTACGGCGCTTGTGAGGCGTGCTCACCTGTTACGGGATAGGAGCCAACGTCGTGGGAGGTAACGGTCGATCGCCGGAGGGTCTTCCGGCGGTCATTGCGCCTGGGCCGAAGCCTTTCCAGTGCTGTTGAATCCGATGCCGAGTCGTATTGGGCCGTGCTTACATGGGCCGCAGATGTTGCGCGCCCTTGAGCGCGCTGGTAGTCCTTGGGCCAAGTTGGGCTTGTCGTAGATGGGCCCGTTATATGGACCGAGTCAGATTTATCCTCCTCACATATAAAAAAAATGAACGTTACAGAGGAATACCTGTCAGAAAATTAACCCTATTTCTTATTCAAAATTCAAATAAAACTTTTATAGTGTTGATGAGACAAATAAATGAATAGCATATGGAAACACTACTCTGCACCCTGCAGATCAACTATGGTTGCCTTCCACTGCAGACACTCCAAAAACTGATCACATCTGACACCTTGTCTCCCTCTTCTCATATATAATCCGCTTTCCTGAGACAAATTAACGACCAAAGAGATGCTTATCTTCGCGTCCAAGCTATCATGTCCGCAAAATAAAATAGGCAGGATACACTAATTAATTAGGACAGATTTGCTGCACCATTCTTTATAATTCACATCAGCATTGCTAGCTGGAACTCTTCCAAGGTCAGCAAGGGCGGCAAGCGTTAAAGCCGCCTCACTTTGATCCATTAGGTGATTTAATTTCTTCTCTCTCATCGATTCTCTGGCTCCTATAAGATTGCACACATGTATCCACGGTCTTGTCTCCTATAATATAATTAAGGGTCTTTTTTAACACCACTGTGATCCTCTTGTCATCTTCAGATAATTATTTTGACTTCTACATGCCGGAAGCTGTAACACACACACACACACAGAGATCCCTGTAAAGACTCATAAGACAAATCCATCCTCTGCACAATGTATCATCGAACAGTTGAACTCAAATCTTGTCTATGCAAAGAAAAAGAAGTAACCTCTTGTATACCACGCTAGTATATACACTTGCTTCTCAAATCATATGAACTTACTTCGAGTAGTTAACTTGGGCCCTTGGAAATTCAATTCATTCCAGCAAAGCAAATTGAGTTTTACCTGTTATATCACCGACAGTGCAACCCCTCCCGCACCCACACCTCTAAACAAGAAGATTTGTTTTTAGGTACTCACTTGCAGACTATCCATCCGTTCCATTTCCTTTAAGATCAAATACTTTACAAAAATAAAATAAAATAATGAATGACCTTAATGGGTCAATTTTGATCTTGTTAGAATTTTCCGGGAAAAAGACTGTCAGTTTTTTTTATAACCATATCCCATTTAAGATTGTATGGTACAAGTAGGTAACTCATATAAGGGGCTACCTAATTTGTTTTTCTGCTTGCATCTCTTCCAAGACTTCTGTTTCGCTGGCTCCACTCTGCTAATCCAAGAGGGATGGGGAAGGTAAGTGGGACTTTAGAAATTAATATCGAAGAAATAGAGAGCGACTAAATAAGCGAGAAATTAAAAGAATATGTAAGGGAGGAAATCACAGATGGGTACAAAACTTATATACGGATTCAGCCGATCTCCAACGAGACATGGTCTCTCCGACGAGGTATGCTCGTAGCCGTGCTAGATTCCCCATCACGAGAGAGAGAGAGAGAGAGAGAGAGAGAGAGAGAGAGAGAGGGCGTCGATGGTGTCTCAAGAGATAAACCCACTTGTGTAGTGATGAGCAGATGCTAGCTTGACGGAAAAAAAAAACAAATGGAAAAAACTTTGGAGGAACTGAACGTCAACATTATTAATTTTCATTTTCACGGGGTTTTCAGTACGAACATGGATTTCTATTTCATTGAAATCATTTACGTGGATTTTTCTTTTGAAAAATTTTTTTTTCATGATTCTTCATTTTTCCAGAAATTCTGAGAAGCAAACTACCCATATACACTTTTTCAGTTTGATGCAAGTTTTTTACAAATTTTTCAACACTCTTCATGTGAATATGTGCGGTAGTTTCAGAGTCTAGATTACGCTGATCTAGGTATTAAAGCTATTAGATCAGTCCATCCAACTTAAAACTTTAAGTGTTAAATTAAATGAAGGAGGATGCCCATTATTTTAAATATATTTTATTTAAATTTATTTTCAATACAAAATTATTCTAACACATCCTCTTAGGTAAGAGGATGCCCATTGACAGCCCTACGTGCAAACCGATCTAAACTCTTATCACGTGGATTCTGATAAACATGAGATGTCCGGTCGATTCATAACCTTAATCTCTGATATTATATTAGAGTTGTTAAATTCAAACATCTAACTCAATGTCTTAAGATTTTGAGTAGAATGATCCAATGACCGTCGTACTAGATCTTAAAATTATGATCCTTGTCCAGGTTAAACTCATGCATGTGACACGGCCGGCTTCAAAGCCAGTGCAGCAAAAGCCTCTCGCAACGTTTTATTTAATTAGTTCGCATGAAGCAAGAAACCTTAATTGCAACGCCGTACGTCCGGTTGAGATCCTTCTCAAGATATATACATATACGTATATGCATATATACAAGCATCATGCATCTCATATCTACCAGTCTATTTATATGTGCTGATCCCGCTGTTGAATCCAATTAATTGAGCAACCCCGGGGCCGGTCGGTCGGATTTCATTGTCAAATTGGTACCTCATATATATAGAAGTGATTTGAGTCAAACGACTTTTCACTCGGAGGTAGACATTCGAAAGTCGTGATCATCAAAAGTGAAGCCACCAATTACCAAGATAAAATGGTTCAAATAAGTGGTCGGATTGGAATTAACCAACATGATCATCTCAACAGGCAAAGGGTAGTAGCTGGACGTACTTAAATTTGTAGACAAAAGCGACCAACCAAGCATGCATGGATACGCGTACGGCCACTTCAGAGTACGCCACGAATGATGGATCGGGTGAAACCAGGTAGCTGGGTACGTACGTTCGTAGAGGTAGGTACACCATCATCCTCGGATGATAGAGACATCTACGTACCTACGTCGAACCACATGTGATAACACACTTATTTCACACACACCAGACAGACGATCGATCAAGAGAAGGGAGATATCCATGAAAAGAACTGGCAACAACACACAGTTGTATCGGACAATTCCACCCAGTTGCCCGTGCGCCCACCGCGCGCGGGAGGACTCACTCTCAGCAAGGCTTTGTGCAGACGCAGCTGCGGCGGAAGAGGCGGCAGTACCCACTGCGGAATCTCTCGGTCCTGCAGACGTTGGCGCAGTTGGCGCCGCTGAGGCAGATCCCCCTGTACTTGTGGCTCATAGACGAGCAGGTCCTCTTTGATTCGGCCACCGCCGGCGACGTGGTTGCCGTCCCCACCGTCTCCCCAGGTCGCCCTACCAGGTCCATGCCAAAACCCACATTAGAAAGCATGCATGCATGCGCGCAGTTAGACTACTAAGAAAATAAGAAGAGGAAGAAGATCAAACCAAAGTGAATATACATGAACAAGAGAGGGATGGAGAGGCCAGAGCCAAGAGAGATGATATCAATAAAAATAATTAATTAATTAGACGGCTTAGCCCTGGGAGGTCTACTTGGCAGGGAGGTTTTTCATTTGTCTAAAACCTTCCGTACTGTTGTATTGATGATCATCTGAAGGTAGTGAGGACGGGTATAGTTTACCAGTGGCGACAGCCAGCAGCAGGAGGAGGAAGAAGAGGGTGGCGGAAGGGAACCCTCGGACGCGCGCCATGGCCGGAGATTGCTAGCTATAGCAGGAGGGAAGATTAATGGAGCAAAGGATCAGGTTGCTTTGAGAGACGCGTGCTATATATATATATATATATGGCAAGACGAGGAGGGGAGATGTGTCTCTTCCCTTAATTATATATAGAGAGGATGCATGTCTAAAGGATAAGGCTCTACAGCCGACACCTCGTGGGGTGTCTGGATTCTCCCATCACGAGGGTCCAGCTGTAATACTGATACGATCGAGAGTACTGTCGGCATTGGAGTTTGTTTTTAGTTCTTCGCCTGCATAATCTTCAGTACTTGAAGTACTTGGGTCATCGATCACATATAGTAATCAAGATTCGGACATCAAAAATCCTTTTTTGTTAGCCATCCAAAATCATAACGGATCTCGAAGTCCATAAATTTGCGTATATTTTCATGAGCAATGCTACGGTATCAATATATATATATATATATATATATATATATATATATATATATATATATATGTTAGTCAATTTGTGACACTGTTTTCTGCCCACCCAATTTAAAAATTGGATGGAGAGAAAAATCAAAATCAAGTTTAAAACCAGCTCCATCTCAATCGTTTGGTTATGTGATCGACTGGGCGACGAAGATGAGGATATAATAACTTATAATGCGATGAAAACAAGTGTAGTTCCGCAGCATTGATCTATTCCCATACCTAGTATCTGTTGTGATGTCATGAACATTAGTTTAAAAAAGCTTTACTTGAATTAATAGAAAGAATTCAAAAATAATAAAATAGAAAATAGAAAATTTACATCATCAATTTGATATTCTTTTCTTTAACCATTTGTTAATGAAATTAAAAATGATATATTAAAAATAACATTTTTCAAAAAAAACCACAACTATTCGATGGAGTTGAAGATTTACGTACCTCTATGTTTTTTATCTTTTAAGAAAATATAAGCAAACACGGGCATGCAAGAACTGATATATTTAATTTTATCCCCGCTCTTTAGCATCAATTTAATTATGATAAGATAATATTTATATCACTATCATATTTCTTACCAAAATATTTTTAAAAGTAGTTTCTCATTACCTTTTATAATTATGTGCTTCGGATAACACATACGAAAGATTAATAGTATAGGCGCGCACTCTTCGAATTAATGTTATCAGAACCGAACCGGTGCCTGAACCGGGGCAATGAACTGGTTCGGTTCGAACCGATTGGACCGTTCAATCGAACCGGTTTGAACCGTGATATCATCATAATATTGATATATAGTCCGACCCGATTCTATAACTTAAAGATAATAAGAAATAAGATATAATGATCAAAATAAATAAACATACATGTATAATTATTAGTCATGATTATGTAACTACTAACTATACAAGTAAAAAAACAACAATAACATGGTTAAATAAATTACCCTTAAAATTTTGTAATATTTCATTGGTGTTCACTCTTCACAATTGGCATTTATACTCCTTTAAATATTTAAACTTCAAATATATCTAAAATAAAATGATAAATAATAACAAATCAATAATAATAAGATACTTTTATTCACAGGTACATATCATTTTGAATATTTAAATATTTAAATATTTTTTTTGAAGGGTGAATCGGGTCGGACCGATTCGGATCGGTTCACCGGTTGAACTGCGGTTCGTCCGATTCTTTAACATTAGACCGGACTGGACCTATTCAGACCTGTTCCTAGACCGTTTCACGGTTGAACCGGTTCGATCGGCCGATCCGATTCTGATAACATTGCTTCAAATCAATTATGGTAGTGATCTTCCGTTATAGTAGCAACTCTAAATTACGGTTCACAATTTGTACCTTTTGTCTCTCGGTTTAGAAATTTGCTTTCTTGGGAGAAACGTGTGAAGAGATGCTCATCTCTCTCTCTCTCATCCAAGTTGTCTCATGCCCGCAAAAATTAATAGCTAACATTAGGACGGAGTCGTCCGTTGTACCATTCTTAATTTAAATGCATTCATATATACCAACTTTGTTTGAAATTATGTGGTCAGTTGGGGCGGCGAAAGGTCCCTCTGGCGTACCCTCACGGCACTTTTGATTGGGGATAGGTGTTGGGTTCGGTGCAGTATTCAGAGGGGGGGTGAATGAATATAACCCGTTTAAAAAACCTTTCGCCCAGTTAAAATATGATGCTCACTAGAATTACTAGTTCGCAAACTAGACAAGTTTAAAAGCTAATAATCAGTTGCAGAACAAAAACAAGTATACAGTGAGATCACTAGGATGCTAACTAGGCTGAATTAGACAAGGAGTCGCTCAACTAGAATTTCGCCCTCTTGACAGATTAAACTATTCTAAGAAAACTAATCCACTCTTCTGCTCAACCAGAAGCCAAACGCTTAGAGCGCCCCTATGCAATCATCTAGCGGAAGCAAAAGCAGATAAACCAAACCACAATGCACAAGGGTTTTTAGGTGGTTCGGTCCACCAGACCTACATCCACCCCACACTCAACCCGAGTGTGGCTTCACTAACCGCTGGGCAACACAGCTTGCCAACAATCAGCTGGGCCTCACAGCTTGCCAACTGCTGAGCATCATAGCTTGCTTCCGCTGGGCAATACAGTTTAGCCATCGCTGACTCACAGCTTGAACCCACTGGGGAATACAGCTTAACCCGTCCGAGACTAAGTCTCGCCAGCTGAGGATTACAGCTTTACCTGTCCAGTGGAAACCTCCACTGCCCGCTGAGCTACACAGCTTGCTGTCCAGAGGCAGCACCTCTGCAAACCGCTGACAAACAGCTTGAAGAAATGTATAAAGGAAAATGAAAATAGAACAAGACAGCAACGGAAAGCTGAAGCAATAAAGCACAAAATATAGCTCAACAATGAGCAGCTTCAGATCTGGTTTTGAACCAAAGATCTGAGGAACGAACTCCTTCTCTCTCTCTCTTCTTCTTCTTCTCTTCACACTCTTCTCGAGCTCTCTGCCTCTCTTCTTCTCCTTCTGCTCTTCTTCTTTCTCTTTTCTCTTTCTATCTGGATCGTGGCTCTCTGTATGAGCTTTTCTTCTTGCCAATTCGATCTGTCTTCATCTGTGGACGAAGACCTCCTTTTATAATAGCAGCTAGTAGGAGGGCAGCACTGGGCGCGTGTGGCTTCCACATTTCCCGCCCAGAACTTTTGGCCACGTGTCAGCTTTCTGTCAGTCCTTCAACCTCGGATCACGTGCCCTCCTTAAGCTTCACGATCAAAGCACCTGTTAAACAGAGTATCGGATAAGTCATCAGTTTAAAGAACAACTCTGTATAGACTTATCAGAAGAACAGCGTTTTAGAAGAAACCTGGACGAGGTTAGAACGAAACAACACGAAGATAGAAATAACAAAGAAGACTCAGACGCAGAGACAGCACGAAGTGAAACGAGAACGACACGAGGTGCAGAGGTGACAGAAACACACACTACACAGAGAACAACATGAAGACAAAACAGAAACTAACACGAAGTGTGGTTTCAACATACGAAAGACACGAGGTCTAGGAAGAACAACACGAAGACATAATACGGAAACGACACGAAGTGAAATAACAGAAACTGTCACGAGTTGAAAACAACACGAAGACGAAAACAGAAGTTGACACGGGTTGAAAACAACACGAAGACGAAAACAGAAGTTGACACGGGTTGAAAAGAACACGAAGACGAAAGACAAGGAAAACGACACGAAGTCAAAGAAACAACAGTAACCGACACGAAGTGTGGTTACTAAACAGGAACGACACGAGGTCTACAGGGAAACGACTCGAAGTTCATCAGAACTATTCGAGCTGCCTCAGAAACATGACACGAAGTTAAGTGAGAACAGCACGAGGTGAAACGACACGGGTTGACCACAACAAGGATACAACACGAAGTCATAAAAACAGAAACGACACGAAGTATAACCTCATACAAGTTTTTCCTGTCAAGCATGGAAATCAACACAAAGTGTCGTAAGCTCAGACGACACGAAATCTTTTCGTGTTAGTGAGGGGAAACAACACGAAGTGTGACTCAAGTGGCACTGAAAGCAACACGAGGTGAGACTTCACGCTGTACAGACTTGGACTTTGTATATGAAGTGCGCTGTACATACTTTGACGAAGCAGAAGGCTGTATAGACTTGGAGACCCAAAGCCATTGTATAGACTTTGATGCCCAAAGGCGATGAACAGTGAAACAGTGTATATACTTCAAGTAAAGACCAATGTGTAGACTTGAAGATTGAAGGCGATGTACAGACTTTGATGCCCAACACCAATGTATAGACTTAGGAGCATATGACACGGCTGTACAGACTTCGCCTAAGACGCTGTACACACTTAGCCTAAGACAATGCATAAACTGACGTTGTATATACTTAGCCAATGCAATGCAATGCTCAAGAATAAGATCGAATGCATAGAAATGCACTTTGTTTATTGCAATCATCAATGCACAATAACATTGCTATCATCAAAATACAATATCAAATGCATTCAAATGCACTCACTGTCTTGCTATCATCAAAACCAAATAGCATTGCTATCATCAAGGCGACATAGCACATGCTTGTGCCTAAGAGGCACAACATTCTCCCCCTTTTTGATGATGGCAACACAATGTGACAGTGAGTCACACACAAGATTTTCTCCCCCTTTGACATGATCAAAAAGAGAAAAATAGTAAAAATATGAGTGCAAAGTGTAATATGCATGCAAATTCCTCTAGAACATTCTCCCCCTGAATGTAAGACTCCCCTGAATTATTTCTCCCCCTAAATAAAAGCTCCCTCTGTGAGAAGGAATATGAACAGATAAACAAGGTAGAGAAGGTAGGAGGGTCACTTGACAACAGCTGAATCATAGGTTCAGAAAGGAAGCATGATTATAAATAACTGTTAAAGTATAAGAATCATCAACCTACAATTTTCAAAAATTCAGGTTTAACAGTGATAAATCTAGAGTAAAACACCTGACCCCTGAAAAAGAGTTTTAGATTCCATTTATAGCAACGAATCTAGGGCACATGGTATTAATAGATAAGTCAGACATAATACCCTTTTGTGATTAAACAAGGAAATTCAAGAGAGGCAACTTGAATATGTATTAATAAAAATAATTTCCACTCATAGACTTTTGATTTTCAAAGGGTTACAGCAGTTTGATTTTCATTTTTCAATTTCTGAACCTGAACTGAGTAAATAGATCAGTGGCATTTATGCTGTTGACATTAGGTGTACACCTTGATCAGAGGCAAGTACCCCCAGTTACTAGGCATAAACTACTAGACCTATTTCAGATCAAAACCCACAAAGAATAGTCTTCACTTTTGACATTAAGGGTACACCTTGATTAGAGGCCAGTACCCTCAGTTACTTAGTGAGAACTCCCTCTATAGATTTGACCTTTTGAACAGAGATATTCTGAAGCACTTCATGACTATGAGTTCTCCTACTTCATTGGAGGAGATCACAATTTCTCAGTGCAATCAGCCATTGCTCTGTCACTATGTTCAGTTCTTAACATTAATGATCTTATTTACTGCTGCCCTTAATTCTTTTAGAGTGATTGTTTTAAAAATCAGTACACACTCTTATTAGCCTGTTCTAGACATATCCAGTTCAACACATTTAGGCATTACAAAAACTTTTTCTATTTTAGCTATGAGATAAAGATTAAGAGCTATAAAAGTTTTCTTTTATCTCAAATTCTGAAGTGCAGACACTTAACTCTCTAATTTATAAAGGTTAAACCTTTAGTTCTTTTCAATTTGTAAATGTGATTCTTATAAGTGAACAATTGTAATAATCACCACTCAATGTACTAAACCAGATGCAAAGCTGTTGTTCAGTGAAAAAGATGGGGAAAGGATAGCAATTAGCAATATGGTTCAATGAGCAACTGATGTCAAAGAATATGAATCATTTGAATGAGAACACTGAGAAGTGAATAGGATTTTAATGAATTGAATAGAACTCTCAGCTCCCCCTGACACCATGATGCAAGGATATGCTATGCATTAGACTGTTCTACATGCAGACTATGCAACAATGATATATGAGGCAAGTATGCAATCAATTCAAGTTTATGCATCCAAGTCATGCAAAGAAGAGAACATCAGAATTTAAACAACCAATTCAACATGACTTTCTCAATTCAATTCTGAAGTTAAATCACTTACCTGTTTTACCTGACTGATTTATTTTTACCCTTGGTGTTGCATCAGATTGTTGACAAGGCCTCCAATTTCTTTCAGCTCTTAGAATTTTGGCCCTGCCTCTTGTCCTATGCCTGAAGTAGCTATTTCTGTTTCATCAATTTGTTCCCGGCTACCAGGCATACCTGCAAACACACTTAGGGAGCAGGTTTTGGAACCCAAGATAGTTTGGGCCCCAAGACAGAAATAGACAACTGAGAGTGAAAACATGACAAAAGCTGTTTAGGGATCCACATTTGTGTGAAAGTGGAAGGTTTGGTGGATTTTACAGCTTGAGAGTTCTTTTTGTTATTTTTCTTTTTCTCAGCACCAACAGGTTTAGTTTTCTTTTTCTGATGCTTTGATAGTTGTTGTGTAGTCCTGGCATTCATTTTATTAAAAACGTTTTTGTTTTTCTGCCAGTGCCTTGGCCAAAGAGTGTACGGGAAATTGTGTTCCAAATTGGTCCTAGGCTGACCATAGAACCCTTGATGACTAGGACTCCATGTCCTAAACTGACTGTCCCATCTCCTAGCTGGCTGAGGTCTATATGGCTGATACCAAGTGGGGAAATTTTGATACCCAGACCTCATATATGCAGGGTTCCACCCAAACCTATTAAGTGGTTGAGGATGAATGTTATGATAGACTTGGGCTCTAGGGAAATAGGAATGAGCAAATGGGTTCCTAGCTGCACTTGGTCTCCCTGCCACCTTTGACCCTCTAGGTTTCTGAGCTGACTTATATTGGGTCTTTTTCTGAGCAGTTGATGGTGATGGAGACTTAGCAGCCTTGGGCTGGGGTTTTGTTGTGCTAGCTGGCTGACCCCTAGCCTTGGACTTATCCTTGGAAGAAGAGCATGCAGCTCTAGGCTCTACAACTTTCTGCTTTCCCTTGTCCTTAGCACTGGACACTTTTGATTTAACATTATTGAAGGCAAATTTTTCATTGACCATTTTTATGAGTGGTCCTCTATTCTTTTCTCCCACACATGAAATGGTTTTCAATTCAAAACTCTTTTTAGCTGAGGGATTAAAACCGAGACCCTCTTTTCTGAAATTGACTTTTGACCCTAGTAAGGCATTAAGATTTTCTGTTCCTTGGGTCATGCTTTCAATGATTTTCTGTTTGTCAGAATTTTCATTTTCTAAATTTTCAACAGTTTTCTTCAGTTCATCATTCACTGACAAAACAGCTTCATATTTTTCAGTTGAAATCTTTACTTGATTTTCAAATTTCTGAATTGACAATTTCAGCTCATCAATGACATTTTTCAGCAACTCATTTTCTTTCCTACAATCAATCACAACATGCTTTAATTCATCAAACTCAGAACATGCACTTTTCAATTTTTCATTCTGTGATTGTAAACATGCAACTTTATCAGTAAGTGTTTTATCATTAACCAGAGAATTCATTTTCTTCTTCAAGTGTCTGTTTTCCTTCTTAATATCATTTACTTTATCTAACAGATCTCCATAAGCATCTTCCCAATCAGAAATAGTATAATGTTCGAAAGGGGATGATACCTGATCAGACTCTTCTTCTTCTTCTCTTCCATTCCTGGCCATCAAGCAGATGTCCTTTTCTGATTTCTCACTATCTGAGGAAGTACTCAACGTGCCTACTTCCTCATCACTCCATGTACTGACCATGGCATTTCCCCTTGGCGCTTTCTTCCATGGTCTTCCTTTGATTTTCTGTAACTCTGGACAATCATCCTTCGTGTGGCCAGCCTTCCTGCATTTGTAGCAAACATTAGTGCCAGTAATCTTGGCAGGATTAGAGTTATACCTTGTTTGCTGGTTGCTACCGTCAAGCTTTCCTTCTCTTTTTCTCAGAATTTTCCTGAAATTACTAATCACCATTCCCATGTGGTCTTCATCAATTTCAGACCGCGAGAGGCTACTTTTCTCGCTTGATGATCCACTGTGGCTGGATCTGTTTGCTTTGCTGGAGCTAGCCTTCAGCACGATTGGCTCCATTGCAAACAATCTGAAAGCTCAGAACAAACTGAAGCACCGAGAGCAGATGAACAAGACAAGGCACTCAGTCGGTGAAACTAAACAATGAACACAGAAAGCACACTCTGAGATGCACCAAACAAATCAGCAGGATCCTCTTCAGATTGTTAGATCTGATAGATCAGAGACCCGCTCTGATACCAATTGTTGGGTTCGGTGCAGTATTCAGAGGGGGGGTGAATGAATATAACCCGTTTAAAAAACCTTTCGCCCAGTTAAAATATGATGCTCACTAGAATTACTAGTTCGCAAACTAGACAAGCTTAAAAGCTAATAATCAGTTGCAGAACAAAAACAAGCATACAGTGAGATCACTAGGATGCTAACTATGCTGAATTCGACAAGGAGTCGCTCAACTAGAATTTCGCTCTCTTGACAGATTAAACTATTCTAAGAAAATTAATCCACTCTTCTGCTCAACCAGAAGCCAAACGCTTAGAGCGCCCCTATGTAATCATCTAGCGGAAGCAAAAGCAGATAAACCAAACCACAATGCACAAGGGTTTTTAGGTGGTTCGGTCCACCAGACCTACATCCACCCCACACTCAACCCGAGTGTGGCTTCACTAACCGCTGGGTAACACAACTTACCAACAATCAGCTGGGCCTCACAGCTTGCCAACCGCTGAGCATCACAGCTTGCTTCCGCTGGGCAATACAGCTTAGCCATCGCTGACTCACAGCTTGAACCCGCTGGGGAATACAGCTTAACCCGTCCGAGACCAAGTCTCGCCAGCTGAGGATTACAGCTTTACCTATCCAGTGGAAACCTCCACTGCCCGCTGAGCTACACAGCTTGCTGTCCAGAGGCAGCACCTCTGCAAACCGCTGACAAACATCTTGAAGAAATGTATAAAGGAAAATGAAAATAGAACAAGATAGCAACGGAAAGCTGAAGTAATAAAGCACAAAATATAGCTCAACAATGAGCAACTTCAGATCTGGTTTTGAACCAAAGATCTGAGGAACGAACTCCTTCTCTCTCTCTCTTCTTCTTCTTCTCTTCACACTCTTCTCGAGCTCTCTGCCTCTCTTCTTCTCCTTCTGCTCTTCTTCTTTCTCTTTTCTCTTTCTATCTGGATCGTGGGTCTCGGTATGAGCTTTTCTTCTTGCCAATTCGATCTGTCTTAATCTGTGGACGAAGACCTCCTTTTATAACAGCAGCTAGTAGGAGGGCAGCACTGGGCGCGTGTGGCTTCCACATTTCCCGCCCAGAACTTTTGGCCACGTGTCAGCTTTCTGTCAATCCTTCAACCTCGGATCACGTGCCCTCCTTAAGCTTCACGATCAAAGCACCTGTTAAACAGAGTATCGGATAAGTCATCAGTTTAAAGAACAACTCTGTATAGACTTATCAGAAGAACATCGTTTTAGAAGAAATCTGGACGAGGTTAGAACGAAACAACACGAAGACAGAAATAACAAAGAAGACTCAGACGCAGAGACAGCACGAAGTGAAACGAGAACGACACGAGGTGCAGAGGTGACAGAAACACACACTACACAGAGAACAACACGAAGATAAAACAGAAACCAACACGAAGTGTGGTTTCAACATACGAAAGACACGAGGTCTAGGAAGAACAACACGAAGACATAATACGGAAACGACACGAAGTGAAATAACAGAAACCGTCACGAGTTGAAAACAACACGAAGATGAAAACAGAAGTTGACACGGGTTGAAAACAACACGAAGACGAAAACAGAAGTTGACACGGGTTGAAAAGAACACGAAGATGAAAGACAAGGAAAATGACACGAAGTCAAAGAAACAACAGTAACCGACACGAAGTGTGGTTACTAAACAGGAACGACACGAGGTCTACAGGGAAACGACTCGAAGTTCATCAGAACTATTCGAGCTGCCTCAGAAACACGACACGAAGTTAAGTGAGAACAGCACGAGGTGAAACGACACGGGCTGACCACAACAAGGATACAACACGAAGTCATAAAAATAGAAACGACACGAAGTATAACCTCATACAAGTTTTTCCTGTCAAGCATGGAAATCAACACGAAGTGTCGTAAGCTCAGACGACACGAAATCTTTTCGTGTTAGTAAGGGGAAACAACACGAAGTGTGACTCAAGTGGCACTGAAAGCAACACGAGGTGAGACTTCACGCTGTACAGACTTGGACTTTGTATATGAAGTGCGCTGTACAGACTTTGACGAAGCAGAAGACTGTATAGACTTGGAGACCCAAAGCCATTGTATATACTTTGATGCCCAAAGGCGATGAACAGTGAAACAGTGTATATACTTCAAGTAAAGACCAATGTGTAGACTTGAAGATTGAAGGCGATGTACAGACTTTGATGCCCAACACCAATGTATAGACTTAGGAGCATATGACACGGCTGTACAGACTTCGCCTAAGACGCTGTACACACTTAGCCTAAGACAATGCATAAACTGACGTTGTATATACTTAGCCAATGCAATGCAATGCTCAAGAATAAGAATGCATAGAAATGCACTTTGTTTATTGCAATCATCAATGCACAATAACATTGCTATCATCAAAATATAATATCAAATGCATTCAAATGCACTCACTGTCTTGCTATCATCAAAACCAAATAGCATTACTATCATCAAGGCGACATAGCACATGCTTGTGCCTAAGAGGCACAACAATAGGCAGTGGTGTGACCTTATTTGTTGTTTGGTTCACTTTTTTTGCACGAGAATAAAGGGGTCAGTAGAAACGGAGTTACGAGAGATATCGGGATTACTCACGGGGTTAAACCATTCCACTAAAATAGTGGAACGACATAACCTGGCCCGCTGTTTTCACCTTGTTCGCCCGCTCCTGCCCTCCTGCTCTGCCGATCGTGCCGATCATCTGCCCTCCTACCCTCCCCCCCATCGCTCCTCCCGACCGTCTCCAATGGTCCTCTACGGCAACGACGCCTTGCGTCTTTCTCCTTCCCCATTTGTTGCCCTTTTCCCTCACGATCGTCTCCGGTGGTACTCTACAGCAACGGCCCCTTGCGTCTTTCTCCTTCCTCATCCGTTGCCCCTTTCTCTCCTATGAGAGTTGACTGTCTGTGATCCTCATCTAACGATGCCATGTCAGAGTTGGGTACGTATCCATTGTCTCCGGCCATCATTTGTTGTGCCCTTAATTATGAGTTCCTCTTATCCAGTCATGGGGCCTTCATCTACGCTTGTCTGGTGGCGATACCTTCTACAAACATCCTTCTTGCCCTGTTGTTGTGAGAGGTGATGTCATGTGTTATATTTGGAATCCTTCCCTTTACTTGTCTATGATGGTATTATGTGGTTTTTCGTCCGATTTGTGTACGTCCAGTCCGTGGGCTACTCCTTCCCCTTCATCTTTATGTGATGCTCCTTCCTTCTGTGTGCCGATGACGTGACTGTTCCTTCCCCTTCAGTGAGTGGGGTGTCTCTCTCTCTTGGTCTGTTTGACTTCAAGACCGTACATACTCATTTCCATTTTTTTTCATAAGTAGACTTTTTTTTTACATCACTATGGATCTTTCTATCTTCCAAGAATGATTATTTCAGGACCTCCGCTCGGAAAGACTCTAATGTAGCTTTAGTCTCTCACAAACCCATAAGACAAATATCTTCTTCGCACTATCACAAAAGATTTAAAGTTCTCTCTCCGCCCCACTTGGGCCTAGGATCTTTGACAAGATGGACACTTCACTCCCCGTACCCACTCATAGCCAACCATAAGAAAGCCTTCTGCCTTCAAACTCCATCTATTATATATGGGCACAAAAAGATCAGGATTAGGACGTATTGGTTGAGATGGTGAGGGGGGTATTTTGAGATTCTAATCATTAAAATGTATAACATTTCAATCGTTGCAACCATATATAACAAGAGACCCTCATCTTCCACATAAGATGATTTTTTTGATGAGAAAGACAGTAGGCACATGGTGCTGACATTTTCATAATCATGAAAATTAAGCTCCCCATGAGTAGCTTTTCGGGGGATTTTGAGATAAAGTCTCTCTTATACACCATTTTTTCAAGAGTCCGGTTTTGACATGTTTATTGTCCTTATCCTTTAACAATTTGGAGTTGTGTAAATATTGAATGAGTGGAGCGCAACAATATTATTCAAAATACGCTCTCCTTGAATATATACTAATCACATGTGTTTGTTTTCTACTTTGAGATATTAAATGGAACAAAAAGATTTTATTTGTTCCTGTAGTCATTAGCTGAAATATATAAATGAAATCATATATATGCCCTGTAGCTATAGGCAATCAGGCGTGACCTCTTTGTCTACTTGATCCATTATAAGTTTACGTTAAGAAACGCGAACACCGGATATCTCGTGTATACCAGCCTAAGGGTCACTTTGGAAACTGACTAGGGTAGCTAATTCGTGTCCATAACCCGAGTTAACGTCCTTTTATGTGTGAGAAACTCACGTAGGACTAGGGCTATCAATGAGTCAAATTTATGTCGGACTTAGGTCAGTCCAGTTCGGATCCGATTTATCAATATTAAAATTGAGTCATGTCAGGTCAGACCAGATCCGACATTATTAAAAAAATGTACAGTTCTACTAAGGCCCGACTCAGTCTGACAACTTAAATAAAAATAAAAATAATATATGTAATAATATAAAACTTATAACCTTACTAAATTAATTAACACTTTGATATTAATTACATAATTTGTGTAAAAAGAGAGTTTTAATTTTTTTAATTAAGTAAAATAACATAATTTTAACTAAATAATTTTTAAAATTTTAAAGTGAGAATAAAAAAAAGAACGGGTCAAGCGGGCCTGCGGATCTAGTCGGGCCAGGCTTTTAAGTCCGACTAAAGATCCACGGGTCAAAAAAGACCTTGCGACCTAACTCGAAATTACATTAGACCCGCGAGCTTGGCAGACCGACCCAGCCCATTCACAACCCTACATAGGGCTCACACTTTTCTACCTCATTGATTTAACTACTCCTGTTATTTTATTCAATATCAAAGCGTCCCTAAGACAAAGAGTTTCTTAGAAAAACATCCTCATAGTCTTACCTAATTAGAAAAAATCCCTATAATCTATCTATTTTGAAAATTCCTCCAAAAGTTACTAATATTTATAGAAACACCCATTTACCTTAAAAGAATATTTTGAGGAGTATTCCTTACGGCACCTAACTATTAATTTTTCCTTTTCCAAAATATCCTCTCTCTCTCTCCCTCTCTCTACTCAACTTTTTATTTGCAGGCGATTTTACGAGGGTTCTCATCGACGATTGAATTGATTCCATAAGGTGAGATTTTGATTTTTTTTTTCATGTTTTGTTTTAGTCGATCGATTCTTCGTCAGACCGAGCTCGTCCAGGGAATGCCAGTGAGCAAAGAGAGCAATCACGGTGAACATCGTGCCGACAGTTCCTCGGTATAAATAGGCACAACGTCAACTTACAAAGTCTCGCTGCGGAGAGGGGCATCACCCTTGTCTATGGTAAAATTAGTATGAGTTTTCTCATGAGGGCCAATAAAGTTCTTTTGAGCAATAAGCAATTTTTTATCCAAAAGTATAGAAGCATCATGGACATCATCAGGATCCCTAGGGTGAACATTAACGCATGTGATAGATAAGTCTTCAGAAAGAAGATTCACAGACGGATCTATCCTCAGGGCCGCCCCATCATTGATAGGCTCAGTAGGACTAGATGGTTACACACCTTGGGTAATTTTGCTGCCACCAATGGGAATTAGAGTTGGCACAATAGTTAGATCAAACCTACACTGCAACAATAATATTGGTAATAGAGAACTGAAGCACGGATGCAAGTGAAGTAGGAAGCTGAATCGTGTACATACTAGCTAGTTGACGTGATTTGGGGAGCGCATCGAGATAAGTCGACATCTTTTGACATACAACTTATCTTAGTCCAACAACAATCCTTTGCTACTCAACAACAAACCATTGCCAAGTTAGAGGCACAAATGGGTCAGATGGCTGAGGCCAATATGATGAGAGAACTAGACCGACTACCTAACCAACCCGCAGTAAATCCTAATAATCACCCACCTGATTTTAATCAACAACCCACCTTGTAAACGCCACCCATGAACCCTCACATTGAGAATGTCAATACTATCACTACATTAAGGAATGGGAGGATTTTTTAGAACCTATACAAAGAGAGAGTGGGTAAAGCTAGTCTAAGCCAATTTGAGACACTGAACCATTCTATAAAAGAGTATATGTCCACATCCACTGATGTAGTGGGCCATGATGAGAATAAGAAAGATAAAGAGAAAGCCCAAGTTGATGAGACCCTGATAATTATAAGTCCAACGTCCCTTTTCCAATTGTCCTAGAAGTTGGACAGTAGAGAAGAAAACCATAGGCCCAAGCCCATGAAGATGCTGAAAGGAGTGGAAAAGAACCCGTTAGGGTCATGTTGGGGGGTGAAGATAAAGGGAAGAAGAAGCTCGATGAGAACCCTAGCCTATATGAACCCAAAGTTCTCTTCCCAAATGCTTTAGAGCCCAAGCCCACTAGCAATAAGAAGTCGGCCCAAAATGAAAATTTAATAGAATTATTCAAACAAGTCAACATTAATATTCCACTCCTCGATGCCATCAAGCATGTTCCGGTCTATGTCATATTTCTTAAAAAGTTGTCCACACAAGAAAGGGAGCCTAAGACAACCACTAAGACAATTTTGCTCTCATAGGATGTTAGTGTTGTCCTACTAAATCAACTCCCACAAAAGAGAGAGAATTCTAGTGCCCCGATTATTCCATGTGTCATTGGGGACATTTCTTTTGATCGGAACTTATTAGATCTAAGAGCTAGTGTGAACTTACTCCCAACCTCAACCTTCGAAAATATTAGACTCCGAGTGTTCAAACCTACATCGGTTGTCTAACAACTAATAGATGGATATGTCATACAACACATGGTTTAATTGAAGATGCCCTGATTAGGGTAGACAAATGCTATTTTCCTATCGACTTTCTCGTTCTTGACATAGAACAATGACAAGAGCTGCATCCTAGGCCCATTATTTTAGGTCATCCATTCCTATCAACTGTCAATGCCATCATTGATTGTAAAACTGGAATTATGAAAATCTCATTGGAGGAAAATAAAATTCAAATCAACATATTTGACTATTCTAAGAATGTAAAAGAGGAAGAGGATTGTTGTGTGATTAATAAAATTGACCAGACTAATTCTGAGAATCACCCTCTTAATGAGCTTGATGAAGGGGTCAATACCTATCAGCAAGATGTCTTACTGGATCCACCCTAAACCATAAAAGTTGAACCTTCACATAAACTAGATTTTGGACCCTCACTTCTTGTCATTAAGGCTCCCCCTCAACATAAGTTGAACTTACCTACCGCCTATCATAGCAAAGTAACCGGTCGCTTACTTCGCTTAGACACCCAGCTGTCAAACAACGTCTTAATTTCTTTCGAAACATGTCTTCGTTCGATGATGCGTCATAACCTTTTGAAACACATATTCCTTTGACGACGCGTCATACATCGCCATCGCATTTCAACCTACAATAAGTAAATACTCGCATATCATTTTTCTCTAATAAAAATATATATTCAAATAATTCTAATATAAATATGCTCAAAGAATATACTTTTTGCACAATGATTCAAATAAATTTTCATGCATTCTTACACATAAAATGATAACTTTAACGGGGATATAATTACATGAAATGTATTCAATTAACCCGTAAAATATGAAGATTATCACACCTCTAACGTACTCACTGTTTATTTGGGGGATAAATCGGGATAAACCGAGATATCCCACTGAAAGTTATCCTATTCCCTTTGGATGTTTATACAAGGTATTCTATGGGATAGACTCTCATCCTGATTTATCTCAGGATAACTTGTTGTACCAAAAAGATAGAACAAGGAGGGTTAAATTTTTTCACAATTCTCAAGGATATTCCGGGTTACCTTATCTCCCAATCAAAGTATTTTGGTGTATTTTATAGAATATCTTACCTGCGGTTTAACTTATCCACTTAACCTATTCTGCAATCAAACAGGGATGCACACAATCGAAGAGTTAATGACCACCAAGAGTGTTGGGAAAATTGGCCCTATTCCCGTCCGCGTGAATGACTGAGGATGAACTCGGCAACCACACAAGCACAAAATGTAGAGTTGCAAAAATAAAATACAACAGAGACAATGTACAAGATTTTATGTAAAAATCTCCAAAACTGGAAAAAATAATTAGACAAATCTAATCCACTATAATAAAATAAAATAATACACTGACTCTACTCTCAGACTACAAACTGAGAATTACAACCTCTACACAAGTATGGAGATCACACACTTGAGACCCCAATGACAAACTATGGGGTTGATATCCAAGACGAGAACCTCGAGGAAAGAGATACCCCAGGAAGCCTAGAGATGTCGCAGCCCTTCTCCCTTCTTCTTCCTCCTCTTCTCCTCTCTGTTCTCTCTCTCACCGGTGTGTGCAAAGGACTTCTTTCTTGTCACCTTTGTTTTTTTTTTTCTTGCATGCATGCGTTCTCCTCCCTTTTATATGGAGAAAGCCTTCATAATAACCACAAACACCCACTACGAGGTGTATGGAGGAGAGTCGGTTGTGAAAACCAATTTTCTCTCTCCTTTTGAAAGCCTCTCATGGGACTTGACCAATTCTAACAATCTCCCCCTCTAGTCTTATGACATGGACTCTACCTTACTATAACATCTTGCTCAAATAGCAGTCATCCCTATCAATCTCTTGTACAGATTGTGCTTTTCTTTTGGAAGGATCTTTGTCATCATATCTGATGGATTTTTCTCTGTGTGAATCTTCTCCAACTGTAACAACTTCTTCTCAGGAACATCTCAGATCCAGTGATACCGAACATCAACATGCTTTGTTCTAGAATGATAAGCCGCATTCTTTGATAAGTGTATAGCACTTTGGCTATCACAATGTAACACATAAGCCTCCTATGTAAGGCATATATCTTAGAGAAAATTCTTCATCCACAACATCTCCTTGCATGTCTCTATAGTTGCAATGTACTCTACTTCTATAGTTGGCAGAGCAACACACTTCTGCAACCTGGAGTGTCATGACACAGCTCCCCCTACAAAGGTAAACACATAACCAAATATTGACTTTCTAGAGTCCAAATCTCCTGCCATGTCTGCATCTACAAATCCTTCTATTTTTGGCTTAGAACCACCAAAACATAAACAATGATTTGATGTGCCCCTGAGATACCTCATAATCCACTTCACTGCTTCCCAATGTTCTTTACCTGGATTAGACAAGTATCTGCTCACTAAGCCAACTACATAAGCCAAGTCTGGACATGTACATACCATGGCATACATGAGATTCCCCACTACTGAGGCATATGGTATCTTCTCCATACTCTTCTGCTCCTCTATATATAGAAGATGGACACTACTCACTGCTTAACTTGTAGTGACCTGCAAGTGGAATACTAACTAGCTTGGCATTTTTCATGTTGAATTTATCAAGCACCTTTTCAACATACTTTTCTTGTGACAATCACAATTTCTTGGCCTTCCTGTCACGAGCAATCCTCATGCCCAATATTTGTTGTACTGGTCCCAAGTCCTTCATATCAAAGAACTTGCCCATGTCTTTCTTTAATCTGCCAATCATGTGAATGTCTTGCCCAACAATCAACATATCATCTATATATAACAGAAGAATAATAAAGTTACCTCTAGAAAAATTTCTGATATAAATATAATGATCTGCTGCTGTCCTTTGGTACCCTTGATCCACCATAAATGAATCAAATTTTCGATACCATTGTCTAGGAGCCTGCTTCAATCCGTACAAGCACCTTTTCAATCTGCAAACCATGTGTTCTTTTCCAACAACTTTAAATCCTTCTGGTTATGCCATGTAGATTTCTTCCTCAAAATCACAATGAAGGAATACAGTCTTGACATCTAGCTGCTCCAGCTCCAAGTCTAGACATGCTACCAATCCCAATATCACCCTTATAGATGACATTTTTACTACAACATAAAAATATTTCATCAAAATCAATATTTTTCTTCTACTGTAGCCCTTCACCACTAATCTGGCTTTGTATCTCACTTGTCCTTGCCCTTCATTCTTTAACTTGTAAACCCACTCATTTTGCAATACCCTTTTTCCTTTTAGTAACTCTACCAAATCATATGTGTGCTTTTTATGTAAAGAATCTAACTCTTCTTGCATTGCTTGCATCCACCTATCATTGTGCATATCACCCTGCACCTCTACAAAACATTCTAGTTCACAACAGTCAGTAAGCATAACATATTCATTGGAAGGATACCCGGTAGAAGGAATTCATATCCTTTTCCCTCTCCCATATTGCTCTTCAATTGGCTCTACTTGAGAGGGCTGCTCCCCCTCTAGATCTTGTCCCTGGTCAACATGATCTTCCATGGGAAAGTCAGTTGACTGTTGCTCTTCTACCTCTGAGTCTATTTCCTCAACTTCTTCATCAGCCTCGTCTTGCTCATCAGGCTATTCTTGAGGTTATGTTACCACAGTCATGGGGAAATCACCTGCAGTAACCTCTGGCTCTGAAGACTTCTCTAAGTCCTTAATTGTCTGATCCTCCCTGAAGACAACATCACGGGTCCTACGGATTGTTTCCGCCTTTGGATCCCAGAGTCTGTAACCAAACTCATCATTTACATATCCAAGAAATATAAGTGGCACTGCTTTATCATCTAACTTTGATCTTTGCTCTTTAGGCACATGCATAAATGCCTTGCAGCCAAAGACTCTTAGATGATCAGAGGACACCTCTTTTCCTGACCAAACTCTCTCTGGAATGTCTCCATCTAGTGGCACTGAAGGAGACCGATTGATCAGATACACTGCAGTACGCACTGCCTCACCCCAAAAGGATTTCGGCAGTTTGGAACTGGAGAGCATACTCTGGATTCTCTCCACAATGGTCCTGTTCACCTTTTCTGTAACTCCATTTTGTTGTGGAGTATAGAGGACATTCTTTTCATGCCGAATCCCATGCTTCATACAATACTTCTTCAATGACCAAACCATATATTCACCACCATTGTCTGTGCGTAGCCTTTTCAAAGACTTTCCTGTTTCATGCTCAACAACACCATGAAACACTTTGAAAATCTTACTGACTTCACTTTTACTTTTTATTGCAAATGCCCACACTTTCCTTGATGCATCATCAATGAATGTCACAAAATAAGAAGCACCACCTTTTGATGTTACATTTATCGGACCACAAACGTCAGAATAAACTAACTCCAAAAGGTCGGTTGCTCTTTTTAGGCGATTTCTCTGAAAAGAATCGAAACTCTATGCTGCTTGCCAACTAAGCAATGGTCACAAGGGCATAGATGCATACCTTTTATATTTGGAATGAGATCTTTCTTCACAAGTAGATCCATCCCCTTCTGGCTCATGTGTCTTAGTCTTTTATGCCCTAAATCTGACAAGGAACCATTTGTCATGTTGTTTATCTCACCTTTGCTTACCCGTGTCTTCATGCCATAAAGAGTATCATACTTGCTACCTCTTGCTAACACAAGTGCACCCTTTGTCAGATTCCAATCTGTCTGGCTGAAAGTAATGGAGTAGCCATCTTCACCTAACTTTCCTACAGACATCAGATTCATCCTGAGATCTGGAATATGTCTCACATCTTTGAGAATGAGTTAACACCCTGTGTAAGGCTCAACACAGACATCTCCTATCCCCACAATCTTTGAAGTGTCCGTGTTGCCCGTATGGACAACACCAAAATCACCTATTCTATATGATGAGAACAAATGTCGACACGGTGTAACATGATAGAATGCTCCAAAATCTAAAATCTAGATTGTGCCACCCTTCTCCATTGTAAGACAATTTTCACTATTAGAGAGAAGAACTACTATCTCTTCGTCAGACACGGTCGCTGCAATCTCCTTGTCTTTCTCGTTGTCTTCAGCTTTTCTCTTTTGATCTTTTTATTCTTTCAACTTTCTACAGTCAATCTTCTTGTGGCCAGGAATAGCATAATGATAACACTTGTCGATGATTCTGGATCTGGATTTTGATCTTGCTTTTATTTTTCCATAGGTTTTATCTCTGTACCTTGTTCTGCCACGATCATCTGTTGCCAAGATCTGTGAAGTTGAGGCACCTAATAATGACTTTCTTCTTGTCTCCTCATTTAAGAGACTACTGGTCACGTGCTTCAGAGTCAGCACACCATCTGGAGCAGAATTACTTAGAGAGACTATAAAGGTCTCTCAACTCTCTGGCAAGGAGCTAAGTAGCAATAATACTTGCAACTCATCCTCTAGCACCATCTTCATCGCCGATAATTGGTTTATGATGTTTTGCACTTCATTCAAGTGCTCTGTAATTGAATTACCCTCCTTCAGCTTAATTAAGATTCACTAACTGTCAGATTAAGAATGTTTTGTTGCCTGCAGTTTTTCTCTCATAGAGATCATGTAACTTCTGCCATAATATTTTTGCAGTCGTCTCACTCGACACATGGTGGAATACACTATCATCCAACCATTGTCTGATTATGCTGATTGCTTTTCGATCTAACAACTTCCATGCTACTTCGGACATTTCTTCTGGCTTGTGCTCAAGACCCTCAATAGGTGTGTAAAGATCCTTGCAATAAAGGATATCCTCCATCTTGGCCTTCCATATCACTCGGTTGCTACCATTGAGTGATATCATCCTGCCGACGGTTGCATCCATCTTGTCTCACGCTATCAACAATATGACGACCAGGCTCTGATACCACCGTGTTGGAAAAATTGGCCCTATTCTCGTCCGCGTGAACGACTGAGGATGAACTCGACAACCACACAAGCACAAAATGTAGAGTTGCAAAAATAAAATACAACAGAGACAATGTACAAGATTTTATGTAAAAATCTCCAAATTGGGAAAAATAATTAGACAAATCCAATCCACTATAATAAAATAAAATAATACACCGACTCTACTCTCAGACTATAAATTGAGAATTACAATTTTCACACAAGTATGGAAACCACACACCTGAGACCCCAATGACAAACTACGTGGTTGATACCCGAAACAAGAATCTCGAGGAAAGAGATACCCGAGGAAGCCCGGAGATGCCATAGCCCTTCTCCCTTCTTCTTCCTCCTCTTCTCCTCTCTGTTCTCTCTCTCACCGGTGTGTGCAAGGGAGTTCTTTCTTGTCACCTTCGTTGTTTTTTTTCTTGCATGTATGGGTTCTCCTCCCTTTTATATGGAGAAAACCTTCGTAATAACCACATACACCCACCTACGAGACGTATAGAGGAGAGTTGATTGTGAAAACTAATTTTCTTTCTCCTCTTGCGAGTCTCTCATGGGACTTGACCAATTCTAACAACGAGTTTAAAAATTATCATAACTATTTTCAAGATCACCCTTCACATAATTAACTTAGGATAGGACTTTTAAGACAATAAAACATACTATCCTCAGAAATAAAAATAAATACTCATAACTAATAAAAACCACATCCAAATTTGTTATATTAAAATTCAAAATTAATAATCAAGTCATAAAAAAATGTCCCGATTATTTGAGGTGGTGGCAGTCGTCAGATGAGGTTTGACGGGAAAATCTTTCCCGCTCTACATGCCCAAATAGGACGGCACGGCATGGCATGAATATTAATCTGGTCTATTAATTCTTAGCGTGATGAAATTTGGATGTAGCTTAATTATGGGAACCGGTGGCATGGGTTTTCCATCTGCTGCCCGTGTTACACTTTCGATTTAGGTCTCGTTTACTTAATTTGTTGGCAGTCTAGATCTTTAATTTGGACGGCCAAGAAGCTTAATTATGACTCGGACGTACCAACACTTCTAACTCCATTAATTTGCCATAACATTTTTTTATTATATAATTTGAAAATCAACTAAATAGAAAAGCTTGAACATAATCCCGATGCTCCTAATGTAAGAAAATATCAGATCTTAAGTTAAGAGTTGATATCAACTTGACCGATTATTTTAAAATCAAATAATTAAAAATGAAAAATGAAAATATATATATAACTCCCTAATATTTCTGTAAAATTATGATTGTCAGTTATAAGGAGGGGGAAGATGAGGCCAGAAAGAGCAGCACACTTGATCTTCTTGATAAATATCGCCCTAGTGTTTGTTAGGTTAAACTTGATCGGTACGTCAGTACATGAGAACTCGAAATCATCCGATCACCAAGTTAATTACCACGCTGGAGGTGCCGGACTCGATCGGTAAACGAAGACTTGCATCATGGAGCATTCCTTTTTTTTTTTTGACATTCATCGATATTGCTAATTAAGTGTTAATACAAAGTATGATCAGGTTAAGAAGACATCAATTCCTTGAAGTAAAATTAAACATGATCTACTAATGTTGTGGTTTGTTGGAGTATAGTTAATTTAATATACTGATCATCAGAAGAGGTCGTGTCAGATGATATCATGTTTGATCATGTCAATACAATTTACTAACTACGCGACCAATATTAAAACTTATCGTGGAACAAGTTAGGCCACCGGACTCCATTCTCTTTTAATTAACCTTGGCATGCCACGCTCGCCCACGTACGTCTTGCGTGTTTGTGTTTCCTCACATGAGGTGACCGGTGGTGACACATGCAGGAGTACGGAAACTGTCAACCCGAGCGAGCGACAAGGTGTGGCGTCGGGGAGGGAGGGGGAGAGACATCTGGAGAGGAAAAACAACTTTTTTTTTTGGTTGGGATATTTATAAATCTGAGCAAGTATTTGAGTACTCTTACGTACTGATAAGTAGGAGATTATTTTCGGATTTCAGATCAAGAGTTCCTTTTATAAGAAATGAATACAGAAAGTAGGAGTATTTATGCATTCAGGATTAATATAAAGTCCCATTACAATGAATAAATTCAGCAGCTGAATATATTGCATTCAAGATATTTGTAAACATAAGAAGGTGCAAGCTAGCTAGACCACTAAACAACCCTTTTGGTGAGAGAGAGAGAGAGAGATCAGAGACAAACTTATGAAGGCAAAGCCTCTACCTCGTCACAGAACTTGAACATATATACCGACTTGTTGGTGGCTTATTTGTGGTATAATTAAGGAAGAGAAACCGTCTAACGCCTGCCTGAACGGCAAGGTATGATTAAGGCCACGATTTGACAATTTTAATTATTGGGTTTTAATTTTTATCCTAAAGTGATTAAATGGAAAAAAAATAGTTGAGAGAAATTTTAGAACTTTTGAAAAGTGAGAGATCTTACATTCCTCTCTCTCTCTCTCTCTCTCTCTCTCTCTCTCTCTCTCCATAATTTAAATTTTTATTTTTGAATAAGTTGAAGTGACATTGGGTCATTTGGTGCGATTTTTATAATGTGGGAGTCAAAATTCAAAGTCTAAGGGGTGTTTGGTTACAATTTTTTATCTCTTTTTTCTCTCAATTTTTAAAAAAAGAGGAAGAGGTCTTATAATCCTGTTTGGTATACTTCTTTTAGTTTTTAGGGAGACAACTTACTCCCGTGTAAATCTTCCTCAAACAAAAAACAACACTTGACCAGTTTTTTTTTTAAAACACTCACCACGTCTCACTCTCTCTCACTCGCGTCTGCCCTCCCCTCCCTCTCCCTCCCCCTGCCTTTCACCCCGCCGGCCTCCCCCTTCCCCCTGCGGCCCTCCCCTCCCCTCCCCGGCAACCCCCTCCGCCGTCCGCCCTCCCCTCCCTCTCCATCCCCCTCCCGTTTTCCCCCGCCGGCCCCCCCTTCCCCCCGCGCCCCCCTCCCCGGCAACCCACTCCGCCGTCCGCCCTCCCCTCCCTCTCCCTCCCCCTCCCGTTTCGCCCCGCCGGCCTCCCCCTCCGGGTCCCCCCGTGCGCAGCCCCCCCCTCCGGCGCCGGGTACCCTTCGTGCGCAGCCCCCCCCCCTCCGGTTCCCCCCCATGCGCAGCCCCCCCCTCCGGCACCGGTTCCCCCCCCTGCGCAGGCCCCCCCCTCCGGTTCCCCCCCCCCCCATGCGCAGGCCCCCCTCCCTCCGGTTCCCCCCTCCGGCGCCGGCTCCCCCCCTGCGCCCTCCCCCCCCCCCCGTGCGCAGGCCCCCCCCTCCGGCGTCGGTTCCCCCCCCCTGCGCAGGCCCCCCCTCCGGTTCCCCCCCTCCGACGCCGGCTCCCCCCCCCCCCCCCCCCCCCGTGCGCAGGCCCCCCTCCCTACGGTTTCCCCCTCCGGCGCCGGCTCCCCCCCCCCTGCGCACCCCCTCCCCTTCCCCCCCTCCGGCTCCGACTCCGGCTCCGGCTCCCCTCCCCCTTGCGGCACCCTCCCCTCCCCTCGACGGCGCCCCCTCACCTCCCCCGACGGCGGCCCCCTCCCTGCGGCGACCTCCCCTCCCCCGGCAGCTCTCTCTCTCTCTCTCTCTCTCTCTCTCTCTCTCTCTCTCTCTCTCTCTCTCTCTCTCTCTGCAACTGCCACTGCCGGAGGCAACTCGGAGAGGAAGACCCCTGCCAAACACATCCATACAAATTTTAAAATTTACGACACTACTGTCAAACAGAAAGTGTTATTTTTATCAATTTTAAATTTTAGATCAAAAATTATGTTGACATAAATTTTAGGATAGAAATAGATTTTAAAAAAAAACTGCTCCCAAACACCCTATAATGCAGTTTCAAAGTAGCGCACGTATATTTCCAGTAAATACATGTAATTAATGTCATCACCACCTTCCTGCTAATTATTTTCGTATGTACAGTTTATTTTATGGTACTCTATAGAAGGATATACTCAGAAACTTCCAAATCGAGATGATATTTATGTTAAGACGATTCATAAATAGACCTTTAATTTTACTCAATTAAGTTGGAGCGTTCTACGGCCGTACGCCGTTTCCAACTTAGACTACTATGAGCCCACGTTAATTAGGTAGTTAGGTTCATGCAGAGTAGAGTACTGGGATATGAGGATTTAATTAGGATACTAATTACACGAAACTAGCTAACCTTTTAAGAAGTACTTCCACGTAATTACATTTCTGACAGGAACACATATGCATAATTAATAAAGAATTAGTTCACATCCTTACAGGCTACACGTACGTGCCTGGAGAATGACCAATCACGATTAGCGCAGTTGCTATTTTGATTGAAAAGAGGCGATGGCGATGCATGACACACCGGCCGTTTATATACGTAATCGTGTGACCAAGTACTCTTTATATGTTAAGGTTACATCATCGTTCTACATCAATTAATGTTTGTCTTGTTGGAGGTATTAATTGTCATTATAGTAAATATTAATTTTCATATTAAAGATTTTAAGATATATATATATATATAGTATCAATATCGATATTGTTACAGGATCAGTAACGAGGATCATGGCGATGGAATGAAAAGAACAAAATTAAAAGTGGAGGAGGATTAAAGGGAGGAGATGTTATTTTTGTACTCTCACAATCACCTAGCTAGAGGCCGTAATTTTGAATATAGGGTTTACATGCACATTAAATCTGTTATAATATTACAATAGAATTAAGATTTATATATAGGATAGTACGTACCAAATATCCCCTATCAATATTAATATACAAAAATGTTTATCAATATTAATATACAAAAATGTTGAAATTGACAAATGTGTTTAATTAATATGGCAATCAACCCCCCCCCCCCCCAATTTAAACTCCCTGCTCTCCGTAAAACCATATCTCAATATTAATATCAAAAATTGACTTAATTTCTAATTAAAATCCGTAATTGAGCCCGATTAATGCAAGTGACCTCCGGAGTCGCTTGTGCTAATTGAGTCTACTTAACGTCATCGTGTGTGAGGGAGAGACGGAGCCACCGCTCTTTCTCTCGACTGCTCCCCTATTCTAATCCGTACTCAAATCGGCCCTTGACGTGCCCATCATCTCCCCTGTTCACCCCCCGTCCAACAATGGCCACCACCACCGGTAACCCACATTCAGCGAGTACATGGAAGGAAGAAATGAACACGTACAGTAAACAGGCGAGTTTATATTATATTAGAATACTAGATGAGATAAGGATGGAGAAGACGATGAGGCAGTGACTAATATGAACAACGATAAATATTTTAACGATTAAATATATTGTAGTTATATTTAAGGGATTAATTAAAAATATGTTTATTTATAGAGATTAAATAGAAAAAAAAATTGTTTCAGTTTGAATGAAGATGTTATAAACTCATGCCATTCCTTTTAATCCTAATTCGGTTTTCAGTTTGAAGCCACAAGCTTAAAGAGTTGAAAGCTTTTTCTTGTGAAAATATTTTAAAGGTGACGAGTCTAATTAAAACTTTTGCTACTTAATTTCAAACCAAAATTTAGAACCGTAGCCTAAAGTTTGAGAGGGGGCCTCAGATGGAGTGACCAAACAGCGGGAAAGCTGTGGGATTCCCATTTCCTTGTGTCTGACATGCTTGGCCCTTCGTGGATGGTGCAGGGGTGCCCCCTAAACTTGCACCCCCGGGAGATGACGTCCCCTGGATAAAGAAGATGATCGAACTGGTGTGATTGGAAGGTTTGTCCTCGCTTGCTGCCGTAAAGATCGATTGCAGTACTGTCGTCTCCGAATCAATCAGCAAAAGGATAAATTCCCTACAGCAGCCGCGGCCTGTCTTCACGGTTGATTTCGTATAATAAATACACTCACTGAGAGCCACACGGTTAATTTTGTAGTATAACATGGTAATTAATTTCTATAACATATCCGATGGAAACTGAAATTAGAGGTAAAGTGACCCGAAATAAAACAACCCAACAAAATACTGTGTTTTATTTTTAATATATCTCACAGAATTCATACCCTCTAATTTAAAAATAAAATATATATATATAAACTTTAAAATAAAAAATTACAACATTTTATAGTGAAACAAAAATAACACCAAAATGTAATCGCAATGGAATCCTCGCAAGTCTCACTTACTGACCACAATAATGTGAAAGCCTGCCCCATCGGTAAGGAAAAGGGAGGGGTGTGGGCCTGCCACCGTGGGTGTCGGCGCATGGTGGCCGGGTCCCGACAAGCGAGCCAGCGGGGTAACTTGCATGGATAAGCCCGACAATCCCTGCGGAAGCCAACACGTGTATTGCAAGGTGGCACGAGTAAGGTTCATTGCACATCATCTCTGAGAGCCCTCCACACTCTAGTGTATAATATATTTAATTTTTTAAATTTTTTAAAGTGAGTCTTATGACGTTCTGATTTAAGATGTAAATCACATTATTATTATTATATTATTTAAAAATAAATAAAAAAATAGGATCAAATAAATAATATTAGATTAATTTTTATAAAAATCAACTTATTGTATTTTTAATTTTTTAAATAATTAAATAATGACGTCACTTACATATTAAATTAAAATATCTTAATAAAATTTTAATAAAAAAATAAAAAATTAAAAATATTAGACGTCGAAGATGTGCAACACACTTGGATGTCCAGTAAGTCAAACCGAATGCTATTCTTACATTGGCCAACTTGGCTAGACATAGAATTAATTTATTCTTATCTTCTATATATAATGGATTATATCAGGTTTAATTAATCTTACTTTCTTTTAGGAGAGAATCATAAAAAATAATATGTTTACATACATAATTGAAGGTTATCATTCTTAGACATATATTATTTATTATAAGATTACAACCCCGTCACTTAAGTTTATATGCAAGAATATCCCTGTCATTATGCGACACAACATGCGGTTTGAACATTTTAACCAGCCAACTTAAAAGCTAACCGGAATTAAAATATTTTTTTGATGCTATATATTGACTAACCGGTACAAAAGTACTTCTACTACTGAAGCATAAACGCAAAAATCTAACTAGAGATAAATGCATAGTTATGTGTACATAGAGTAGTGCTTTTGCAATTAAGATTGTAACAAGATATTTTTGCAAATGTTCTTTAATAATTAGTAGAAAAAAACATGGTTCCTCCTATTGCCCGATTTGGCCGACCCAATTTCTACCGTATCATCGATAGATGTCGGTCTTACTTATTTTTCACGATTTTTTTAACACTCTCTTTTCAAAAGAGGACTTGTATCGTACCGATAATTCGTCGACTCAAATTTCTTTAAATATAAGAGAGGTTAGACCTCTCGCGTCAATACGGCGAACAATGAGAAAAAAAGATTATATTAGTCAAGGTTCACATGTATTATTGGGAAATTAAGAATATGGAAACCCACGGTAAACCTAGGTTACCCTCAACTTTCTCTAATTTATTCCATGCTAATCAACTTAAAATGTGGGTCAACTTTGGGAAAACCTGGGTTAGATGTTTTTATTTCACTAATAAGATGAGTTAACTTTCACTAATTTATGTCAGTGAGCGTGGAGTGGGAGGGTGAGGTGGAAGAAAAACTGGCGTGGCAGGGGATGAGGTGGAGGGATGGCTTAGGTGGTAGAAATGGGGCATGGTTTTTTTAAGTTGGGATGTGGGGGCATGCATATTTGGGTAAATATGTATTAAAATAAAATTATTTAAATAAGTTTTTCTAAAAAAATATAACAAAAGAATATATTTTAAGAGAATAAAAGTAATACTTATAAATATCTGATAAAGTAGTAGTAAAACTACAAAAAAAAATTATATTAAAAAAGGGATCGCTTTCTGTTCTCCCTCCACTTCTAAACTCGCCCTCAACTTGTCAAAACATTTTATTTCAGAGGAATGAATTAACACAATATATCTTTGTGAATGATAGCTTTTATGCGTAGATCACGATCTTTTCCGAAATCGACATGGCCAAAGGAATAGAGAGACAGTCATCAAAACATGACTACACCACATATCCATGTCAACGGCTAATAAAGGTCATCGTTCACAATTAACTTCATTTTTTAAAGATATAATTAAGAGCCTACAAATTAATACTTGTTAAGGATAAAAAGGGTTTAACATTAATATTTAAATGATTCTTGAGACATTGAATAAAAATATAATGCATAAAGGATTTTATTGTAAATCTGTTTATAGAAAGAACTTATATATAAGTACCTGTTCTCCCCACTGATCACTACATCACGGCAAAACTAAGATCCGCAACACTGCAAAACCTTATTGCGATTTCTCAATTAAATACATAAATAAATAAATAAATAAATAAATAAAATTTATTGCACGGCCCAAGTTGTTGCATCATACATCGGGTGATGTAATGATTTTTAATAAAATTTTAAAAATATTTTTAAAAGTCTACTTGAAGCTCATGTCCACAATCCGATCGGATCGGACGGCTCAAATGAATTAGAAAAATGGAACTCAAGTGCTTTTAATGTGCCGAATGTGATGGGCCCAACAGTATTAATCTTAAATTTAATTTGGGGGTGGGGGGGGGGGGGAGAAATGCTTGCCGTACACTTAATTTGGTGTGCAGCAAATGCATTGTGGGTTCTCCACCGACCATGACGATGAATTCAGATACACTTCCGCGTATGAAACCCAACATGTGGTATCAGTGTGGCGTTCGATTCCCGGGCTCATTTCAGCTGGTTTCACGTACGCGCACACACTGATGTTGTTTTCTTCGGATTGGATGTGTTTTCTCAGATGCAACGTAATTCTGGCGACCGTGCTGGCGGGCTCATGGCGAGAACAGATGGCGCAGGAACAGGTGTCGCTGGCCTTGCATAATCTTCCGTGTGCAGCCGCAGCCGCCGTGCACGACGGTGCAGGCACGCTGTGTGTGTGTGGTGCACACTGGCGTCGAACGCGCCATGCATGCATGCTAGCTGTTCTGCGCCCTGCATGCATCACCGCTCAGGCGTTCTGCGCGCCACGAACAGGCGTCGCGTTATGGGCTTCGCTGCGGTTGTGCATGAAGGCTCTGAATGCGCATCGATTGGTCTGGTTAAGCATCTCTCTCCATGAAACCCAATGATGTCTGGCATTTTCATTATCAAATTTCCATACACATGCAATGGACATTAATCCTATGAGCCTACCCAGAATAACAATAGGAGTGGATGGGGCAGCCAATAAATGAACGTGCATGGAACAGCTGGTCATGCACTGCAGCACTTCTGCACAGGGAGCGGCGTCTGGCCGTTTGCGGCGGCGGCGCCGTGTGAAGGGCCATTCTGGGCAGCGATCTGGCGCCTTTCCCTCTTCCATTGGCCATCGCGATCCAGAGACCCCTGGGTAGAAGAAGATGGGTTTTTGACCCTTTTTCCCCGGTTCTGAAATTTTAATCCCTGTGGGACTCAAAGTTTGGGCCTCGTTGGGTTTTCGAGTTCTGTTAGGCCTTCTTTGTTAACGGTGTAAAATAGCACATTCGACCTCTTTCGATCGAATGCGATATTTGACTCTGGATAGGAGAGATGTGTGTGAGAGATGTCGGTGAATCTTACAAGTTTCTCTCTCATCAGGCGGAGAATCTTACGGCGCTATTCAAATAACAAACTGGACCTTAGGGCTTAAGCGTATTTTGAGTTTCCAAATGGGTTTCGATTTGAGTATTTGGTATTGGAGCTCATCTTGATTCCCTCTTAAAGATCCGAACCCATTTCCGTTTGGGTGTCCAAATCCGAACTCATTTTCATATTTAGGATATCTGATTAATTAACATGTTTGATTGTGCAAGAAAATGATATTTTTTTGTGTTATTTAATATCCTTATCCTGTTACACTTCCTGTAAAAGGCCCATTCCGTCCTGGTTTCCTGGCCCACTACGTTTTGGGCTTCTATGAGTCTATGAAAGGATTTAACAAGTCTATAGGATCTGCTATACAAATCTGTCTGCATACACATGCACTATTGTGGGTACATTAATACCATTGTAAAAGCATCCTGAAAGTATTACTTTTATTCCCTCCCGTATAAATAACTAACTAATTTGATCTAAATTAAATATTTAGACATTTAAACTGATTGTATGAGATAGTTTAAGACTGTTATCATGTATACTTATGCGCTTTTGCTTAATTCATTATGTCATAAATTCATGTATTGACATCAAATTCACATAATTGTATTTATACCCTAGATTGTGATAGCATGCTATTTAGTATATAGATTGTTGATCATACTTGTAAATTTCTTTGAGCAATTTATGCTTAATGAATTTAAATCACTTTCATACTTTCCATTACACCGAAGGGTCAAGAATATGGTAGAATTTAAAGTGATTAAACTATAGAGAGAATATGATGTTTTTCTCTCGTTATAAAAATTGCATAAAAGACTATTGCATTGTAGTTACATCAGTTGTCCATGATTCAATAGGTGATCTAAAATTTGATAATTAACAAGAACTTCTTAAAAACGAGGAATTCTTTATCGGAAGGTAGAATATCCTGACCTTTATATATTCTTGGTTAATTATAGAGACTTAATGAAATAGCATAGTATTATTGCAATTTGTTTATAAATCATGAATAATTATTTGTACCATGTTTATGCAATTTTATCTATGATTGATTAATGTTGATTGAAAGTGCATGTAATAGTTTATTTGCATCATGATAGTAACTAATGTGAGTTTAATTATTGGTTTTATAGCTATGGCTACCATGCCACTTCATTTGCAATTGTCTCTCATTCATATATTAAATGGATCAAACTATAAATGATTGGCATGTGAAGCTTCTCACCATCTTAAGATATTTAGACCAACATTTAGCTCTTTGTATTGAGCAATGCGCAGTAATGAGACAATTACTACTGATAAATAAAAGCTCAATTAGAAATGTGGAAATGTTTACATTGTCACTCATGATTATCAAGATAATAATTGCAAAGAATATCATATGATCTATTTCTGATAATAAAAATGTCAAAGAACAAGTCCATTGAATAACAATTTAGCAGTTAAGATAAAATAATATCTAGAATGCTCACAAGTAAATCGGCCTCTACGAAATATGATAGAATTAACGGAATGTGAAAGCATATTATGAAAATGTGTGATATAGTTGGAAAACTTAAAATACTAGGGATGACAATCTCTTATTCCTTTCTACTTATGCTTATGCTCTTAACTCTTCTCCATCGTAGTTTTCTCAATTCAAAACATCTTATAACGCACAAAGAAACAAGAATTTGAATGAACTCACATCTATGTGCATGTGATCAGAAGAGAGATTGAAACAAGAAAACACAATAGTAGTCAAATATTCGTCAACATCAAAGTTGACATAAGTCACAAAAAGAGGGGGAAAGAAAGAAAATTCTATCAAAGAAGGTACAAGGGGATGACAAAGGAAACAAAATGATAGGTGTCTCTCTTGTCGTAAGAAGGGACATTTTCATATAAACTACTAGAAACACAAAAAATGATTCGAAAAGAGAGGTAATCCTCATTTATTTGTTTCTTTTAAAACCAATTTTATGAATGTCCCTTTTGATATTAGGTGAATTGACAATAGAGAGACAATTCTCGTACTTGCAAACTCATTACTAGTATCCTTTACAAGTTGAAAGCCAAATCCAAATGATTTATCGATTTTAATGAACAATCTAACAAAGTCTAAAGTCAAGGCTGTGATGACTCATAGCGGAGGGTAAGACCCGTTAGGCCCAGTGCGGCCCATCAGCGCCAAGGCCACAGCGGCCCGGTCTAGTCAAACCTGAGGCAAGCCACCCGACGATTTGGAGCCCAAGTTGGGTGGCCCGACTGAGGTCCACAAAGGATTCGCCAGCCCACGGGAAGATCGATGCGAGCATCTCGAGCGCCGAAAAACTCTTTAGCAATCGAACGTTGCCTCCACCATTATAGGCCCTTCCCGACAAAGATAAAGTCAGACCCACAGCACCGAGATTCTCGTCATGAGGCTCCTCTTCCCGAATAGCTAGGTAGGTGCACAACAAGCAACTCTCTCCTTGATCAAGGAGACGTTACTCCACGACCGACACCCTTTCCCCATTAAGGAATGAGTTCTCACCACCAGGGCAACCTGTATAAATAAGTCTCTGATCAGATATAAGAGAGAACACATAAACATACACACCTAGACAGACAGAGATACATAGAGAAAGACAAGACCTACACCCATCACTCTGAGCACTCCCAAGGCTCTCCGAGCACACTTCAGGCCCCACGAGTACTCTCCGAGCACTTGCCAGACATGGCGAGCATTTCAGGAGTCCCTATTTTCGCACACAGGCTTGTCCACTCCGTTCCCACACACTCTCTCTCTCTCCTCTCCTCTCCTCCTGATAATCTTCTTCCAAGTGTGATCTTGACTTAAGTATCAGAGGGTTATCCCCTGGGATAACACTCAGGGCTCCTTCTAACGTCATCTTTCTAGTGTTTGCAGGCTTCCACAGATAGCTGGTCAATTTTTCCTCAACAAACAAATCTTAGAAGTGCGGTATAAGGTCTAGGGACAATTCTTCTACCTCTACAATCATTATATTCCTTTAACATCTAGGAATTTAATTTCATTGCCAAAACTTGATACATTAGATTACTCATTTAATTTGAGGAACTCATAGTTTAGTTTACTCAAGAATTTCATCTTGGTAGTCACTGAAACATTATGTAATGGTATTGACAAAATAAATTCAGATTGCTCATTTCTAGATAATTTGTCCACTTTAAATGTGAATATTATTGTTACATATGATATGTTAGATAAGAGCCTTCAATGTTACGACATACAAAATTACGTCATATCAAAGAAATAATGTTAAGGTTAGATGAACTATTATCTACTCTGGATTTCACTTATTTTGATATTTGTATCGATTGTATGAAATAAAAACAAATGATAATCTATACCAAACATGCCATGAGAAGTGAGGGACTCTTAAAATTAATTCATACCAATATTTGTGATCCTCTTTCTCTTTTCATATGTTTCATTCATTGATGATTTCACACGTTCTGGTTTTCTTTTTCTATTGAATGAAAAGTCTAATTAAGTCTTTGAATATTTTTAAAGTCTTCAAAGATCAAGTAAAGATAAATTAAATAAAAAATTTTAAGTTGTGAGATATAGAAGAGGTGAAAAAATTTATGAGAAACATGGTCAATTAAAATGTATCGATCATTGGACCTTTTGTTAGATTCTAAGAAGATAATAACATTGCACCATAATATTTAAGGCTAGTGATGTAGCTAAAAAGTGAAATCATACTCTCATAGACATAGTGATCGAGTATGATTAACAATTCATCATTATCCTTGTTTATGTGGAGTGAAGTCTTGAAAATCACATAGATATCTTAAACAAGATTCCTAATAAAACTCTCATAGCAACTCTCTTTGAGTAATGAGCAAGAAGGTAACTAAGTTAACACATGCACATATGGGGTTGTCAAACATAGGTAAGATTGTCCAATCACAAGAAAAGAAATTGAATCTGAGGAGGGTAAATCTGGTTTGACCCAAAAACGGCCCAAGCACGAGCGGCCCATTAAGGTTTGAACATGCTAAGCCCAAGTAAGGGACGAGCACACATGCTCAACCCAATAAGAGGAAGACCAGCCCAACAGAGCATCGGATTCCACAACGACGATGAAGTCGGCCCAAGCGCAGTTCTCGCCGGAAGACACTCCGACGACCGACCGTTACCCCCACGACGTCGGTCTTGACCCCGTAACGGGCGAGCACGCGCCATGAGTGCCGTAAGACTCGCCCAGGGACCGACTGACGCTAAGGCTATCGTCCTCCAATGGAAAACTCCCGCCAAGATAGCGGGGGAACGTTACTCTACTAAACGGACCCTTCCTTATCAAGGGATGAGGTCCCTCGCTCGAGAACAACCCATATAAAAGGGACATCGACAGAAGAGAGAAGACACAGTAGATTCTTCTACTAAACCCCATACTACTACGCAAGAGGAGATACGGTGGATACTTCTGCCACTAGAGCTTCCTACTGAGAAGAGAGTGACTCGACCTGCAACTACGACAGAGAGACCATCCGCTACAACCAGAGAGCCTCTTCCTCATGCACGGCCTTACCATCCAGCGAGCACTCTTCGAGAGCCCATTGGGAGCGACGAGCACGCGTGCGGACGATCTACACGCCTCCTGGATCGACTACTACGCCCTCTACTTCTCTCTTACCTTGCTCTTCTCTATTGCTCATTGATCCCTTGCTGACTTAAGCATCAGAGGGTTGTCCCCTGGGGTAACACCAGAGACTCCTTCCGATGCCCTTCTGGTTTCTTGGTGTGTGCAGGCCTCCACGGGCGCGAGATGACTTCCCCAACAAATAAATAGAGAAGGTGGTACGTGGTCTAGGAATCATTTTCCTGCCACTACACTTCTTGGCGACGTCTGTGGGAAGGAGAGCGAAAAGCTATGGCGCCCCGTGAAAGCCTCCACAATGCCAGCAATTGGGGGCGTGGCTCCCACCAGGGACCCAACTCTCGCCGGGGATCGCAGGAAGCCTCTTCCGCTCACCCTCGACAAGAGGTCACCCCAGGTGACCTAGATGATCTCCGCCAGGAGATCCGAGCTCTAGCAGAATTTTGCCGGGAGCTCCGGGACCAGAGGCCCCAACTCGCCCCACCCGTACGACAGGAAGGTGAAAGGGACCAGACCAGAGAGAACTCCCGGCAGGTACGGGAGGCATCCCATGCCTCCATCGCAAGGACCCAACGGTCGCGCAGCGTGCCTACGCCTAAGGTATGCAGCCCACTCCACTCCAACCCGAAAATGGACCACCGGCTCCAGCAGTTCGACGAGATAGAAGACAATGTCCAGTACCTGGATGACGTCCTCCTGGCCACAAAGAATCGCGGCCTCATCGATGACGATCTGGACTTCTACGCTCCCCTTTCCAGAGAGATCATGGAAGCCCCCATCTCGCCGAAGCTTGAGCTGCCGTCCTTCACCTTCTACGACGACGCCACCGACCCAGTCGACCACCTGCACGGCTTCGAGTCCCACCTGGTGTTTCACCGGGCCTCCGATACCATGAAATGCTTGGAGTTCGTTATGACTCTCCGGGAGAACGCCCGAGCATGGTTTCAATCCCTATCGGCCGGGACAATCTCCTCCTTCCAGCAGCTCAAAAAGCTGTTCAAGGAGAACTTTGTGGGCTGCCGAAAAGTAGCCAGATCTACTGTGACCTTGCTCGCTCTCAGGCAAGGGAAAGAAGAAACCTTGTGGGACTTCGTCTCCCGCTTCCGCGCGGAGGCTCTCCGGATCCCGCACCTCGACGTCGGCATCGCCACCACGACACTCACCCAGGGGATGCGGGACCACATCCTCCGACGCGTACTTGGAGTCAAAGCCCCGGCGACACTTCCAGACCTCATCGCGCTGGCCCAGAAGCACGCGCATCGCGAGGAGAACCCTGCGGCCCTGCGCCGCACGGTCGGGACTGACCAGCCTGACGAGAGGAGAGCCGTCGACCAGCCATGAGAGGGTCGAGGTAAGCGGGAGTGACGCGACGGGGACCGCCGCGACCACTCCGATAAGGAAAGGGGTGGCTACCGCCATTACACGCCCCTGGCGGCCCCGCCCGACCAGATCCTAATGGAGATTCGCAAGGAGCCATTCCTCAAATGGCCTTCGCAGATGAAGTTGGATCCTAACTCACGGAATAAGAAGAAGTACTGTCAGTTCCATCGGGACCATGGCCACGACATCGCCGATTGCATTAACTTGAAGGATGCTATCGAGGATCTCGTCCGCCGGGATCTCCCCGACAAGTTCCTCGCCAAAGCCGCCAAAAGACGATAGAAGACACCTCCTCCGATCGACAATCGGCCCAACGGCAAGGAGATCATGATGATCTCTGGAGGGCCCGCCGCGGGGGGAGATAGCGCGAGCAGAAGGAGCCGCTACGCGACGACCATCAACACGGCAGACCAAGGCGATGGCACCCCCAGGGAACTTTCCCCATCAAGTCATTCGCGAGACCCCATAGTCTTCTCCGAGGATGACCTGGAAGGTGTCACAACGCCCCATTCTGATGCTCTGGTAGTTTCTGCCACCATCAACCAGTGTACTGTACGACGCATCTTGGTGGATAATGGAAGTGGGCCCGATATTATTGCGTACGACTGTCTTGTACTCATGGGTGTGGACGTGTCACGACTCGCGCCATTGCACACGCCTATGTATGGATTCTCCAGCACGACTTTCTGCCCGGAAGGGCGTATCTCACTCCCGATTACATTTGGGATGGCACCAAAAGAGGTAACTTTCCTCGCCGACTTCACTGTGATTTGTGCAATGACGGGGTACAACGCCATCATCGGCCGAGGAATCCTCGACACGCTTCGAGACGTCCCTTCCTCCTACCACAAGAAGCTTAAGTTCCCCACCCCCCGTGGGGTAGGGGAAGTCCGGGGTGATCAACGGGAGTCCAAAAGATGCTACCTTATCTCCATCCGCGATCGACGTCCCGAAGAGTTGCCTCTAGAGAAAAAAGCAAGGACCGAAGATCTGGGTCCAAGCACTAGTGCGCCAGCCGAGGATTTATATCTCATCCAGATTGGGGATGACCCAAGCAGATCACTAAAGATCGGCGCTACCTTGGCCGAGCACGACAAACAAGCGTACGCGAGCTTCCTCGCGGCCAACCAGGACGTGTTCGCCTGGTCTGAGGATGAACTTCCCGGAATTCCCCCAGAGGTCATCATGCACCAACTAAGGTTGGACCCCACCTACCGCCCGGTACAGCAACTCCGAAGGCGGTGCAACCCCAAGCGACAAGCCATCATCAGGGAGCAAGTGGGAGAAAAATTACGATCAGGGCTGCTCCGGCCTACCCAGTATCCAGATTGGGTGGCCAACGTAGTCCTGGTGCCCAAGAGCAACAGGAAGTGGCGGATGTGCGTGGACTACACCGACCTCAACAAAACCACACCCAAGAACAACTTCCCCATGCCATGGATCGACCAGCTGGTCGACGCTACGGCCGGACACGAACTGCTGAGCTTCCTCAACGCCTATTCTAGGTACCATTAGATCAGCATGCACCATCCCGACCAACACAAGACCGCGTTCATCACCGATCACGGCTTATTGTTGGGTTCTGTGCACCCCCTCGTTGTCCTTGACAATGGTTTTGATGATTCCAATATATCGTGTGTTTTGTGTTTACTTATTTTGTGTTTACTTCATAGTAAAAATCTTGATGTGTTTATGTTTAATGGCATCTTGATGATAAACAAGCTAACATGATGATCTCTTGTTTTGTAGGATGAAATTCAAAGGTCCTTCCTGAATACATTTCTGAAGTCGACTCATGCATGCTGTGCATGAGGATTTGGAGCTTTCATGTGGATCTTGTTCATAGTGTCTTGATTGGAGTTAAAAGCCCTTTCATGCTGTTGGACTTATATTGACTGCATTTCAATGTGAGAAGATTGGTTATATTGCATATGACTTCATGTTTTCTTTTCATAATTGTTAAGTGATAGTGGTTTCTTCGCTTGCTTAGGAATGCCCCTATCTATGATTGGATTGAACTTGAATAGCTATGCATTGGACTGCTAAACCTGTTTACCATTCCCCTTGGGATGGGTCGACCCCATGGGTCGACCCCTGGCTCCTTGAGCCTTAGTTCTTACCTTGATATGAAGCATGGTCCGACATGTATATATCTTTGATGTCTTTGCATTGACCTTGCTCATATGTCCACCGACCCTGTATTGGGTGTTTCACAGTCATGCATATGGTATTTTAATGATCAACTTGATGTTTTCAACTTGGTATCAATTGCCACTATATGTTTGAGGAAATCAATGAACTTCAAATTGATTCCAACTATGCTTGAGATCATAGAACTGAACTTGAATGGAGTTCATGTCTTCAAAAGTGAAACCCATTTCATTTGGCCTTGATTGAACTATATTGAAACTAAATCTTTCCTTGTTCTGGATCTGAATTTAATTGAGATGAACCCTGAACCTTGTGTTCTTGGACATGGTGGTTTTAATAATCTTGAATATGGTTGATGGGTATCACTGGACTGAACTTAATTATCTTGAACTGAATTTGGAAGTCCTTGGACTAAATTTGATAATTATGTTTGTATTGTGCTCACAGCTATATTTTTGATATACAAATTTGCATGTTCTTATTTGTTAAGATAAATATGGTTGGAGAAGTGTTTTGAAATTGGGTTCTTCAAATACCTTGGTGTTGTGTAGTGGACAGCGGATCTAGAGGGGAGGGGTGAATAGATCAGCCCCCCTTTTCGCAATGCGGCCCTCTAAACAGCTAGTTAAAATGAATTACAGCGGAATAGAAACTAGCTTCTAAGTATGCTATGATTCACTTAGCAAGATAAGCAAGATATATAATAATTCGATCCTAAGCATGCACCTAGAACGATTCAATCACACAAGCAAACCACGCTAGACAGGATTTTTAAGGTGGTTCGGACTGAATCCTCAGCCCTACGTCCACCCCTCACCAAAACCCGGTGAGACTTCACTTGTGCAGCGCACAGAACCGCAAATCGGAAACCACCGATTGCCTTCCTACTCACCACCTGGTAGGGACGTCAACCGTAAATTGGAACACCCTCCAATTGCCTTCCTACTAACCACCGGTAGAGATGAATCACACTTTCAATGTTTAACAATAATGAAAATGAAACAAATGTGAAGGAACAAAAACAAGAGATTGAGTTATGAGTGAAAATGAATTGTCCCTTGTATGAAATGTTGATCAGCAACAAGGCTCCTCTTGGCTTCAACTCAATCTTCTTGATTCACCCTTGATTGGATGAATGTTCTTCACGGAGTACTGTTCACGTGAACAGTACCTCTTCCTTCAATTCTTCTCTCTTGATCTTCTCTTTGAACTTCTTTGAATGAATGAAGGAGATGATGAAGCTACCTTGAATCTTGATTGCTTATTTAACTTCTAGGAGTTTGAATGCTTGAAATATCACCTTGAATGAACTTGAAAGAACTTGAATGGATGAAGATGATTTCCCTTGAAGAACTTGAATCAAACCGGCTTCCTTGGATCACTTTGATAGCCTTGCTTTGATGTAATCTTCCTTGAAGATTGCTGGCTTTGATTTGAGCTTGATTCCCCTTTGATTGGATGAAGAACACCTTCACGAACTACTGTTCACGTGAACAGTAGCTCGTCTCCAAGCTCTCTTGCAGCCACCCTAGATCTCACAAGAAGCTCCTTGAAGCATTAGGGTTTCTAACCCCTCAAGTGTTGGTTTTATAACCCTTGAATAGTCCATAGATGCCCCCTAGACCAGATCCACAAAACATGGAAGATTAGGTAAGATTTGATTAAACAAATCCATGGAAAGGGGCTAGCCACGAGGTGGATTTCGAGGTCAAACAAGGCTGCATCGGGGCTGGCGGTCGACCTAAGGCTCCTGGCGGTCGACCGCCACTGAAACACATACAACCGGGTGATCCCTGGGAAAACCGGACGACCGCCACTGGCTGGCGGTCGACCGCCAGCTGGGCAGAGCCCGGGTCACCCCGGTTCGGTCCGTTGGCCGCACCAGCTCCGTCGCTTGAGTAAGTTAGCCGCCCGTTCATGTTTGTGGCATCGACCTTGATTGTCTTGAAGTTTTATTACTGAGTCTTCAAGCCAAATTTTGTTCCGGGGGCTCCGCCCCCGGAAACCCCCGCAAGGGGCGCTGCCCCCTTGACCCCCGCGACCTGACCGGGTAGGTCGATCCCCGCGACCTGACCGCGCAAGTCGATCCGCGTGCGAGGGCACAACATTGAGCTTTCATGTGCATTTCTGTCATGAACAAAATATCACATATGTCAGTCATAAGAGCGTGGAAAATAACAATGACTAATAGTGTTAAGCCATTATCAAAACCAAGAATACACAAAACTCATATGACTATAGAATGATGTCGAATGACCCATGTGACCACAGAATAACTCAAATGACCTCAGGGACACAACACTTGGTTCAATATTGACTTGCTTCTGAATCTTCAGAATATGCAGGTTAATATTATCCACAATGCTTTGGATCCAAGGTAAGAGTTTATGTTTGAATGTATTTTGACATGGGAAGATTAGACTTAATATATTTCTCATGTATGTGAGTTGATTTGGATCCATGTATAAGAGATACATGTCCATTTTGATGTGCCTCACTGCATGTAGTCTTGATAGTATTCCTATCTTCACTGCATGTTATTTTATTGATTCTCCATTCCTCTGTTTGAAACCGAGACTCAATGATGGTTTTAAGTCCTTGTAATGGATCTTATTTGATTGATAAATCATGCTTTCAAATGGGTGTTTTCATAGTGCCCTCATGCATATCTTTCTTGGGTTCTTAAAGCTATAAAGAGTTTCATGCTTTGACAAAAAGGGTTCTCATTTGGGTTTGCAAGATGCTTGATCCATTCTTATTATCCTTTGGTGTAATGTGGTTTAAGGTATGCCAATACCTTGTTTTAATGCATAATTATTTGTTCTAAATGTTTGGATGAGGTTTTATGGAGTTTCAAATGAGTTTTATTAAGTTTTCACTTATGTCAGTAAAAGTGTCGACTCATGGAGTCGACACTTATTTCACGGTATGCTGTTTGCATTGATTTCTGATTTGCTGACAAAACGTGTCGACCCTAGAGGTCGACACTTTATGTTGGGTTATACTGTTTCAACTAAAACAGAACCTCCAGTAAAAAAGGTCGACCCCATGGGTCGACACTTTTTACCATGGGTCTTGATTTCATCTCAAGACAGAATCTCGTGAAAAAAAGGGTCGACCCCATGGGTCGACACTTTTGTCTAAATTCTGGATTTCATATTTTTGGCAGAACTCGTTGATACGAGTGTTGACCTTAGAGGTCGACACTTTGTCTGCTACGTCCGGATCGGGTTTGCCGGTTTGGTTTCGAACTCCAGTTTCTTAGGTCCGATTGGCTTGCCCTTTTACCCCATTACCCCTAAGGTTTCTACCCTTGGTTGGGTGTAGTTTTGAGAGGGCTTAAGCAAGGGTTTTATGGTCTCTTATTGTTGTTTTCTCTTGGGTATATAGCAGCTACGATTTCCATCGGATGAAACTCCAAGAGAGCTGATATTTTTCTATCTGTTGTAGGAAAGGAGCGTGGGCAAAGCATTAACCTGGAGGAGGAAGAGGAAGAAGAGGAGAACGCCATCAACGAGCCTACATCTCCAGATCTGATCCAGTTCTTGTTGCAATCATCGAACCATCTTCCTTGGGCGTCTCCTGCGGTTCTAGCCGGCCTCCACTCCGCGGATAAAGCTCTTTGGCGCATCCCACTACTCCATTGAGAGGGTTTCACTTGCAGATTTGTGGGAGATATCTAAATCCTTCATTTCTATATTCTGTCTTAGCATATATATGTCAGTTGCAATTTCTACATAGTAAACATAGAAAGAAAAGAGGGTTTTGCCGCAAGGTTGAGAGAGAGAATATTTTCTGAGGGTTTCACTCTTGTTTCATCTTGTAGGAACGTTCTTGGTCAAGGGAACTCAAAGATACATCCATTCTATCAAGCCTTCATATGGGGAACAAGCTAGATCTACAGCCGAGTTTGTGGGGCTTCATACCTGTATAAGATCGACCTTCCCTCACCTTGAAAGCTTCAAAGAGATCATCTCAAGGCCGTCCATATATTAAGGATATACTTTTCCATCCCTCTTTAGCTTATCTTGAAGATTCTTCCTCAGTCTATTCTGAGTACGAGCATGTATTGAATATTCTCTTGCTTTATTGAACTCGAAGTACACTGTGTGTAGGCGGAGTTGTATCTCCGCATGTGTGGGTTTATTCTGGGGAAAGTTTCCCCGTGTTTGGTGGCGTGTGGACGGAGCTGCGACTCCATGTGGTTGTTGTGTCCGGGGTACGTTCCCCGAACGTGTGTGTGTGTGCTGCAGTGGCAGCGTATTGAGGCAATGCCTCGTGTGTGTATTGCTGCGGAAGCAGCGTGTGTGTGGTTGGGGTTCGTCCCTGTGTTGCTACTTCGGTAGCGTGTTAGTGAAGCCTCACCGGGTTTGGTGAGGGGTGGACGTAGGGAGCCCGTCGTGGTCCCGAACCACCTAAAATTCCCTGTGTTCATTGTGATTGCCGGTGTGACTGTCCATTTCTCCTATCTCAATTCACAGGTTATCTTATTGATTTTTATTTCACTACACCACTACACTTCGCTAGCTCTGCTATTTGTTATTAGTAATCGTTCATCGCTTGTTGGATTGGTTTTCCGAGTGAGATCGGAAAGATTGAGAGAATATCTTAATCTCACTTGAAGTTTTTGTTAATCAACGTTGTTAATTCTACATCTGTTACGAAAGTTGTAAAAATCCGCCATCTCGGCAAGGGGATAATTCAACCCCCCTTCTTGTCCGCCATCTCTCTGGGCCAACAATTGGTATCAGAGCCCAATCTCTGATTTTTTAACGGACCTCACGGTCTAGGAGTAAAGATCATTTTCATGATGGCTAGCTTGAATTCTGTTCCTGTTTATAATGGTTTTGATTATGCTTCTTAGATAGGAAAGTTTTGTGTTTGGATTTGTGGTTTTGATTCGAAACTAATCAGCTTAATCTCTCATGGTCCACATGTCTTACCCAAAAATGAATTAAGGTGGACTGAGGAACATAAGAAAATGAATTCGGATAATTTATTTGTTTTAAATGCTCTAAAGGCTGCCTTGGACACTAATCAATTTCCATTTATTTTGTCTTGTAGGACAGCCAAAGAAATTTGGGACGGGTTGATGGAAGCCCAAAAAGAAAGTTGCAACGATGGTGACTGCTTAGCGGCAAACGATGAAATTGAGCGTCAAAGTGAAGAGAGCTCAAAGGTAAACTCTAGCTCTGACTCTGATGAGGAAAGTGATTTGCGTTATGATGAATTGATGGACGCTTATGATGAACTAGTTGATAGATACAAAGCTTTAAAATCTGAAAATAGAAAAATTAAAAGGAAACTTGATGATTGTTTTCATGTTAACACTCCTTGTGTCAAGTGTTCCACAAATGAAAATTCGTGTGTAGATAATTCTCCATGTGAAAAATGCACTGAACTTGAGAAATTGGTTAAGTCGCATGTGCATGAGATAGATAGCCATAAAGAAACCATTACTTGTTTGAAAAAAGAAAATGAATCTTTATTGACTAAACTTTCAGAACTTGAAAGCCTTGAAACGGATTCTAGAAGTAAATTGAGCTGTTCGGAAAGTGATCAAGTCTTGCTCAATGAACTTCTACAGAACGAAAAGCTTACTAAAGAAATTGATAATTTAAAAAATCAAAACAATTTGTTGAATGATAAAATTCACACGTTTGAAAAAGAAAAGCATGTCATTGTTGATAATTCTGAAAACCTTCATATTTTGGAACAAGAAATTGCAAGTTTTAAAGCTATCAATTCCTTGTCGAATGAGAAACATGCATTGTGTGAAAATGAAATGGCTAAGTCTGAATTGCATATTTTGTCATTGGAGAATGAAGTTAAGAGCTTGAACGAGTCTTTGTGTTTGTATGATAAGCAAAATTCAAAAGACAAAAATGATGTTGATTCTTCTTGTATGCATGAAAATTCCCAAATTGGTAAACATGTTCATGAATCAAAGAAAAGAAGAAATCTTTCTTGTTTTTATTGTGGTAACTATGGTCATGACATGTATGACTGTTGCATGATGAAATCTGATGATGAACATACATTAAAATCAAGAATGGAAATGAGTGACACCTCTAAGAACCATGAGAAACCCACAAAGAAAACCCAGAACATTCATTACTTTTATTGTGGGTTGCATGGTCATGCTTTTGAAAATTGTTTCACGGAAGAAAATGATGATAATTGGTTTGTCAACAAAAATCTTTCATGTCATTATTGTGGCAAATCTGGACATGTAATGAATGACTGTTATGTGATGAAAGAAGATGATAATCGGTTCAAGAAAAGAAACTCTTTTTATTATTTTTACTGTGGCCTGAATGGACATTCCATGGATGAGTGTACCATGATGAGGGCCGACGATGAGCGGTATGAGAGGAAAAAGAAAAAGAACACACTTGTCTATATTAGAGCTAACCCCTCGGGACCCAAGATGGCGTGGGTACCCAAATCTTCGAAATGAGAATTTCTTTTGTAGGAGCGCCTTGAGACCAAGGATTGATAATGAACAAAGGGCTCTCAAGGTGAGAAAGAAAATTGACTTGGAATTGAAAATCAATTTGCTTAGGTTCACTCTCAAATACCTACAAAGGTAAAAACTTGTGTTTGGAGCTATCTCAGATTTTTGTGAGTAAGTCTGGTTTTTCTCTTAATGCCTCACTTTGGATATGCACAGTTATTTTTCATACACACCTTCCTCAATTTTTGCAAATAAAAATCTGTCTTTGAATGCTCTGGTCTGTGCATAATGTCTTTCACACTCTGAGTCACATCCTGTGAATAATGGTTCACTTTTGCATATACAGCTTACACGCTTACTTGCATGATACTCATTGCACATATCATACACATCTTTGCATACTTGCAAATAAAGAAAACTTTTAATCATCTTTTCAAGTTATATGCATACACTTGCATATCATTGCATACTTCTGTGCTTGAATGCCATGGTTATTCGGTATATAAAATGGTGTTAGTGGAAGGTTGGATTATGTTCAGCCGGAAGCTTTCACTACGCGTGAGGTGGTCTTCGGACCTACGTTCTCTGCCAAGTGCCGATAATCAATCTGCTTAAAGTCATTGAAAAATCTTTAGTTGAATGCATGTATAAACTTTATACAATCCCTTTTTGACTCCTTCTATGACTCATCCCTTGCTAAATGAAATTACATTGATTTAGACATGTTTGTTTTATGGCATATATTAAGGGGGAGAGTTTTTATAACCGTGCATACATTTAGGGGGAGACATTACTATGATAAGACTAATTCATCTTTTACATTCAATACAACCACCTACACACAATGCACCTTTTCGAGATAATGATTCAATGTAATAAGGATTACTATTTTCTATTCTACACTTTAGAGGGCTATTGATTCTCTACATAGAAATCACATGTCTCGTGAGGAAAAAGATGTTTACCCCTTCAAATTTTGTATAACTAGAACGTGGATCCGAGTAGCCGGGAATCCCCCCTGAAATAAAGGAGAAAACTTGCGTCGAAAGGAGAAACTAATCCATATGAAAATAAGTGTGATTTGCCACCGAGTAGTCGGGAAGTGCCCCAGAGACAAAGGGTACAACTCACATCGAAAAGTGTCTCATCCACATCATAAAAAGTGACGAAACTGAGTAACCGGGAATTGCCCCTGAAACAAAGGGCATGACTTGTGTCAAAAAGTTAGTCACATCATTTTTAGTAATTAAAAATTGGGGTCATACGTAGCTACCAATACTCGAGCAATGTGTATGAAAGTGTATGGATGAGAAGTTCTTTCCAGTGTTCTTTAGAAAATCTGATTTTCCATATTGACTTGAACTTCATTGCTCAATCTTCACTTATGCACCCTGGGTTTGATTGTTTGAATGTCGCTTATGAATCAGTTAACTTTCATGGTTAATGTAGTACTTTATTTATGTAAGCATGACCTTCTTAGTATTGTTCATGCACCTCATGTTCAACGATCAATTGCATCATCCTTACACTCGTCCCGAAGGGACTTGCATGAGTCTATACTTAATTATGCATGCTTGAGTGCCTGAATGCTTGATCCGTTTGTTCATATCATACTTCATTCCATAGTTTGAATCTATAGGTTATACTTGTAGATAACAGGTTAAATAACCCATTATCGGTTGGATTTTGGTACTTGATAATTGGGGATGAATAACGTGTTTTTTAGCACTATACATTTTGTGCATAGCTAGGTTTGACATTTTACATATAGGCTAGTTAGATCACACACTTGTGCATAGTTCAATCATACTCTCTGCTTATAGTTCAAAATTTACACATTTGGACATAGTTTCATCATCTTGCAAAATGCACATAGAGTCTCATTTTCTTGCTTGAAATTTGGTTTGTACACCTTCCTCTAGTAGGAGGTTCATTGCTGGGTTTGTGCGTTCATGTCTAATTCATTTTTTGAAGCTTCCCAGTTGCTTTTCAGTCCCCCATTTTTTTTGATAATGCCAAAGGGGGAGAGACATTTGAATAGACACAATATATTATCATCATCAAAAAGGGAGAGATTGTTGGGTTCTGTGCGCCCCCTCGTTGTCCTTGACAATGGTTTTGATGATTCCAATATATCGTGTGTTTTATGTTTACTTATTTTGTGTTTACTTCATAGTAAAAATCTTGATGTGTTTATGTTTAATGGCATCTTGATGATAAACAAGCTAACAAGATGATATCTTGTTTTGTATGTTGAAATTCAAAGGTCATTCCTGAATACATTTCTGAAGTCGACTCATGCGTGCTGTGCATGAGGATTTGGAGCTTTCATGTGGATCTTGTTCATAGTGTCTTGATTGGGGTTAAAAGCCCTTTCATGTTTTTAGACTTATATTGACTGCATTTCAATGTGGGAAGCTCGGTTATATTGCATATGACTTCATGTTTGCTTTTCATAATTGTTAAGTGATAGTGGTTTCTTCGCTTGCTTAGGAATGCCCCTATCTATGATTGGATTGAACTTGAATAGCTATGCATTGGACTGCTAAACCTATTTACCATTCCCCTTGGGATGGGTCGACCCCATGGGTCGACCTCTGGCTCCTTGAGCCTTAGTTCTTACCTTGATATGAAGCATGGTCCGACATGTATATATCTTTGATGTCTTTGCATTGACCTTGCTCATATGTCAACCGACCCTATATTAGGTGTTTCACAGTCATGCATATGGTATTTTAATGATCAACTTGATGTTTTCAACTTGGTATCAATTGCCACTATATGTTTGAGGAAATCAATGAACTTCAAATTGATTCCAACTATGCTTGAGATCATAGAACTGAACTTGAATAGAGTTCATGTCTTCAAAAGTGAAACCCATTTCATTTGGCCTTGATTGAACTATATTGAAACTAAATCTTTCCTTGTTCTGGATCTGAATTTAATTGAGATGAACCCTGAACCTTGTGTTCTTGGACATGGTGGTTTTGATAATCTTGAATGTGGTTGATGGGTATCACTGGACTGAACTTAATTGTCTTGAACTGAATTTGGAAGTCCTTGGACTGAATTTGATAATTGTGTTTGTATTGTGCTCACAGCTGTATTTTTGATATACAAATTTGTAGGTTCTTATTTGTTAAGATAAATATGGTTGGAGAAGTGTTTTGAAATTGGGTTCTTCAAATACCTTGGTTCAATATTGACTTGCTTCTGAATCTTCAGAATATGCAGGTTAATATTATCCACAATGCTTTGGATCCAAGGTAAGAGTTTATGTTTGAATGTATTTTGACATGGGAAGATTAGACTTAATCTATTTCTCATGTATGTGAGTTGATTTGGATCCATGTACAAGAGATACATGTCCATTTTGATGTACCACACTGCATGTAGTCTTGATAGTATTCGTATCTTCATTGCATGTTATTTTATTGATTCTCCATTCCTGTGTTTGAAATCGAGACTCAATGATGGTTTTAAGTCCTTGTAATGGATCTTATTTGATTGATAAATCATGCTTTCAAATGGGTGTTTTCATAGTGCCCTCGTGCATATCTTTCTTGGGTTCTTAAAGCTATAAAGAGTTTCATGCTTTGACAAAAAGGGTTCTCATTTGGGTTTGCAAGATGCTTGATCCATTCTTATTATCCTTTGGTGTAATGTGGTTTAAGGTATGCCAATACCTTGTTTTAATGCATAATTATTTGTTCTAAATGTTTGGATGAGGTTTTATGGAGTTTCAAATGAGTTTTATTAAGTTTTCACTTACGTCAGTAAAAATGTCGACTCATGGAGTCGACACTTATTTCACGGTATGCTGTTTGCATTGATTTCTGATTTGCTGACAAAAAGTGTCGACCCTAGAGGTCGACACTTTATGTTGGGTTATGCTGTTTCAACTAAAACAGAACCTCCGGTAAAAAAGGTCGACCCCATGGGTCGACACTTTTTACCATGGGTCCTGATTTCATCTCAAGACAGAATCGCGTGAAAAAAAGGGTCGACCCCATGGGTCGACACTTTTGTCTAAATTCTGGATTTCATATTTTTGGCAGAACTCGTTGATACGAGTGTCGACCTTAGAGGTCGACACTTTATCTGCTATGTCCGGATCGGGTTTGCCGGTTTGGTTTCGAACTCCGGTTTCTTAGGTCCGATTGGCTTGCCCTTTTACCCCATTACCCCTAGGGTTTCTACCCTTGGTTGGGTGTGGTTTTGAGAGGGCTTAAGCATGGGTTTTATGGTCTCTTATTGTTGTTTTCTCTTGGGTATATAGCAGCTACGATTTCCATCGGATGAAACTCCAAGAGAGCTGATATTCTTCTTGGTTCTACGGCGAGCAAGCGTGGTTGACCCACGAGTGGCCGCAGGAAAACTCGCATCGAACTGGGAAGGCCCATACCGGGTAGCAAAAACACTCGGCAAAGGAGCATACAGGCTAGTGACGCTGGGGGGAAGAGAGGTGCCCAGGACGTGAAACTCTGTCAACCTCAGGAAATACTTCCAGTGAAACGTCACCAGCCGTACTCCACTAAGGTAAGTTGTCCACGAACGATGGAGAAGGTAACCTAAGGGTTCCCTAAAGGCGCTGTCATGCCCCGAACCGATAGCCGCGGAACATGTCGTTTGCTCGGAACGTGGTAGTTAAACAGTCGAGTCAATCAGAGCATAGTCATATGATAAAATATAATTTAACAAAATATAATTTCATTTCAAATATAAGTTTACTACAATTTGGACCCAATAATAAAAAAAGACTCAATAAAGGAAAATTACAATGAGACACTTGACTAGACTTAACATAGGACGCAAGATAACCGGACTAGACGGTTCATCTAGATGTCGGAGTACTCATCACTCTTGCCCTTGCCCATCATGTTTAATTGGTCTCGTCATCGCTAAGGTCATTACCTGAAAAACATTGGAAAACGTAGGGTGAGCGAACGCTCAGTAGGACTTAATATCTCATGCTCCAAGTTAGATTTAAGTGAATTACATGTTAACATGCTCATTTAAGTCATGCAAAGTATAAGAAATCAAGAACTATAATGGCATGAGATAAATTCACGAACTATAAGAATAGACAAGATGATGGACACTTTCCAGAGATACAGGAACAAGTAGATTTATGAAAGAATATATCAAGAACTTTCATGACGGGATAACAAGTACCTTTCATAATATAGCATTCACGAGGAAACAATAACAATCTTCTCTCTATGACGAGCATTATCACGAGAGCGGTTAATGACACTAGTACAATATTCTCTCTATGACCACATTATCACGAGAGCTTTCATGTAACTAGCACTATGAAGGAATGACCACACTTTAAGAGGTGCTCACGACTGTATGATTGCCCCTCATGGATTAGCATTAGGTAGTATTTGGTCACACACTTAGGAGTTCTCACGACTGTATGATTTCCCCTAATTGCCGTAGACCGAGTTGGTGAATGTCAGCACCCGATCATCATGATACCGGTACACGTTTGGACTTTGCCTCGCCCAATAGGGTCAGATCAGGACCCGTAGCATTTAAAATGTCATTTTATTGGGACCCATAGCCCCTGACATTTTATCTAGAGTAATTCCATATTAATGGACAAGAATTTCAAGGATCAAGAATGTACGAACAATAGGGTAGATTTCATTGAACATAGATTCAAGATAGACCTCGACAAGTCTAGTACGATGGCACACAAAAAATTGAGACAATTCGAGAAATCTGAGAGATTGGCGTCTCGTCAAAGCACCGTATATTTAGGAAGTCACGCCCACAGTGGTGGTCACTCATTCTCTGAACAAAGCATTGAAGAATTGGTGTCTCCACAATACGGTTACTTTTACACTAAGCGCCCACCAATAAGGTCACCCCTTCAACATGCTCATGACAGAAAACGGCGATAACCAATGTAGTCGCTAATCAAATTATCACCTTATAAGTCAGATAGAGATAGATCTGTCACAGAATCTCCATAACAGCGTTCTATCAGGGCCGAGTGTCATGTTTTCTTTAGAGTGACATGACTAACAGGGTTCTAGGGTTCTTGTGATACAACCAGCTCAGTCGACCTTGAGGGAATCCAAGGCTACGAGGAGACTTACGGAGGTCCCAATGACTAACTTGTGAGTCCGAAGGAACGGAATGTCCAACGGAGGGCTCGTATGTCACCGAGAGTTGAGGGTGTATCGGGAAACCAACGTAAAATGTGGGACTGCATCTACGGACTGAGACATAGTGCCAATATGATCCACGATACAGATGAAATCTCGAGAAAAATAGAATAAATCGCGTCCATACAAGTAGGTGTCAATTCATATCTTAATTTCTATTTAATCTAATAATTTAGAAAATAGTATCTCTTTAAATGGATGGATACTATTTTTAAAACTAATTACATGATAATTAAGGAAAATTTATAAGAATCACGACTATATATATATTGTAATTTTTACCGACTTTGATCACAATATATGAATTTTCTAAGATTTAAACATGATATGTAGCTTTTAATTTAATCATGATGAACAATAATATTTTTTTTCAAATAAAAGAAAATTGTCGGAACTAAATATATGATAATTAAGGGAAAAATCTAAGGATTCTAAAAATATATTTATTATAATTTTATTTTATATAGTTTCAAAGATATTAATTTTTAAAACTTCAGATAGAAGATATCATTATACTTTACATTATATATATATCTTAAACGATTTAACGACATGTCATGCAGTCGTTAAAAGAATTCAACGACACTTAGGTTGTCGTCATTTAATTAATGAATAGTATCCACTTTTTAAATCTCACGTTCTCGACGTACACACGTCGGAATCGCACAATCTATATACCAAAATGAAGGACTCGAAAAACTCTACCTAACATGATGTTCAAAAATATTTTTACTTGAGAGTAGGGCTATATTGAGTTAGGAGGATCGGAAAAAGGAGGTACCAACCTCACTATCTCGGTCTCCACCCGAATAATATGCCCACAAAATTTCATGTCCAAAGGACACTACGGCGCCCACGAAAAGGCCATCAACATAAAAAAACTACTAATCTACTACGGTGAAAATCAGGATTCGCCCGTGTAAGCTATTTTAATACATTTATTTATTAAATCTAATGGTTAACTAGTTAGTATTAACATTTAAGGGCATAGAAAAATTAAAGAAAATATGGAGATTCTAGTCATATATATTTTATGATTTTTAAATACTTGATTGCACGGATAAAAGTTTTCTAAACATGCTATAGTTATTAATTAACTGAAATAAAACATGCAAAATGATTAAAACGATAAGTAGGAGGAGGGATTGAACATGATATAAGCAAATTTATTAACTTGCTGTTTTGCTTGGGAGATTACCTACCTCGGTTGGTGGAGAAATCAATCGGAAGAAGAGGAAAAACATGAAGAGGGAGCAGTGGAAGCAACTGCGGCAGCCGCGCGTAACATCCGCAGGGGGAAGAAGAGGAGGAAGAAACCCGCTGCTCTCCCTTAACAGTTCACGACGGTAGCAGTAGCACCCTACAAACAACAGCAGCAACGGAGGCTCCTGCATTGCCGGGGGGGTCTTCTTATAGGGTTCTTGGCCTTCTAGAGCCCTATGGGAGATTAAGAGTCCTAGTGGGGTTTAGTTTTCCACGTATAACCTTAACGAGTTTAAACTTTCCATGTGGTCGATCCTATCGTTTCCAATCTCTGACCGATTCCTTGTTCGATCAGAAAACCTATGAAACTTTCATGCATCCATCGAGCAAGGTATACATATTTTACCTTTCCTAAAAGTCCCCTTACGTATATCATATATCCTTATAACCCGAACCCATTATATGTGTTATCATAACTTCTCAGAAACCCAGAATGTGAAGCCCATTTATTGGGTTAAGGTTTATTACTATAACGTGACCCTTTGTGGGGTTTGCTTCGACGCCCCTAATCCCCCATGCATGCTTCCTACGTGGTATGTGTTTATATTTCTAAGAGACCCATTATATATCACTTATTCTTATATCCTCAAACCTAATACTATGGGAACCCTGTCTAAGTGTCTAAGACCCTTGAAGCGCACGTATCCATTGGAAGGCTCATTTGCAAAAGGAAAAAGCCCATCTTAGACTCTTAAGCCTAAAACCGATAAGGCCCATTTTCTCCTTTTTGCTAAAACCTAGTTAACGATTGGGTTAAAACTTTATAATTATCCTTAGCCCCTTTCTTTATCACGTTGGGTTCATATTAAAACCCATGCATAATATATTCATATACGTATCTTAGCTTATATATCATATGCCCTCGCTTTTCCGTTAAAGCCCATGCAACCTGTATATATGTGTCTTAACCCATTTAGTTTTAGGGATATTTTGGGTTAAGTTCACAGTCTTAATAATAACATGTGTTTTATGTATATTCCTTGAAAGGCCCAATAATTATATATGCTAAAGTTATAATAAGCTTTAACGAAATTATTTAGTAGGACTCTTCAGATGTATAAGGATCTTATTTCTTATTATTAGATTTTTATTGCTGGTTCGGGTATCAGAGTCGAGTTCGATCTATGAAAGTCTTTATATATATGCATGTGCATAATTATATTTTTGGAATGAGATTCCCTCTAATACTTGAATTATATTTTCTTTAATTTAAACCATAAATAGATAAAAGGATATATTAAATTTTTATTTCTTGATCATTTATTTATACCTTTTTTGCGCCCATTTATTACCATTTAGGCTAAATAACTAATATCACTTTTCCTTTATTGAAAACTTTAATTCTCATAATTTTCTATGACTAATAATCATGATTATTTTCATTTATTCTCTATTTAAATTTTCGGGATGCTACAGGCACGACCACTGCTCCCCTTGAAAATAAGAAGATAACCTAAGGGTTCCTTAGAGACGAGTACTGCTCCCCTTGAAAACCAAGGTAACCTTCGGGTTCCCTAGAGGCGAGCACTGATCCCTTGAAAACAAGAAGGTAACCTAAGGGTTCCCTAAAGGCGCAAGCACTGCTCCCCTTGAAAATCAAGGTAACCTAAGGGTTCCCTAGAGGCAAGCACTGCTCCCCTTGAAAATCAAGGTAACCTAAGGGTTCCCTATAGGCAAGCACTACTCCCCTTGAAAATCAAGGTGACCTAAGGGTTCCCTAGAGGCAAGCATTGCTCCCCTTGAAAACAAGAAGGTAACCTAAGGGTTCCCTAAAGGCTCGAGCACCGCTCCCCTTGAAAATAAAAAGGTGGCTTAAGGGCTTCCTAAAGGCGAGCACCGCTCCCCTTGAAAATGAAGAGGTCACGTAAGGGTTTCCTAAAGGCGAGCACCGCTCCCCTCGAAAACAAAAAGGTCGCTCAAGGGCTTCCTAAAGGCGAGCACCACTCCCCTTGAAAATGAAGAGGCAACCTAAGGGTTTCCTAAAGGCGAGTACCGCTCCCCTTGAAAATAAAAAGGTGGCTTAAGGGGTTCCTAAAGGTGAGCACCGCTCCCCTTGAAAATAAAAAGGTGGCTTAAGGGCTTCCTAAAGGCGAGCACCGCTCCCCATGAAAATGAAGCGGTAACCTAAGGGTTTCCTAAAGACGAGCACCACTCCCCTTGAAAACGAAAAGGTGGCTTAAGGGCTCCCTAAAGGCGAGCACCGCTCCCCTTGAAAATGAAGTGGTAACCTAAGGGTTCCTGCGGAGGACACGAACACTGTGGAATACGAGCGCGGAGGATCGCCCAGAAAGTACGCAGAAGCACTCCAACAAAAGGTACACAACAGTATTGGCTCAGAATAAAGAATTTATACTTCTTTAGTCAAAAATATAAGCTGCCAGAAATAGGCAAAATACCCTCACATGGGCCAAATACAAGTACATGAAGAGACAAAATGTGCTCGACGATGGCGGCATATGACTCCAGCGACTCGCTTCCTGGGCATCGTCCTCTGCCAACGATCATGCTGAATCTCTGAGCATGCGCCAGGTACCCATTTTTTGTTCTGTGGGAGGGTACCGATGGAGAAGTCTCCTATGCCAGAGAAGAGGGACAAAGCGCCCAGGCCAACAAAGGGCTTCACTAGTAGAAGACCTGCACCAGGAAAACTAGGCCGGCTGCACCAACCACCCCTGTTTGGGGGAAGGCCAGCAAGGTCCACCCATTACAGGGAACAAGCCGACCTACACAAGCCAACGGGGGACAGCGGTACTACGAGGCCAACACATTATGAAGGCCACACCGGCATACTGGCCATGCCTTCAAACAGAGGAGCCCACCGCCGTCATCCAAGCCACACGGCCGTGCCTACAAAGTGGAAGAAGGGAAAACAGTTCCCACCCGTCCTTACAATCCTTCCTACCAGAAAGTAGGAAGATGTTCCAGCAACGAGGAGCATCTCACCAAGCACTTGCAAGGAGCAAGCAATGGTTATATACCACAAAGACAAGCAAGGGGAACTAGCGGGAGAGTGGAAAGCAACATTACCCTAACACTTCTCGTCCCTTCAAGGACGGAACTTATCCGGCTCAAGAAGCAGGACCTGTGGACGCACTAAAATTTGAAAAGAATCTGTTCGTTTATTGATCAGGTTAATTCGTTTATTTAGTGCGAGGGCGTGCCAGTCACAGAGCGACGGTTTATTCGGGGTTCATGGAAGCCCATGGTGCGCTCGATCTGACTCAGTCAGATAATTATGTAGTTCGGGTCGGGACCAAAACCCGTCGCGCCATAAAGGCCACAGCGTTATTTACATCCCCTCGGAGAGGGGAACGCCCTTGATTAATCGCTGGGAATAAGGGCCTCATGGCCAGAAAAGTATATCAAGAGAAACAAGATGATGACGATCTTGAATCAGCTGGAAAGCCCTATGTCTAGGGAAGCAAGCATTCGAGACATGTCAGTCACTCAGGGGACCATTCAATAATCAGACGAGTATCCGACTTGAGAATATCATGATCGTCACGGGGAAATCGGAGCGCATGTATGCCTGGGTACGGTAAAATTATTGTTCAGAGGAACGGGAAACATTCTTACATCCCCTCGGAGAGGGGAACAACCTTGATTAATCGCTCGGAATAAGGGCCTCATGGCCAGAAAAGTATATGGAGAGAAACAAGACGATGACGATCATGAATCAGCTGCAAAGCCCTATGTCTAGGGAAGCAAGCATTCGAGACATGTCGGTCACTCAGGGGACCATTCAATATTCGGACGAGTATCTGACTTGAGAATATCATGATCGTCACGGGGAAACCGGAGCGCATGTATGCCGAGGTATAGTAAATCTATTGTTCAGAGGAACGGGAAACATTCGGTTGAATCCCTGTTAGAGTGGCAGGAAATCAGTGAGTTTATTTGCCTGGTGCAAGATCAAGCCAGGACCATTCTGGGGAAGCTTCCCGCGGTCAAAGTGAGGCTTGCGTGGGCATCATCAATATTTTCGGTGCCAAAGGGCAGCGAAAAAATGTCTCGGGATTAGATCCCAAAACAAATACGTGTTCGAAGATAGCAGGCCATAGGCCTAGGATATGGGTTAAACAATGACCATGATTGGGACGAACCCGAGGTCCAAGCGTAACCCATGGAGGCCTTATCAATATTCCCATGCAAAGGATCCGGGGATGATGAGAGCCGTATCGTTCTGTTCATTGTTATTATTATTATTTATTGTTATTATTATTTATCTATTTATTTATTTTCTATGTTGCCCATTGATTCTTCTTTTATTACATGTGCGTTATATCCTTTTCATTTATTTATTTTTTATTATCATTCTATTATTTTTATTATTATTTTATTATTATGCTATTTTTTATTATACTATTACATTTCAGGTGTACCGAGTGAAGGCTGGAGAGTGTGCCGCTGGAAGCGAAGCCAAAGCGTGCCGGGCTGGAGGGGCTAGGAGTGCACCGGGTGAAGGTGGAAGAGTGTGCCGCTGGAGGGGAGGTGCAAGTGTACCCGGCGGAGGGGCTGAAGTGTGCCGGGCTAGGTTGGTTGAAGGTGTGCCGGCAAGGTGAGCCAAGAGTGGGTGAGGTCGGTGCAGCCTGTAGCTAGGCCAAATGCAGGTCAGTGCACAAGGAGGCCAAAGTCAGTGCACATTTGAAATGCGTGAAGAAGGTCAGTGCACAAGGGGACTAAGGTCAATGCACATTCAGGGCAAAGGCTGGATAGAGTTGGTGCACGTTGAACGAGGTCCATGCAGCCAGAGGCTAGAGGTCTGTGCATGTTTGGATTGGAGGTCGGTGCAGTTTTACGCTTTGAAGAACAGGGGTCGATGCATGTGGGCACCAGGCTGAAGAGAAGGTCGATGCATATCAGCTCAAGGCTAGATGAAGGTCCATGCATGTGTGGGTTTGAGGTCTGAGCAGGCCTGGGACAAGGTCCGTGCATGTCTGGGATGAGGTCGATGTAGCTCTGAACTGTGAAGGGGCAAGGTCGATGCAGCCTTGGGATGAGGTCGGTGCAGCTGAGGTTCATGCACGGAGCAAGGTCGGTGTAGGTCTATGCAAGCAAGGGGCAAGGTCAGTGCAGGGTCTGTTCATGCGCGGAGCAAGGTCGGTGCAAGGTCTGTTCATGTGCGGAGCAAGGTCGGTGCAGGTCTATGCATGCAAGGGGTAAAGTCAGTGCAGGGTCTGCTCATGCGCGGAGCAAGGTCGATGCAGGTCTACGCATGCAAGGGGTAAAGTAGGAGCAGGGTCTGCTCATGCGTGGAGCAAGGTCGGTGTGCACATAGGCAGCTATGTAGGCCAAGGTCGGTGCAGCTGCGGGAGTAGGTCGGTGGACACGATGGCTAAGGTCAGTGCACATGTAGGCTGAGGTCTGAGCACATTGGGATAGGGTCTATGCAAGTTAGGAGTGTGTGGAGGGCAATGTCCATGCACATCGGGAATGTGTAGAGGGCCAGGTCTATGCACATAGAGGCCAGGGTTTGAGTGTTTGTGAAAAAGGTTTTGTGCACATCTGAAGGCTGGGCTACCAAGAGCAATGTACATGAAGGCCTGGGGGTGTACTGGGCGAGGAGTGCACCGGGGGGAGCCGACTTGGAGGTGCGCTGGTTGGAGGGGCAAAGTGCACCGGTGGAGAGGAACATGCTAGTTCTGGGCTCAAGTGTATGCCGGACCAAGCGGGCTAGGGGTGTGCCGGACCAGGGCTTGTTCGGGGGAGGTTCCCTCTATTCAAGGGACGCATGTGAGGGGTTTTCTTTTATTCATGAAATGCATGCATAGGGTTTTGGATTTGGCTTTCTTTTATTCGTGCAGATTGTGTTCGTGGTTATGTTCGGCAATCCGTCATAATGATGCATGTGTTCAGTTATTCGAAATCTCCGTGGTTCTTTTGTTACTTCGGGAAAGCCGTTTCGTCGGTGTTCCTTATGTTTATTTGTTGTTTCTTTCTGCATTATTGGTTTTCTTTTATTATTGTTGTTATTAGGTTAATTCTGAAGAAAATTCGACAGCATCTCTCCTTGACCCGGATAGTAAGGGGGTGTAAGGGGAACACGCCCACAAGGAGTGGCATGACCCAACAACTCAAGGTGCGTGCCAAGGCAGCGACACCTTTAAGAAAGCTTCAGAAAACTCAAAAATCAGCGAGCGGGAAAACACCGAGCTAAAGAACAGTCTGAGGGTGCACCGGGTAGAGGGACAAGCTGGGTGCGCCGGGTTAGAAGGGAGGTGGAGTATGCCGGGCAAGGCACCTTGGGGTGTGCCGACAGGGGCAAGGCTGGAGGGTGCACCGGCCAAGGGCCGTTGGGAGTGTGCCGGGTGGAGCTCCCTGAGAGTGTGCCGGGCAGGGCCAGGCGAGGGTGAGCCGGCAGGCAGGCTGGGGGAGTGCACCGGCCAAAGGCCGTTGGGAGTGTGCCGGGTGGAGCACCCTGAGGGTGTGCCTGGCAAGGCCAGGCGAGGGGATGGGTGAGAGCGGTAGCTGGAGGAACCAAAGGGAGATCTCATCCTATGGAGTTGATTCAGAGGCGCCAACCATTAGGTTGGCTAGGCCCTGAACTCTGGCGCCGTGAAGGCTTCCCCTGATGAAAGAGTGAGACGAGGTGGGTGAAGAATGCTAACTTCTTTCTCCCCAAAAGATGTAAAAGAATCGGTGAAGTATAGCGGAAGACCCTGGTGAAGGTGGAGAGGTAGGAGACACAGGCACAAATCCATGAATACCTAAAAGGGAATAACTTTTTCTTTATTCTTATAGAAACGAAAGAGCAGCTCAGAGAGCTAATACATTATAAGAAAGCAAATAAAAGAATGGAGGGGACAAGATACAACAAGGGGGAGGGGGACGGAGCACTAGCTCCTTGTCTCCCAAGCTCCACTCTTCTCTCACTCGCCCCTCCTCTCTACTCTCTTCTTCTCTTTTCTCTTCACTCAGGCGGTGGTGGCAGAGTAGCAGGCCCTTTCTCTCTTCTTCTTTCCCTCTCTTTCTTTTCACACGCACGACGGTGGGTGGAGCAGCAACATCTTTCCCCCTCTTCTTCTATTCTTCTTCTTCTTTTTTTCTCTCTATCTTCTTCGTTCTGCCTCTGGGGAGGACCAGTCTCTCCCTTTTTTCTTCGTCGTGAGTGGCTTTATATACCGCTGCTGCCTGTGATGTTCAGTGATGATGGAAAACAAATTAGGGGTTGACCCCCCGTCTCGTCCTTCTGCAGGGTTGTTTGCGTGTCTCGATCGAATGTCAACAGCGGGGTAGACTCCAACTGGTTGGACATGAGTCCACTACGCGCCGGGGGCCACGGTCAGTAACCGCTGTGTCTGCCGCCAGTTGCATCGGTCCAACGGGTCACCGGGTGGAGGGCTTCACGACCTTGCCGGGTGATGGGCAGAGTGTGCCGCTGAATGGCTTGCGGGTGTGCCGCTGGGAGGCTTGAAGGGTGTGCTGTTGGGAGGCACCAAAGGGTGTGCCGTTGGCGACATCCCACGGAGTGTGCCACTGGAGGGCTTGAAGGGTGTGCTGTTAGGAGGCACCAAAGGGTGTGCTGTTGAAGGGGCACAAAAGGTGTGCCGCTGGGGGCACTTAGTTTGCCGTTGGAGGGGGCACCAGGGTGTGCCATTGAAGGGGGCACCAGAGTGTGCCATTGGAGGCACTCTGGGGGTGTGCCGTTGAAGGCACCTGAGGGTGTGCCGTTGAAGGCACCTGAGGAGTGTGCCGATGAAGAGCCTGAGAAGTGTGCCGCTAGAGGGTTGGTTGGAGCGTGCCATTGGAAGGGGCACCAGGGGCTTCCTTTTCTTCTTTTCTTCTTCTCATCTTCTCTTCTCTTTTCTCCTCCTTTTTATTACCCTGCACATAAACATGGGGTGGGAATTTTTTTAGTGTCCACAAATGCCCCCCAGCCGCAGACGGTGCGAGAGAGGGACGAGAGAGCGGGGCCTGTGGGTGCAGACCGACTGGGAGATTCATCAGCATGACGAGGAGAGCGGGTCCGCGGACTGAAGTCTGTAGAGTAGGCCAGGCTTGCCGAAGTTGGGAGCAGGCCATCGAGTCGAAGGATGTTGGAAGGCGAGCCACGAGGCCGGAGAGGAGGGTTTATTCCTTTAATGATCCAGACGACAGATCCAAATCAAAGGGGAATTCATCACCCAAAGGGGCGGAGAGCAGAGCTCGTTGATTCAATGACCTGGACGGAAGGTCCAAATCAAAAGGGGCATTCGTCACCCGAGGGGATGGAGAGAAGAGTTTGTTGATTCAATGGCCTGCACAGAAGGTCCAAATCAAAATGGGTATTCGTCACCCGAGGGGACGGAGAAAATAGTTTGTTGATTCAGTGACCTGGACGGAAGGTCCAAGTCAAAAGGGATATTCGTCACTCGAGGGGACGGAGAGAAGAGTTTCTTGATTCAATGGCCTGGACGGAAGGTCCAAGTCAAAAGGGATATTCGTCACCCGAAGGGACGGAGAGAAGAGTTTGTTGTTTCAATGATCTGGATGGAAGGTCCGAATCAAAGGGGCATTCGTCACCCGAGGGAATGGCGAAAATAGTTTGTTGATTCAATGATCTGGACAGAAGGTCCAAATCAAAAAGGGTATCGTTCGTCACCCGAAGGGACGGAGAGGAGAGTTTATTCATGTAATGACCTAGACGGAAGGTCTCGGTCAAGAATGGGTGGTTCGTCACCCGAAGGGACAGAGAGGTGGTCAAGTTGTTGATATGGGCTAGTGTCGGCGCCAGGAAAGGGGGTTGATTCTCCACCCGAACGGCAGGCTCGGGCCAAGGTGAAAGGGTAGTTTATTCTTTAATGCACCGGGGGTACCGACTGTATGAAGGGTCTTCTAATTCTTTGGCTGGACGGAAGGTCTGCGAGCCAGATCAGAGAAAGGGAGTCTTTTTATTCTTCGGATGGGCGGAAAGTCCGAGCTGAAGTGACAAGGAGATGTTTATTCTCTAACCAGACGGAAGGTCCGAACCAAAGTGAAAGGCATCTTTTTATTCTCTAGATGGGCGGGAGGTCCGATCTAGAGTGGAGAGAGTCTTTTGTTCTCTAGCCGGACAGAAGGTCCGATCTAGATTGGAAGGGTCTTTTCGTTCTCTAGCCGGACAAAAGGTCCGATCTAGAGTGGAAAGTCTTTTTGTTCTCTAGCCGGACAGAGGGTCCGATCTAGAGAGGAGAGTGACTTTTTGTTCTTTAATGTGTCGGGGGTACCGGCTATGAAATCTGAACCTGGCAAAGTGGGCCACAAGGGCCAGAATCGATGTTGCAGCAGTAGGCCGTGAAGGCTGAAGTCGGGGAAGCGGGCTACGAGAGCCGCAATCGGGGAGCTGGATACAAAAGCCAAAATTGGGGAGCAGGCTGTGCAAGCCTAAATTGGGGGAGCATGCTATAGAAGTCGAAGTTGGGAGATTAGTAAGCCGCGAGGGCGGGAAGTAGGCCGTGAGGGCCAAGATTGGGCTCCGTGAGCCAAAACTGGGAGAGCGGGCTGTGATAGCCGAAATTAAGTTCTTTTATTATTATTATTATTATTATTATTATGCTTTTTATTCTTTTTATTCAGGTATTTGTCAGCAGGCATAACATAAATATAAACAAGGTAGCTCCCTCTATAGGGGATGGGATAGGGACAATGCCCATAATTCGTAAATGTAGTGCGGACCACGAGGCACGACTAAGGGGTGGTGCACCCGTCAAGAGGATATCACATGTCTTGCATGCACAGCTTAAATTCACGCATTTCACCTGAGGTAATTCTCTATGGCGCGGAGGAGGAAACATGTGAACAAGGGGCCCTAAACATAGGGATATGCGGGTTTTCCAAATAACACTCGAGGATTATTCTAGCGCCTACACGTGCGTTTTAGGATCTCGATTTTGGTAGCTTCACACAGCCCTCATTTGTTTATTTTGATAGCGGATTTCACCGTTCAGCGCGAGTCTCCTCATGTGTCTCAATGGAGATTCCCGGCTACTAGGATTCGTCCTTATTATAATTCTATTGCGGATTCCACCGTTTGGCACGAGTCTCCTCATATGTCTCAATGGGGATTCCCGACTACTAGGCTTCGTCCTTATTGACATTCGCTTCATCATTTCGTGCGAGTCTCCTCATTTATTTCAGTGGGGATTCCCAGCTACTCAGATTCACATTTCTGTCTTTTTTTGCGTCATTTTTTTCTCTCTTTTTTTTAAAGTGGGGGTAGGCAGCTTCTTCCTCACGATTACCTTTCACGCGAGTGTAGGAATTCAAGCATCCGTAGAGTGCTAAGAAGAAAGTCGGGCAATCCCTATGGTTGAAGACCATTGAACACATTAAGTGCGAAGTGTAGGAGTGTTGCCTCAGGTTTATTTTATGAGTTGGGCATAGCAACCTAGCCATGACTCTTCCCCTTGACGTGTACACCCACCATAATTGGGTTCCTTTTTCAGCATACGCCGTGACGCCCGTGCATCCGGAATCGGGGCAACACTATTTAGCAAGGAAACATGGTCCTAGAAGATTCCAAGGAGGTGTATTATTCTATATCATAAGCAAGCATGCAAGTAGGGTAGCCAAGCATTTTTTTTTGTTTTCTATATATATATATATTTACGTAATAACATATTGTTGTTACGTATAAGCGTAGTGGTAGTAGAGGTATTAGGGAAGTAGATAGTACAGGGGTGAAAGGAAATTAGGGAAGCGGGCTGCAAGAGCCAAGGCAGGGAAGTAGGCTACAAGAGCCAAAATTGGGAAGCAGTGTGCAAGAGCCAAAATTGGGAAGCGGGCTACAAGAGCCTAAAATCGAGAGAGCATGCTACAAAAGCCAAATTTATTGGGAAACATACTGCAAAGAGCCGAAGTTGGGAAGCAGACTACAAGAGTCAAAAATTCTAGGAAGCAGGCTATGAAAGCCAGATTTGGGGGAAGTGGCTACAAAGCCAGAATTGGGAAGCAGGCGACAAAGGCCAAAGTTGGAAAGCGGGCCGCAAGAGCCGAGGTCAGGAAGCGGGCTACAAAGAGTCGAAGTTTGGGAAGCAGGCTACGAAAGTAAAAGTATGGGAAGGGGGCCGCAAGAGCCGAAGTAAGGGAGCGGGTTACAAAGAGCTGAAGTTTGGGAAGTAGGCTACGAAAGCCAAAGTATGGGAAGCGGGCCGCAAGAGCCGAAGTCAGAGAGCGGGCTACGAAGCGTCGAGAGATGGGAAGCAGGCTGCAAGAGCCAGAAATTCTGGGAAGCAGACCACGAAGGCCAAAGGGAAGTGGGCTAGAAAAGCCAAAAAAATGTTGGGGAAGCGGGCTACGAGCTGGAATTGTGGGCAGTAGGCTACAAGAGCCGAAATTGGGGAAGCGGGCTACGAGAGCCAAAATTTAAGGAAGCAGGCTGCAAGAGCCAGATTCTGGGAGGCAGGCTACAAGAGCCAGAGTTGGGAAGGCGGGCCGCAAGGGCCGAAGATATTGGGAAGCGGGTTGTAAAAGTCGAGATTGGGAAGTAGGCTATAAAGCCGACAGATATCAGAGAGCGCGGTGGGACGGATGGATTAATCCTAATAGTGGGCCTTGGCCGAAATGGTTGAGCCAGAAGGTGTTGGGTAGCGGGCTGTGGAAGGCCGAAAAGATATTATGGTAGTAGGCTACGAAGCCAAAGGGATGTCGAAAACAAGCCATGAAAGGCCAAAGGGTAGCGGGGAAAGGTAGAATGTTCGTCGGTTTGGACGGAAGGTCGTGACGCTGACTTCATGAAGGTTGTTTTTTTGTTCTCTGGCTGGGGGGAGGCTCCGAACCAAAGTGAAATATTGATTCTTTGATTCTCTGGCCGGAGAAGGATCTGAACCAAAGTGAAAGGTTGATTCTTTGATTCTCTGGCCGGGGAAGGATCCGAACCAAAGTGAAAGGTTGATTCTTTAATTCTCTGGCTAGGGAAGGATCCGAGCCAAAGTGAAAGGTTGATTCTTTAATTCTCTGGTCGGAGAAGGATCCGAACCAAAGTGAAATGTTTATTCTTTAATTCTCTGGCCGGGGAAGGATCCGAACCAAAGTGAAAGGTTGATTCTTTAAATTCTTTGGCCGGGGAAGGATCCGGACCAAAGTGAAAGGTTTATTCTTTGATTCTCTGGCCCGAGAAGGATCCGAGCCAAAGTAAAAGGTTGACTCTTTAATTCTCTGGTCGGGGAAGGATCCGAACCAAAGCGGAAGGTTTATTCTTTAATTCTCTGGTCGGGGAAGGATCCGAACCAAAGTGAAAGGGTTATTCTTTAAATTCTTTGGCTGGGCAAGGATCCGAACCAAAGTGAAAAGCTGATTCTTTAAATTCTTTGGCCGGGGAAGGATCCGGACCAAAGTGGAAGGTTTATTCTTTGATTCTCTAGCCGGGGAAGGATCCGGACTAAAGTGGAAGATTTATTCTTTGATTCTTTGGCCGGAGAAGGATCCGGACCAAAGTGAAAGGTTGATTCTTTGAATTCTCTGGCCGAGGAAGGATCCGGACCAAAGTGGAAGGTTTATTCTTTGATTCTCTGGCCGGGAAAGGATCCGGACCAAAGTGGAAGGTTTATTCTTTGATTCTCTGGCCGGGGAAGGGCCCGGACCAAAGTGAAAGGTTGATTCTTTGAATTCTCTGGCCGGGAAAGGATCCGGACCAAAGTTGAAGGTTTATTCTTTAATTCTCTAGCCGGGAAAGGATCTAGACCAAAGTGGAAGGTTGATTCTTTGAATTCTCTGGCTGGGGAAGGATCCGGACCAAAGTGGAAGGTTTATTCTTTGATTCTCTGGCCCGGGAAGAATCCGGACCAAAGTGGAGGGTTTATTCTTTGATTCCCTGGCCGGGGAAGTATCCGGACCAAAGTGGAAGGTTTATTCTTTTTTTTTAGTAGCCCAAAGGCCGAAGGTAAGATATTTGTCGGCTTAGATGGCGAGAGTGCCACCTGCAATGGATTTATGCGCCAGCCTATACGAAGGAGTCATGATGCTGACAATGTGTTGATCCATCAGCCTAGACGGAAGGTCATGATGCCGACAATAGGAAAGGTCTCTTGATTTTATTGGGTGGCCAAAGGCCGGAGGTGGAGTTGCTTGTTGGCTCGACATCTGTCGGCTTGAATGTCGATGGTTGAGAAGCTGTCGGCTTAGACGCCGATGATTCGGGAGTTGTCGGCTTAAAAGCTGATGGTTGGAAAGCTGTTGGCTCAGAGACCGATGATTGGATAGCTATCGACCCGAAGGCTGATGATTGGACATCTTTCGGTTGAAGTCCCGATGGCTGGACATCTTTCGGTCGGAGCCCCGATGGCTGAACATCTTCCGATTTTAACACCCCGTTGGCGTAACATCTTTTGGTTTAACACCCTGTCGGCGAAGTATCTGTCGGATTAAAGCCCTGATGGTTGAACGTCTTTCGGTTTGAAGCCCCGATGGCTGAACATCTTTCGGTTGAAGCCCCGATGGCTGAACTTCTTTCGGTTTAACGCCCCGATGGCGAAACATCCTTCGGTTTAACGCCCTATCGGCGGAGTATCTGTCGGATTAAAGCCCTGATGGCTGAACATCTTTCGATCGAAGCCCCGATGGCTGAGTATCTTTCGGTTTAACGCCCCGATGGCGGAACATCTGTAAGATTAAAGCCCCGATGGCGGAATATCTATCGGATTGAAGCCCCGATGGCTGAATATCTTTCAGTTTAACGCCCTGTCGGCGGAATGTTTGTCGGCTTGAAGCCCTGATGGCTGAATATCTTTCGGTTTAACGTCTCGTCGGCGGAATGCTTGTCGGCTTGAAGCCCCGATGGCTGAATGCTTTGTCGGTTTGACGCCCTGTTGGCGGAATGCTTTGTCGATTTAACGCCCCGTTGGCGGAATGCTTGTCGATTTAACGCCCCGTTGGCGGAAGGCTTTGTCGGTTTAATGCCCCGTTGGCGGAAGGCTTTGTCGGTTTAATGCCCCGTTGGTGGCTTTGTCAGTTTGACACCCCGTTGGCTGAACATCTTGTTGGTTTAACGCCCCGTTGGCGGAACATCTGTCGGATTGAAGCCCCGATGGCTGAATGTTTGTCGGCTTAGATGAAAGGTCGTGCCGCCGACCACATGAGAAGTCTATTTGTTGGATGGTTGAAGATAGAGGGTGAAAGACCATGTCTACCTCAAGGCTCACTTTCTCTTCTTCTTTTATGTAGAGGGGCGAGTGGAAAGACCGTGTCTGCCTGATGACTGTTCTTTCTTTTTTGCTCTTCTTTTTATTGTGACGAGGCGGGTTCAAAGATCACGTCCACCTCATGACCGTTCTTTTTGTTCTACTCTTCCTTTCTCATTAATGCCCCCAAATTGGGGTATATTTCTCTTAATGTGCCCCCAGGTTGGGGTGTAACTTCTCTTCTGTGCCCCCAAGCGGGGTGTATCTTTCATGGCTCCTAGGCCCCCAGACGGGGTGTAACTTCTGCTTCTTATGTCCCGGAGTGGGGTATGTTTCTCCTCAAATGCCCCTAAACCGGGGCGTACCTTTTGCTTCTTATGCCCCCCATGGCGGGGTGTGTTTCTTTCTTTGTGTGCCCCTGGGCGGGGGATGTTGTTTGTCCTGCTTCAGATGCCCCTGGGACAAGGTGTATGTTGCTTCATGTGCCCCCATGGCGGGGTACATTTCTTCTTCAAATGCCCTTAAGTCGGGGTGAGTCTCTCTCTTTGTGTGCCCCCAGGCGGGGTATAGTCTTTGCTTCTCATGCCCCCATAGCGGGGTGTAGTTCTTTTTCAAATGCCCCTAAATCGGGGTAGATTTTTTTTTGAATACCCCTAAGCTAGGGTGAATTCTTCACGGCTTCCATGCCCCCGTGGCGGGGTATGTTGCTTCTTCAAATGCCCCTTGGGTAGGGTATATCTTTCTTCATATGCTCCCACGTAGGGATGTATGTCTCTTCGCTTTTGTGCCCACAGGGTGGAGTGTATTGCTGCTTCCGATGCCCCCAAGGCGGGGTGTAATTCTTACTTCTCGTGCCCCCAAGGTGGGGTGAATTCTTCTTCTTATGCTTATGTGCCCCCAAGCAGGGTGTATTCCTTTCTTCATATGCCCCTAAGTCGGGGAATATTGTTTGTCCTGCTTCAGATACCCCCAGGGGGGTGTATCTTTCACTTCCTATGCCCCCAGGCCGGGGTGGTATCCCTTCTTTGAATGCCCCTAGGTCGGGGTGTGTTTCTTTCTTTGTGTACCCCCTGGTCGAGATGAATTCTTCTGCTTCTCATGCCCTCAGGCGGGGTGTGGTCTTATCTCATGTGCCCCCATGGGGTGTGTTTTGCTTCTTGTGCACCCAAGGCAGGATGTGTTGCTTTTTTATTTCTTACGTGCCCCTAAACCAGGGCATAACTCTATTGCTTCTTGTGCCCCTAGGTCGGGGTAGATTCTTCTGCCTCTTATGCCCCAGAACGGGATGTCTTTCTCTTCTTATGTCCCCGGCACGGGGTGTATCTTTTACTTCCTATGCCCCTGTGGCGGGGTATATTTCTTCTTCAAATGCCCCTAAACCGGTGTGTAGCTTTGTTCCATATGCTCGTAGAGCGTGGGTGAGTTTCTTCCTTAAATGCCCCTAAATCGGGGTGTATTCTTTTGCTCTTTATGCCCCTAGATCGAGGTGAAACTATGTTGCTTCTTATGCCCCCTAGGTTGGGGTACACTTCTTCATCAAATGCCCCTAAGTCGGGGTGTAACTTTTACTTTATGTGCCCCTGAGTCGGGGTGGATTCTCTTCATGTGCCCCCAGGCCGGGGTGTATTCTTTCTTGCCCTTTATGCCCCCATGGCGGGGTATATTTCTTCTTCTTATTCCCCATGGCGGGGTATATGCATGCTCTCCTCGGGAGTGGTGGCCGTGCTTGGCCTCATTGCTATAAAGTATTCCCCACAGTGGGCGGGAATTAATTAAACTACAATTGTGGCTTGTTGGATCTTCTAACAGACACTCGAGGGGCCGTCTTATGCCAGATAGGGGCAGTAGGAAGGTGGAACGGATCGGGGCATTGCACCACAGAGTTGGACCCTCCTAGAGTCAGGTGGGATGCCGGCCTTCTTCTTGTCCTTTTGGTCGGCGATGCTTGCCAACTTTTCTTTTTGTCCTTTCTTTTCATCTCTTCTTTTTTGTGTAATTGACCAAGGTAGGTGCACTGGAGAGTGCTCACCCCCTCAAGGAGAGGATGAGTGGTTCGCTCCACCGCATCAATCCCACAGTGGTAATCATTGTTCAGCACGGGTGTCGACGAATATGGCCGTACAACCCTCTCTCGCCAATTCTCTCTCTTCTTTTTTTCTTTCTTTTCTTCTTTTCTTTCCCTTCTTCTTCTTAGGGACGGGGGGTTGATTTCCCCTCTCCTCTTCTCTCTTTCTCTTCTCTCTTTTTTTTAGTGCCCTTCATGATTCTTGGAAGCTGCATGTGCCTCGGAGTATAATCTTCGAGGCCACAAAGATAATTTAGCCTAGTCTGGCTTTTCTCCCCATAGGGCTGGCGAAGACGGCACCTGTAATATCCCGGACCTTTTGGATCCTTCTTCGTGGATCGCGGATCTGGTTTCTCGAAGTGTCCGGCTCCGTTGTGTCCGAAATTTCGTTTCGGACATCTTTCGTGTTCGGATTGGCGCAATCCGGAGTTGTTTCGGAGGCCCGGAAGCGTTCCGCGGCTTTTTCCGCGTGTGTTTTCCGATTTCCGGTGTGGGTTTCGGTAATTCCTTCGGAACCTCGCTGCGGGTGAACCGGGTCGTTCACCTGGGCACGAGTGGTACCGTTGCGATTGGTGGGTTCCGAGGATCGCGGAAATGTAATTTTATATTTTTTGGTATTTTTCATAATTTCTGGATTTTCTATAAATATCTCACTTTTCTCTCTCTCCCCTCACCCTCTTCTTCTTCTTCTTCTTCCTTCTCTTCTCCCCACCGTGACCACCGCCCCTCCCTCTCTCTTTCTCTCTCGTTCGGCCGCGGCGACGTCCCCTTCCGGCTGCAGACGGTGCGGGGCGACGGCGTGACGACGTGGGCGATGGCGAGGTGATCGTGGCGGCGTAAAGCTTGTGGGGAACCGTGAAGGGACGAGAGTTTTCAAAGCGTTGTTTGCGATCTCGGTAACGATTCGGCGGAGCATTCGCTTCATTGAGGTAGGGTGACGTTCCCTAGCTCCCTGCCGTTCATTTCTGTGGTTTATAGGCCGAGGGGAGGCTGTGAGGGGCTTGATTAAGCGGGTTTGGGGTTTTCCATGATTTGGGGAGAGCTCGCCCGATCTATGGATTTAGACCGCGATTTCACGTTTTGGTGGCCTAGTATCATGCTAGGGGTCCCCAGGGTTCTTCCCCTTTTATTTTCCACTCTCCGGTGGAGGCATGGGGGCGTGGTTGGGTTTTTTGGGCTTTCCCCGCCATTTCGCCGTCGGGCAGGTGTGGCGGTCCTTCCAGTGACCGTCCAGGGGTGTTACGCGCCTGGGTTGGGCCGTCAGAGCGTCCCGACCGTTGGCATCCGACCGTTGGTTTAACTGTTGGGGTCAAGGCGTGTGACGCACCAGGGCTGGCGCGTCACAGCCTTGTGACGGCCCAGCGTGGGTGCGTCAGGGTTATTCGACCCCCAGGCAATGTGACGCTCCAGGGCTGGACCGTTACATGTGTGTGACGCTCCAGGAGTGGACCGTCACATGCTGTGACGCACCGAGTGGCATGCGTCACAGCTTGCCTTTGATTTTCCCTGTGACGCACCTGCATAGGCGCGTCACAGTCTGTAACGCACCAGGGCATGTGCGTTACACTCTGTTTTACACTGGGAGTGTGACGGCCTGCGTTGGACCGTCAGGGTCCTGTGACGGTCCAGCCTAGACTGTCAGGCATCTGTGACGGTCCCACCTAGACCGTCAGAGTCCTGTGACGCGTCTAGGGTAGACCGTCAGGCACCGGGTTGCCCCGGGTGGCTTGTAACCCCATTTCTGTTCTGACCGTGGTCGCCGTGCGATGGTGCCGGTACGTGGGGTGGTCCCCGTACGTCGTCGGATGCAGACGTGATTTTCTGATGACTTGAAAGTCTACTCCTTCAGTGACCCTCCACTAGTCGTAGCACACCAGTACGCGGTGCTGGTCTCACAAGGGAGTGGTGTACGGGCCGACCCTTAGAGACAGTTTTTAGACTGGTTTCCGTCGGGCCCCACGTCTGTAGCCAGAGTCCGGCTAAGGGGAAAACCAGTCAGAGGGCCAGACCAGGGATGCGCGGTCTGTGTGTGCACACGTGGTTGGGGGCAGTTGGACACACGCTGACGAGCGTGACCCCAGCTAGTCACCTGTTTGTGGTACTTGTTCGATGTCCGTGCCTCTGGTAGGCGCTACCATGTCAAACAGTTCACCTGCGGTGCGGAGTAAGTCATCAGGGGACGCTACCAGCTGTGCTTATAGTGGGAGGTACTCCTGTCGAGTCGGGAGTGTCAGACTGTCAGTCGTTACGACTTCAACCTTCGGGTTTCTGCCGTGTTGGCCGTTGTGTTCCGGTTTTTTCGCCGTGGCACGTGTGTCGATTTTCGTGCCGTGAGACCGGTGCTTTGTAGATGGCAGGGTTTCCCTTTTTGAGGTACTCGCTTACTGCTAGCGTAGCGGTTTCTCCGTTTGCGAGGTAGGGTTTGAGTGATCCCTACTGAGTCTCGTTCCGAGACTCATTCCCTGCGTGTTTTCACCGTGTTTCAGGCGAGGCGAGGCTTCAGGGGAGTTCGTCTGAGGCTCAGCGCGGTTCAGGTGCCCAACGTTAGTGCCAGAGGTCAGAGCCAGGGTATGCCCCGTGTAGCTGTACTTTCTTTTCTTGTCTCTGTACTAGTTGTGGACTACTATTGTTATTTTATTGTTATCTTGTGGACCATGTAAAATGTTAATTCATTTCCTGCTTATTTATATAACTGTTTAATCCTGCAATTATTTGTGATACTTGTGTAGTTTCCACACCATCCTTCTAACCCTTCCGAGTCTTCGGACTCGTGGGTGGCGGTGCGAGTCTCGGGTTATCGGGCCTTCCCGACAATCGGATTCTCGGGTCGTTGCAGCTGGTATCAGAGTGCGGTTGTGGGATTATACGAGAATTATAAGTGATTGTAGTGGTCCACTAGTCCACAGCGATGATGTACGGTTGATGCTGGCATCGGGCATCGGGCGTTTTTCTTGACCTTGCTGTTTCCGTGTTTTTTGTCTTTTGCTTCAGGAGCAAGCATGGCGTCGAGGCGGAGCACTCGCTCTCAGCAGGGACAGTCGGCTGTAGGTCAGGAGATCCAGCAGGAGGTTCAGCAAGAGTAGGAGGAGCAGAGTAGAGTGCCACCTGCGGCCACCGAGGCAGTGGATACTACGAGATTTCCGGGGGCCGAGGATTTCTTCCGTGGCATGTACCAGCTTATGTCTCAGCAGTTCGACGGAGAGACTGGTGAGGGCTCGTCGACCAGGAGTGGGCCAGGCCGAGTTGTGAGGGATTTCATGCAGTTTCATCCACCTTACTACGGCGGTCAGCCAGACCTTGATTTGGCTCGGAGTTGGCTCGACGAGATGGAGCGGGTGTTCAGTTCCGCGCGGAGTACTGCGGAGGATAGAGTGATGTTGGCCTCCAACCAGTTGAAGGGTACGGCTCGGGAGTGGTGGTCTTCCGAGTGGAAGACGTCTTTCCAGCTTCGTCCACTTGAGCAGATTGTGTGGGGCGACTTCGTCAGCACCTTTGAGCGTACGTACTTGTGAGCGACGTCACGCGGTTCGGGGAAGCGGAGAGGACGCGGAGCGCGCGGGCTCCTTCTTTTTGTTTGCTGCAACACAGAAATAAGAGAAAAGAGAAGGGGCCACCACGGGAGATTGCTCCGGCGGGGCGAGCGGGACAAATGTAATATAGCAAGATATGGGGGTTAAATGGCCATAGCGGGAAGTGACTCGCCGCGACCTCGGGGGGACGGGAATGGTGCAGAAATTAAATAACAAGAATTGAAACGGCCATTGGGGAAGTGACTCGCCGCGGCCTCGAGAATATGAGCAGATAAGAATATAACAGAATATAAGGAGAATATAAAGAGCGAAAATTTAAACGGCCATTGGGGAAGTGACTCGCCGCGGCCTCGAGAACATGAATAGATAAGAATATAATATATAAGAACGGGAATTTAAATGACCATTGGGGAAGTGACTCGCCGCGGCCTCGAGAATATGAATAGATAAGAATATAACATATAAGAACGGGAATTTAAACGGCCATTGGGGAAGTGACTCGCCGCGGCCTCGAGAATATGAGCAGAATACAACAGAATATAAAGAGAGTATAAGAACGGGAATTTAAACGGCCATTGGGGAAGTGACTCGCCGCGGCCTCGAGAATAAGATGTGATCGCCAGGGGCCGAAAGACCCCAAAATAAAGAAAGTGATCGCGCCTACCTCAAGAGCGGGAGATGGCGGGTTGCTTCTTCCTCCCCCTTCGACCGGCCGACAGGGAGGGCTTTCCTTGGGTACCCTTGCAAAACAACGACAAACAAGTAACGAGTGGATTAGAAAGATGAAGGTGTAATATTCAAATCCTTACGATAAAAATAACGAAATGATGGCAAGACACACACCTGGTTGGTGTTGTCTTTTAAACCCCTCTCGGACTCGAGTAGGAGGAAAATGAGATGATGGATGCAAGAAGTATATAAGAAGAGGCGCTCTTATGAAGGGGGATAGATGATGCGAGATGATGAATGCAAAAGAACTAAGAAGAAAAGAAAAGGATTGGCTTATTGGATGTGCCGATGGTGAAATCCGGCGGAGCTCCGGCAGCGTAGGGATGGCGTGGAAGCGCGGTGGATGAAGACGACCTTCCTCTCGCGAGCATGGGCACCCGAGAAGCCGGCAGAACCTCCACCTACAAAAGACCCCACGGGTTAGAAAATGACTCCGGTAGACTCTGGGCTCCGACAGCCTCTGGGCTCTGGCAGCCTATCGGATCTCTTCGAAGCTCTCTCAGAACTGAGGGGGTGGGCCTCTATTTATAGGGCTCCGGAGGGTGGAGGCGTCCAGGACCCTGGACACCTCCATTAGGGCCGAACTAATATTTTATTCTATTTTTATTTATTTTTCCGAAATATTTTTGTGGAGGCGTCCAGGGACCCGGACTCCTCCAACAGGTCCACCGAACACCGCCGACGGTCGCACGCGGTTTGACACAACGCGTGGTTTTGTGAGCGGCGCCTCGTGATTTTGAAATGGGGGCGTCTAGCGGGCTGGACGTCTCCATAATTTGGATTTTTTCACACACGACAAACCGTCGTTCGGTGCGCGGCGCCCGTGAGGGAGTTGATGGAGGCGTCCAGGGGCCTGGACGCCTCCATAAATATATTATTATTTATTATTTATTTTATTTTTATGCCAAAGCTGGCATTTTAATTTTTATACTTGTTTTTATGGAGGCGTCCAGGGGCCTCGACGCCTCCATTAATATATATTTTTTTATTTATGTTTTCTCTTTTATGCCAACTGGCATTTTACATTTTTTTATATTAGTTTTTATGGAGGCGTCCAGGGTCCTCGACGCCTCCATTAATATATATTTTTTATTTATTTTTGGGTTTTAAAAAACAAATAAAATAAATTAAAAGAATGGGGGCGTCCAGGGGCCTGGACGCCCCCATTAAGACCCACCCGGGTCCTCAGTTCAGGCGTTGGCGGCCGCCCGGCAGACACCCTTCTTGATTCCGGAACCTCCTGATGCGTCTGACTTGTGTTGATGCCGTCCGAATGCCGTGACGAGATGATTCCGGATGCCGGAAAAGGTAGAAGAAGACCCAAGAAAAGGAAGTATTTAAGAGATTCGAAATGCGTAAGCCGTCGCGGGGCGTTGTATAGTAATATGAGACTTTCTCAGGAGACGTCAAGAATGGCGTGTCTACAGCTGCCCCGCCTTGGCGTCTACTTTGCAAGGGAGCGACACGTAGTGGAATGGTATCGAAGTGGAGTGAAATGAAGTGGGAGCGGAGTGATAAGTTGATGCCAAGGTGTGATGAGACACGCTTCTGACGTACTGTTTGGAATTTTTCCTGAAGTTTCAATGAGGCGACCTTGAAGGAGGTCTTTCAAGTCTTGACGGTTGCTTGGACGGAGATCAAATAAAGGAGGGTGAAATGTGCACTCAAGCATGAAAAATAAAGGAGGCGTCCTTCTCGGTGTGGAAGTACCTGGGTCATAAACCTGCAGGTTTCACCTTTGGGAGCGGTTACCAGCCAATGTGGAAGTGCTACAGCCAAGGTGGGTCAAACAAGGTAAAAAGTAAAGAAATATCTGAGGGTCTGTCCAAACAAGGGTCACTTTTGGAAGAGCAGCGTAGGGCCGTTTCAAGGAAACTCAGTTATTTCATTTGGAGTGGAATATCTCATATTTGTAGGAATTGAAACACAACGGCTTTCACAATCGAATCACTTGAATGATCTTCCGCAATAAATCAAAGTCCTATATGAATGCATGCTGGGTTAAAATGAAAATCTAAAACAAACTAAAATAGAAAATGGCCAAGGATAATATTGTCAACTTGTTAAGAACGGGTCAGGATACCGATCCGGTGAGCCGACACTGGGCTGGGGCCCATTTATCCACGCACCAACTCACGGAATGGAACCGTCGTCCCCATTCTACCACAAGTTAACGGCCTATCCGTACAACCCAAATTCTTCCGGGATCATCACTGTTTTTGTTGAAGGGGAACTCAAATCCCAGATTTGTTCGGGCCGCAAGGTCCTTGACATGTTCTAGTAGCGTAGGTATCGTATACTATGATGCATGACATGGTGAGACCAACCATTGAAAGGTGGGACAGGAGACAGGACAAAGACGTCCGTTAGTAAAACCTGCACAGACTAGCAAAGGTTAGCAACATCAGAAAGTAGCAGAATCACAGCAGAATCGCACCACAGTACAAAGGAGATCCAGACAAAATCTTGACAATGACCACCGATGTGACATGTTCCGTCCTGTAGCGATCTTCCCTTCCTATAAGAACTCCCCTTAGGCTAGTTCATTCAAAAGCACCAAGGTGGGTTTTGGAAGCTCAAGAGAGGAAAGAGAGGAGAATCTAGAGATTTTCAGGATGGAAGGAGAGTCTTCCCGCGTTATGAAGAGGAGTAGGCCTAGCAGCGAGATCAGGCGACTCTCCGACCTCGAGGGTCATTTGAGTGGGACGATCATGTCGCATATGGTAAGCTGATTCATTTCAAATTTCTCCACGTGAACCTTCTTCTTACTTCCTTCCTTTCTTCTTCTTTCTTTTCTCTTCCAGCCATATCCACTCTTCCCAGGCCCGAGGAAGTTTTCCAAACTGCCATGGCTTTCAAAGCTAACTTCCAACATCTCCATCGGCATGAGGGCCATACTCTCGAAGTGGCATCTGCAGGGGCTCCTTATTCACGCCAAACACTATGAGAAGATTCGTATGGACTGGGCGGCTATGGGCGCACTAGTGGAGATCTGGCATCCCCAGACCCACACTTTTATCTTCCCGACCTTCGAGGTGACCATCCTCCTCGAGGAGGTGGAACTTCTGCTCGGATTGAAGAAATTCAAGAGTGACGGGAAGGTGAAGGCTATGCGGATGCTGACACGGGGGACTTCCGAAAGCGTCCTTGGAAGCTTCATGCCGCCCGACGCAGCCAGAAAGGTCCGCACTCAAAAGGGGATCGATCTCCAAAAGCTTGCAGAGTGGGTCATGGACGCCCTGAGAGGGTCACCAGACGATGACTATTTGGAGGGAATCATGAAGGGGTTCACCATTTGTCTGGCGGTGCTCTCTTGTTTCCTTATACCGACAACATGGTGGAGGAAGACCAACTGAGTGCTATCTGCGGGATCTGGCGTGGAAAGAGGGTGGGACCCGCTGTCCTCGCCTACCTGTCTAGTGGCCTTACTGCCTCGAGCATGGGTAAGCCTCCTTTTGGTTGCGCACTTGTCCTGAGTTGCTGGATGGATTTGCATTTCAAGTTTGATCACCGTGAGGGAATGCCAACCGCTTCGAAGCTCTTCCAACAAAGCCCTCTTTATCACATAGCCGACGTGTTAGGGTTCGGTGGTACTGTAGTGAACCGCGTTCCGTGGCTGAAGAAACGTGAAGACTGGCGGTCTCACTTTTGCACCGTGACACAAGGCTTCTTTACTTGCGCACCGGCATGTTTGCTTTCGCTTGATCTCCTCATGAGGCCTTCCCCGGAAGTTGATCTTCAACTGATCAACGCGACCGAGTTTGTCCTTTATAACGCGCATCGATGCTACCTCCAGGTCGGCATTCCACGCCATTCGTTCCCACTATCGACTGGCATCGTTCCTTTGAAGAAGAGGGAGTTGGGTACTGAAGCGGATGCGAATGAAGCGAAGACCGTCAAAGCACCCTGGAAGACAAGTGTCGCGGGAAAGGCCTTAGCGCACGTGGGGGAAGAATGTGAGCTGTGGAGGGCTTATGTAACCGAACTGGGGAAGTTTAGGCCTAAGGTGCCTAAGCCCCTGATGTAGCCTATTCTGCTTTTCTGATGGAATAAAATCTGGCATGGATGTTTTGGACCCTTGTCCCCTTAATTATTATTATCTTTTTTGTGGTTTTTCTTTTTCTTTTTCTTTTGTTTGGATTATATACATACGCTTATCTCTTTTTTTTCCTTTTATTATATATTTTTTTGAAATTTTTATTATGGGGGCGTCCAGGGGCCTGGACGCCCCTAATTTTTTATTTATAATGTTTTTAAGTTTTTGTTTTGGGGGCGTCCAGGGTCCTGGACGCCCCTAATTTTTTATTTATTATTTTTTTGGTTTTTTGTTTTGGGGGCGTCCAGGCGCCTGGACGCCCCTAAGTTTTTGAATTTTGAAAAAAAAAATAAAAAATTATGGGGGCGTCCAGGCGCCTGGACGCCCCAAAGAAGGTAGATTCTATATATAAGGGCTGCCCCCCCCCCCCTTTGCTCATTTACTGTTCATTCAGACGACCCAGTCAAACCAGACGACCCATTCTTAGTCCCAATGGAGCAAGGAGGCCCGAGCCGGGGTGGAGAGAAGCGCAAACGGCGGGCTCGTCGTCCGAGGAGGCTGAGGGATGATGTCGAGGAGGCTGCAGCAGAGGAGATTGCTGCGGAGGAGGAGATGGAGGTGCCTCTTCTGGCCGCGGAGGCCGCTGCGGGCGCTGGCGACGTGGGAGAGGACGATCACGACCCGGTAAGCCCTTCGGAACTCTCACTCTGTGGTTCAATAGGCTAAACGGACGGGCGAGAGGCTGTGAGAGAAGGCCGGGGAGTGAGGGAAAGGAGGCGTCCAGGGCCCTGGACGCCTCCACATTTTCTTTTTCTTTTTATATATTTGTTTATTTACGTAAATAATAAAATAGGATTTCAAAATAAGGAGGCGTCCAGAGAGATGAGTGATGGTGAGGATCGGCGAGCTAGTGGACTCGCCTCCTCCTTATGTTTATGATGTTTTTGACAGCTCATGTAGAATTATGAAGGGAGTGATTTGGTTTTCTGCTGCTTGTTTGTTCTCTTGTGCGTTCCTTCTTCCCTACACTTCTCCTCCTTTGCACTGTTCCCATGTGATGGGTCTGTCGAGACTCCGCCCCAAGCGGAGAATCGCGTCTTGTGACCATTTTCGACGGGAATCTGCCGTCGAAGTCAAAAATGACGGCCCTAGTCCCTTCTCCCGGATGTTGCGTCAAATTTTGCGGACGTCCTCCAAAACATGATAGGGTATCCCTAGGCAACATAGAGTGCTAGTCGTCATATTCTTCGTCCAATCAATCACCCTGTGCGAGCGGTGAAGTGATACATGGGATCGCATGGCAGGTGCCTCATCGTGAGGGCTATCATTAACAGGTGATGGAGGCAATCTTGGCCTGCACTCCTTCCATTTCTATAAATTCGTGTCCCTTTTATCCTCCCAGGTATATCGAGAGCTAACTCGAGGAGCACAAGTTCTCACGGGAGAGGAGGAGTTCAAAATCCCGAGAGTTGGATGGAGGGCGAATCTTCCCACTCCTCGAAGAGAAGCAGGTCCAGTGGTAGTAGTTCCAGGAGGCTTTCGGACCTCGAAGGGCACTTCAGCGAAAGGGCCCAATCGCAACTCGTAAGCCAAGTTTTCCTACCCTTTTTCCATTCTTTTTCTTCCTTTCTTTCTGACCAAACCTCCTCTCCATTCCCTGCATGCGTAGAGTGTGATGAAATCACAGATCTCATGGGAGTTGGTAGTGGCAGCGTACAGGGGCCTCCCAGATTTACAGAAGGCCAGGCTAGACGTGATGGGTTTTGGCACTTTTCTTCGGAACGAGCCGATCCAGCTCGACCTGGTCCTGATCCAAGCCTTGTGTGAGAGATGGGACCCAGTGAGTCGGGCATTCCTGATGCCCTGGGGGCACATGGTGCCCAGCTTGGAGGATGTGGTCCGGATCACAAGCCTGAAGGTGGAGGGCGAGGCAGTGACCGGGGTCACTTATGCGGATTACCGAGAAGGTGCCCAGAAGCTACTGGGTTTGGACCTAGATGGTCGGAAAAATAGGTCGGTAGCTAGGGCGTCTCTCATGGATGCATTAGGGCTCACCGACACTCGTCGACGGGACGACGAATCCTCAGAAGAGTTCATGGAAAGGATGGAAATAGGATGCCGTGCCGTGTACTGCACAGATTTCGGCAACTGGGAAAGTTGCAACATAGATTTGAGGAGATTTCTCCTCTTTCTTTTGGAGAGATTGGTACTGAGCTCGAAAGGGGATGGTATCTAATGTCGCTTCCTGGAGCTACTGTCAGACCTTGAAAGAGTAGGGTACTATGCCTGGGGAGCTGCCATGCTGGCGCACTTGTTTGCAGGTCTGTTCCAAGAAGCGGACCGTGAGATGACTGTGAGTGGTTTCACACCATTCATTCAGGTATTTTTGGTTTTGCTTGTTTTGTATTATTTTTTTTGTATTTTTGCAAGGTACAGATGACCTGCGCCGAGCAGCTGTGGAGCTATTATTACCTCCCGATGGGGAGAGCTCGACATTGACGACCCGCGATGGTGCCGCTAGCCAGGCGGTGGGAACCCATCATGAGTGCGGCACCCCTAACCTACCAACTGATGGTGCTAAGGCGGGAGCTACAGGAGTTCCCTGCAGCGATGGTAAACTGGAGACCCTACTCAGACATGGTCGATGCCGACCAGCCGTGGGTTCTAGCAAGTCGTGCCCGATTTGGACGGGAACTGTGGATGCATTGTCTGAATGAAATCGAGCCGCTTCGGCTACGATTGGTTATGAGGACTTTAGGACTGGCTCAGGAATGGGTGGATACAGCTGCGCCACCTCGTGTCGGGAGAAAGACGCGAGGACCAGCGACCTGCATTGACTGGCGCGTGCGGTTCCCTGAACAGTGTGAAGACTGGCAACGGGGTGGCACGATTGTAGAATCACAGGCACGGGATAGCGAGGACTACTTGCATCTATATAAGACAAAGTACGCAGAGCGGCTCCAACCCCGGGGACTTGTGAAGGTAGGTTTCCCCTTTTCTCTTTTCTTCTTTCTCCTTTTCTTGATTTTCTGGTGAAAATGCTGACTCGTAAGGCTGCAGGATGTCCGTGATAACATGATAGCGACTTTACGAACTCGCTTGGCAGAGATGGAGCAACGGTTGGGCGATGCCCGCGGAGCTACGAGCGCCTTGGTAGGTGTACAGTACGTTCCTAATTAAAACCCCAGATTCCAGATGTTGGCTGCTAAGTCACGCGGTCGTAGCATGCCCAGATTGGCGCGGCTTCCCCAGCGATGGGAGTAGGTGGTGCCTCTTCCAGCTTGTGGATTCCCACCTCAGGACTTGACTTGCTTCATGAGCAACTTGCTCACGCCACGCAGCGTGCTGCGGAGGTAGAAGGGATGCTCCGTATACAGGTAAAAGTTTCAGTGTTGAGTTCTCCTTGTTTATGCCTTATCACGTATCTGAGATGGTACACTCGGCAGGAAAAGGAGACGGAAGAAGCGCTTGCCCAAGCTGTGCAGAAGGAGGCTAGGATAGCAGAACTGGAAAGGGAACTGCGGCGTCATCCTGATGACGACTCCTCTAGGGATGCTGTGGAACTGAGGATCACTCTCCAGTTGGAGAGGGAAGACCGCGAGAGAGAACGTACAGAGAAAGAAAGAGACGCAGAGAGAGAAAGAGCCAACAGATTGACTGAAAGGGAGGAACGAAGGGCCATGGAGGCCCAACTATTCGAACTCCGAATCAGCCTTGGTCTTGCTGAACAGTGGCTGAGAGATGGTGATGAGCGCTACCGAAGAGCACGAGAGCGTGGCTTTCGTGTTGGTAGCTTCTCTGCTGCTTCCGTAGATCAACGCCGGGATGTGGGAATAGGAAGAGGAGTACAGAGCGGTAGGAGTACCGCTTTTCGTAGTTGGGTAGCACCTTTGAGAGCGTTTTATCCGGAGAGTAGTGGGACGAGTAATGCAGAGAGAGAGGGCGGAACTTGATGTAATTTTTTGGTTTTTGGAATAAAATACAAGGTTCGGTTTGTTTGTTTTTCACCTTTGCTTCTGTTGCCTGAATCCCTGCACACATCACTGAAACAAACAAATCAGAATTTCTGTTCTGACTTGGCCCCTTGCTCAATAAGCAAATGGTCACTGTGACTGTCCTTGATAACTGGTCAAGGGGCCAAGCCTTTATTAACGAAGACAATGGAAAAATGTGGTGACGATAAATGCGACAGGCAAGCACACGAATGCAAGCGGTATTAAAGTGAGATGCTGTACGCAAATGCGATCATGCAAAATTGATTTGTTTTCTTTTTATATTTGGTATTTTTTTGTTTTATCATAAAAAGATTTTTTTTTGTTTGCAAATATGTACATTTTCTCTTTTCCATTTTTTTGTTGTTATTATCATTTCAATTTTTTTGTTGCTAACGCCCGACAAGCACCCAAATGGCACCTAACCTACGTGAGAATATGGGTTTCTTACTAACCTCCCAGGTATCCTAAGTGCACATCTAGGTTGATTTGGGCCTCTAGACCCCTCGAATGATGATCCCGCCAGCTAAGACTTACCCTGATGATAATACCGTCATGCCATGCTTAGGCTCCCAGTCGCTTCCGACCACAGGGATTCACCCAAAAGGTGTTCGAGGTAAATGATTTGCCCGACCCGGGTCTGTTTCCTCACAACTCTAGATGGTATATGATGGAACACCCTGGAACCCTAACGACCAACCGCGCGACGCTGACCCGGAATCAGACGCCGTCGTACCCATAGGTGACGCGCTTGCATTGGCCTAAGCCCGAGGTTAAACAAGAAGACATCAAGGCGATAAACAGGGGTCTTGACCAGCCAGAAATACGGAGACTCCTTCGCAGCGATAGCTTTTACTTTTCAAAGTAGACAACCAAATGTGTATATTAAAATAAGGTCGCAGACCCTGGGCAGTTTTCACCTTTCAGAAACTCCATCGAACCTTCATCTTTAGAGGAAGAAGGAAGAGCGTAGGGGATAAACCTCCTGAGAGGACCGGCAAAACCGTTAACCCGGCGAGCGAATAAGGGCCCATTAACTCTTTCCTTTCGGACAACTTCGGACCAAATCTCGAGCATTTACATTCCACGGCCCCTTTTGTGGATTCAGACTTTTGCTTTGAGGGGTTCCGTTTATCGCAGCAGGCACGGTCACGACCAGGCTTTTCTTTTGATTTTGATTTTGTATTTCTTTTTGTGAGGGAGATATAGTCATTTGACGTTTGTGGGCTCCCTTTTCGTATGCTTGCGGGGACACTGCCCTCTTCTCGTGCTCTGATCGATGCTCGAGGAAATGGATCCTACTCTTGCCTTTGGGGTTTGAGTTTCGGTTTCTCATGCTCAGCGTTTTAAGGGCGCCGACTGTCTCATTTGGTCGAAGAGAAAAGAATAAAGATTACAGCTTCTGGAGATCTTCTGGGTGACGCTCCACCGTAGGTGATGCTACCGACTTTTTTGAATAAAATACATAAGTGAGCACATGTTAGCTTCCTTCGAGCGAGCATAGGCCGACGTGGCCGGACAGGGATCTCAACGGTTCTGGCAAACCAAGACCCGGTGACTACCAAGCCTTAATGGGCCCTATCCTAACATGAAGGTTAGATGCAGGAACTTAACTACATGGTGACTGCCAGGCATCGGTATTTTGAATTTTCCATATTTTTAGTGGTTTTCGGTATTTCTTTGTTTTTGATGTTTTTTATCTTTTCATCATTTTTTTTGTTTGTTTTGTGCTAAGGGTAGTATTTCTTAAGATAAAGCCCATTCCAAGGGTGGGATAACTCGGTCCCTTCGGCGTTGATTAGCTTGTAGGCGTTGCCAGGGTACACGGCTTGAATTACAAATGGTCCTTCCCAATTGCGTTGGAGCTTAGAACGCGGCCCTCCAGGTTTGACAAAAATTCTTTTTACGACCATCTCACCGACTTTGAATTTTCTCTCAACGACTTTCTTTTGGTAAAAGCGAGCGAGTCTATTTTGATACACACGCGCGTGTTCGGCAGCGGCCAGCCGCTTCTCATCCAAGAGTTCCAACTGGGCGAGGAGTGAATTACGACGATCGTCGAGGGGAAATTCCTCGTCCAATTATACCTTGAGAGAAGGGATCAGAGTCTCGTACGGGACTACCGCTTCCATACCATAAGTAAGGGCAAATGGAGTCTGCCCGGTGGGGGTACGGATTGAAGTGCGATAGGCCCATAGGGCTTCGATAAGTTTTTCTGGCCAGTCTGAAAACTTACTAGACTCGCAGGTTTTTTTGATGATTTTGAGTAATTTTTTATTGGTGGCCTCCGCTTGGCCGTTACCTTGTGGGTAATAAGGCGATGAATGATGCAATGCAATTGTGTACCTTTTGCAGAGATCCTGTAGGTCTTGAGAAATGAACTGTGGCCCATTGTTGGTGACGATCGTGCTTGGGATGCCGAATCTGGCGAGGATGTTCTTCATGATGAACTTGCAGACTGTTGACGCCTTGATTTCCGCGTAAGCTTCGGCTTCGGCCCATTTGGTGAAGTATTCCGTCGCAGTAAGGATGAAAGATTTCTACTTGGTGAGGGAATTGGGATCACCTAGGGGACCAATGATGTCGAATGCCCACATGGAGAAAGGCCATGGGGAGGATATTGGGTGAAGTGAGGAAGATGGTGAATGGATTTTATCGACGTGAAGTTGACACGTGACACACCTACGGACATAGACAGCACAATCTTCTTCCATAGTGGGCCAATAAAAGCCTTGGCGAATGATCTTCTTGGCGAGCATCTGACTATTCACGTGGCCACCGCACACGCCCGAGTGCGTCTCCTCTACACATTTCCAAACCTCATCATCACCAAGACATCTTAACAGAATACCAGTAAGGCTTCTCCTATAGAGTAGGCCTCCAACCAATGTATATTTCAGAGCCACCCTTCTTATGGCTTTCTTGTCCTCTGTGGTGGCCCCTTCAGGATAAGATTGATCTTGGCAGTATTTGACAATTTCATAGAACCATGGTTTCTTTTCATCAGCCAGTTCTTCTTCGGCCTCTGCCAACATGATCTCCCTCTTCTCAAGGATATCTTCCTGCAGGATCTTTCTTGCTATCCTGTCTTTGATGTTTACGTAGGAAGCATCGTCGATTGCAGGGGCGTGAAGTTTGTAGGTGGAAATGGACTTAAACCATCTTCCTAGAGGGAACCTTATGGATGATGCCAACGAGGCGAGGGCATCGGCGAGAATATTCTGATGACGAGGGACATGAACAAAGATCAGTTTTGTGAACAGTTTGGCAAAGGCAGCAGTGAGTTCTTGGTATGGCTTGAGTTTGGGATCGCGAGTGCGATATTTAGTGAGCACCTGGCGAAGGATGAGTTGACTATCACCTACGACTCGCAACTCAGTGAGACGAAAAGAATGAGCGAGTTCTATGCCAGCTAGAAAAGCTTCATATTCGGCTATATTGTTGGTGACTGGAAATTTGAGTTGGTATGCCAATGGGAATGTGAGGCCTTCAGGCGACAGGAGGGCGACGCCGATTCCTCTCCCTTGAGAATTCAGAGATCCATCAAAATATAGCGTCCACATTGGCTCATCTGATTGGTTGACAGACATTAGTTCCTCATCTGGAAACTCTGATTGGACGGGATCAAACTTGGGAAGAGGATGGTGAGCGAGATGCTCGGCTATGACATTACCTTTAATCGCCTTTTGCTGGATGTAGGTGATGTCGAACTGAGAGAGAAAACTTTGCCAGCGTGCTAGCCTATCCGTAAGGACGGCTTTCTCCAGAAGGAATTTGATAGGATTCATTCGGGCAATCAAGTGGACCTCATGAGCCAAGAAGTAGTGCTTCAATTTCTGCACTACCCAAACGAGGGCAGCACAGGTTTTCTCCATGACGGTGGACTTCTGCTCACAGGGATTGAGAAGTTTGGACAAGTAATAGGTTGCCCGTTCCTTACCTTCTTCATCAGCTTGTGCGAGGACGGCTCCCACGGAGTCATCCAAGACTGAGACGTAAAGGATCAGAGGTTTTTCTGGTTTGGGTGGAATGAGAACGGGTGGACTAGCCAGATATTCCTTCAACCCTTCAAAAGCTTTCTGACATTTAGAATTCCAGTGGAATTCTACTCCTGGCTTGGTCAACTCGTAGAGAGGTCTACACCTTTGTGAATGTTGAGACACAAACCGACGAATAAACTACAACCTCCCGATTAAACCTCGGACTTTCCTCAAATTCTTGGGAGGCGGCATATCCCTGATAGCCTTAGCTTTGTCGGGATCTATCTCGATCCCTCTTTTGCTCACAATGAACCCCAGCAATTTACCTGACGACACACCAAACACACACTTCTTCGGGTTCATTTTCAATTGGAACTCCCTTGACCTCTGCAAGACCTTAGTCAAAACTTCTGGATGTTCCATCCTGGTCCTTGATTTTACCAATAAGTCATCCACATACACTTCCAGATATATGTGCATCATGTCATGAAATATGGCCATCATCGCTCTTTGGTAAGTAGCTCCAGCATTCTTTAATCCGAACGGCATGACCACGTAACAATATGTTCCCCAAGGGGTAGTGAATGACGTCTTTTCCTGATCCTCTTCTACCAAACGAATTTGATTGTATCCTGAAAATCCATCCATGAATGAGAGGGTTTCGTAGCCTGCCGTGTTATCAATCAACACATCAATGTGAGGTAAGGGAAAATCATCTTTTGGACACGCGCGGTTAAGGTCCCGGAAGTCGATACAAATCCTGACTTTCCCATCTTTCTTCATGACCGGGATAATGTTCGCCACCCATTGAGGATAAAGAACGACTCTAATGAACCTGGCTTTGTGGAGCTTATCGACCTCTTCTTTCATTTTCGAAGCCATTTGAGGGTGGAAACGCCTTAACCTTTGTTTTACCGAGATGGACCCTGGTTTTAGGGTTAAACGTTGTTCGACCAAGGTTGAATCCAGACCCGGCATATCCTCGTAGCTCCATGCGAACGTGTCCTTATATTCCTTGAGAACCTCAATTAATGCCTCTTCTTCAGAGGGTGATAGGTTGTCACTTATGAGGATGATCCTAGGGTCTTCCTCAGTTCCCAAGTTGACTTCTTTGGTGGATTCTTCTACGGCGGTTGACGGCTCGTCGAATCTCCTCATTCCACTAGCGTATGCGTCCGCCGCATCCTCATATTTTTCACCCTCATCTTCAGTGGGGCATTCTTCATCCGTGATCTCGTAGACTCCATGCCCTTCATCAAATGCACAGTCGCCCTCACATTCTATTTCCGGTAGCCGGATGGGATTTTCTAGCAACTGGGGGATGGCAAGGAGGGCTTGACACCTGGCGGCTAAATCCAGAAGGAATCGACGAGGGATCTGCCTACCCTTGGATTTCTTCCTAGGTACTACCCTTGGCCTATCATTCCTAGATCGACTGACAATATTTACAGAAGAAGAGGAAGACGAAGGGGATGGTGTAGAATGTACAGGAGAAGACCCCTCAGAGGAGGGGTAGAAAAGGTCGCTCATCGGACCTTGGACGGGTGGTCCGCAGGGCGGTACGCACCCGTGGGAGATGTAGGAGGTTTCCTCAACCAAGATGTGTTGTTGGGGAGTTTGAAAATTGACGTTTTTTTTTCGTTTTCATTTTTAATGACAAAGCAGTGAAAAGAGATTGGAGGAGAGAGAAAAGTGGTTATGGCTAGAGGATTGTGAGGCTCATAGAGCAGATCATGGTTGAAGACCTGGCGCGGGTTGAAAAGCCCGCGTAGGTATGTAAACAGAGAAGGGGATCTGGGAAGATCATCAGACAATTATCTGGCCCAGGAAGAAGATATCAGCAAAGGCTGAGACGAGTGGATGGAGAAGATGGCGGCTAATGAGCCGTCGATGGCAATGTTGAGGACGGATGAAGATCCGTCGATGACAGGGTCCTTCTGGCGAGGACGAGGATAGTTTGGAACCTTGGCAAGAGTGGTAATATTCTCTGGTATTCCGGAGATCAATGGTGGTCCTTCAAGCTGTGGAGACGAGAACATCCTTTCTAGTGCAACGGAAATGTCCTGTATGTCGAACCATTTGTTCCACTCGCATTCCGGATCTTTGATCTTGCCTCTTTTGGTGATCCTCGGACATTTTTCAGCCAAATATACAGCATGTGATCTCCCATATGCTTCTCGTGGGTAATCTCCCATCTGAACAACGGGCCCTCTGTTGAAGTGGTTTGATAGAGTCCATGTGAGGGGCTTCCAATCCGCCTCGAACGGTCCTTTGAAGCCTAGGCCAAACCTGCGGTTCGGCCTAATTTCCTTTGGCGGTTTGAGCCTACCCTGTAACTGTGCGCCGAGACCTTTACCCTGTTGGTAGCCGATGTTCCTCATAATCTCCCACCCTTTGGAGTGAGAAGGGAGATATGATGTTGCGGTTGCTCTGACCGGCTCCTTTGGTGCTAGTGGAACGTGAGATGAATCACGTACGTCCAGTAGTGACAATATGGGCCGATGAGATGGCCAAACAGAGGGCAGAGAGGTGTTGATAGCGTCCACTGTGTGAAAGACAGGTGTACTGACCACTTTAATAATCTTCCCATTATAAGGAAACTTCAGGCACTGATGGTTGGTGGAAGGCACAGCGTCCATGGCTTCGATGTAAGGGCGACCCAGTATAGCCTTGAATGTGGGGTCCATGTCGAAGACATGGAATTCTGTGGGAATTGACATGGGGCCTAGTTCAGCCTTCAGAATAATCATCCCCTATGGTGGCCTTTTGCTATTGTCATAAGCCGTGACCGTGATCGAGGAAGGTCTTATTAGTTCCTCGTTAACTCCACACAACTGAAGGATGTCCATGGAGATCACATTTATGGACGCACCCGTGTCCACAAGACACGGGTTTATGGATACCCCATTAATTTTTATTGAAATGCACAATGCATATTTTTGAGCTTCCTTGGGAGCGAGCTCGTAGTTGTGGAACATGATGGCCGGTTGTGTGTCTGTTGGGGTCAGGACGGTCGAAATCTTCTCCACGGGGAGGTCCTCATTAACCATGACTTTTTGAAGATATTCCATCAAGGTCGTCTGGTGGGATGTGGATCTTTGAAGTAGCTCCAGGATGGAGATCCGAGCAGGTGTCTTGTCCAAGTGTTTCAATAGATCATACTGTGTTCCAGGGATAGCTCTTTCTGGTTGTTCTCCATCATCCTACTCTGGCTGAGACTGCTCAGGATTCTGACTGTTGTGGGGGAAAATCCTGTGGAAAATCCTTCCACTCCGGAGCACCATTGCCTGCGGCTTTTGTACCTCTGTGGGGGTAGCAGTGGGTTTTAACAGGGATTTGAGGGGTAGTGGTGGAGGAATGGTTGATGAAGCAGGGGTGATGACGGGAGCAGGGATTCTGATGAGGGGTTTGTTAGGTGGAGGCATGGTGGAGGTAGAGGGGATATCGCGCGGATTATGAAGGATAAGGGTTCTGGAAGGTGGAGGTGGAGACGAAGTAGAAGTGGGTAGGGCTTGAAGCGGGCAATGATTTTGAGGTGGGTGATGGGTAATGAGTGGTTTTGAAGGCATTAGTGGTGATACGATGGAGAAAGACGGGGTTATGTATGGTTGACGGATGATAAGGGATTTAGAAGGCGTAGGGGTAAATGTGGTAGAGGTGGATGGTAAAGTGGGGGAGTGAGAGAAGATGAGAGGGTGTGAAGGCGTAGTGGAGAGTGTCGGTTGATAGGAGATCGGGGTACGGATGAGAGAGCGTAATGGTAGTGGAAATGGTGAAGGTGATACCGACGCGGGTTGATGAGAGAGAGGTGCTACCCGGGCAAGGCGAGGGGGTTGCATGACGATGGGGTTGGAGGAAGAAAGAATAGAGGTACTTTTCTGGTGCCACACCTGCTCTCTCCCGACTTCCGGGAAGGAGGAGATGGGGTTAACCTGATGATTGGGTTGTTGGTGCTCCGGTAATGGATTTTAGATTATGCCCATGTCGGGCTGTTGTTGTGGGGCCTGCAGAGGCTGTTGTTGTTGTTGTGGTTGCTGTTGCTGCTGCTGTTGTAACTGCTGCTGTGGCCTATGAGGAGGTCTCCTAGCCTTGAGAGCTGCGATCGTTTTGCCAATAGGAGGATTCATACATGAAATCCTTGAGGTGAATGAAGGAGTTGCCGGTACCATTGTATCTGCGGTACGTGGGCATTTCGGAGGGAGGAAGATGAATGACGGGAAGGATTGGCAAAGCAACCTCCGGGGTGGCTTTCACGTCCACCATCCTTCTCAGATTTTGAAACTGCTCATCCATGCGATTGAACCTATTGAGGAGCGATTGGGCGAGCTCCTCTGGAGGTGAAGGTGGCACTTGCCACTGGGGGAGAAACTGTCTCCCGGAGACTTGAGGGGGGAACCCGGAATGAGAGGGAGCTGTCGGACCGCCGACAGTTGGCCCTGGCTGAAGCAGTGTGTGGGGAACAACGGGAGTTTGAGATTGTGACGGGAACTGGAATGAGGGTGGTTGTTGGCTCGCTTGTCCTTGAAGCGAGGGAGACTGGATGGCTTGCGCCAATGAAGGAGATGGAATGGCCTGCACGGACTCTTGGAGAGGTGCGATGGTCGGAGTTGATTCCTGGGGCGTGGGAGAAACAGATTTCCCTTTTAGAATGGCCTGGAAGGCCCGGAGCTGTTCAGAGGTAAGCTCCGTGTTGGCGAGGACGCCCAGTAAGGAAGAGATATCCTGCGGTGGGGATGTGTCCCCGGCAATAACCTGCACCTCATGCGAGTGCTCATGAGAAGGACCCGAGTCCATAGCATAGACTCGCGGGTCGGCTGACAAACCACGACTAGGGTGGTTCTCCTCAAAAGACTCGTGAGCCATGCTCACAGTTTTTCCAGAACGTAAAAACATACACTAGCAAGCAGGTAGCAGAGATTATCAAACAAGTTGATGCATTTACGCCTTTTTTTTGTGTTTTGATTTTGATGGTTTTTTTTGTGCTTTTAGCGAGATCCGAAGTTCACACAAAATAGGGACCCTAGTTTATTTTTGTTTCACCGCCGTGTCAGCTAGGGTCTCTCGTCTCACCACGAATGAAATGACTAACTTCGGGGAACTTCAATGGTACAACCAGCCCAGTGAACGAAGAGGAGATTCTTCGATGTCGGGGACTTACGGAGGTCCCAGTGGAGGAGATTCTAGTCCGTTGAGAGGAATTCTCAAACGGAGAGTCCTTCCTTCACCGGGAAAGGGTGATCCTCAAAAAAATGAAAAAAAGGATAGAAAAGAGGAATGGATGCATGTAATTAAATGCTGACAGAGATATGGAGTGGGAAAACAACAGAAATAACAGACATATAATAAACAAACAACCAATCAAAACTGACAGTGCTGCCGTGAGCACAACGGGGGCGCGCGCGGGCGCTAAGGTGGAGAGGCACGGATGGTGCCGAACTTGCAAGGGTAGCCAAAAGGAAGCAGTAGAGGTCCCACCGTGATCGCCAATCTGTGAGCGACGTCACGCGGTTCGGGGAAGCGAAGAGGACGCGGAGCGCGCGGGCTCCTTCTTTTTGTTTGTTGCAACACAGAAATAAGAGAAAAGAGAAGGGGCCACCACGGGAGATTGCTATGGCGGGGCGAGCAGGACAAATGTAATATAGCAAGATATGGGGGTTAAACGGCCATAGCGGAAAGTGACTCGCCGCGACCTCGGGGGGACGGGAATGGTGCAGAAATTAAATAGCAAGAATTGAAACGGCCATTGGGGAAGTGACTCGCCGCGGCCTCGAGAATATGAGCAGATAAGAATATAACAGAATATAAGGAGAATATAAAGAGCGGAAATTTAAACGGCCATTGGGGAAGTGACTCGTCGCGGCCTCGAGAACATGAATAGATAAGAATATAATATATAAGAACGGGAATTTAAACGGCCATTGGGGAAGTGACTCGCCGCGGCCTCGAGAATATGAATAGATAAGAATATAACATATAAGAACGGGAATTTAAACGGCCATTGGGGAAGTGACTCGCCGCGGCCTCGAGAATATGAGTAGAATACAACAGAATATAAAGAGAGTATAAGAACGGGAATTTAAACGGCCATTGGGGAAGTGACTCGCCGCGGCCTCGAGAACAAGATGTGATCGCCAGGGGCCGAAAGACCCCAAAATAAAGAAAGTGATCGCGCCTACCTCAAGAGCGGGAGATGGCGGGTTGCTTCTTCCTCCCCCTTCGGCCGGCCGACAGGGAGGGCTTTCCTTGGGTACCCTTGCAAAACAACGACAAACAAGTAACGAGTGGATTAGAAAGATGAAGGTGTAGTATTCAAATCCTTGCGATAAAAATAACGAAATGATGGCAAGATACACACTTGGTTGGTGTTGTCTTTTAAACCCCTCTCGGAGGAAAATGAGATGATGGATGCAAGAAGTATATAAGAAGAGGCGCCCTTATGAAGGGGGATAGATGATGCGAGATGATGAATGCAAAAGAACTAAGAAGAAAAGGAAAGGATTGGCTTATTGGATGTGCCGATGGTGAAATCCGGCGGAGCTCCGGCAGCGTAGGGATGGCGTGGAAGCGCGGTGGATGAAGACGACCTTCCTCTCGCGAGCATGGGCACCCGAGAAGCCGGCAGAACCTCCACCTACAAAAGACCCCACGGGTTAGAAAATGACTCCGGTAGCCTCTGGGCTCCGGCAGCCTATCGGATCTCTTCGAAGCTCTCTCAGAACTGAGGGGGTGGGCCTCTATTTATAGGGCTCCGGAGGGTGGAGGCGTCCAGGACCCTGGACACCTCCATCAGGGCCGAACTAATATTTTATTCTATTTTTATTTATTTTTTTGGAATATTTTTATGGAGGCGTCCAGGGACCTGGACGCCTCCAACAGGTCCACCGAACACCGCCGACGGCCGCACGCGGTTTGACACAACGCGTGGTTTTGTGAGCGGCGCCTCGTGATTTTGAAATGGGCGCGTCCAGCGGGTTGGACGTCTCCATAATTTAGATTTTTTCACACACGACAAACCGTCGTTCGGTGGGCGGCGCCCATGAGGGAGTTGATGGAGGCGTCCAGGGGCCTAGACGCCTCCATAAATATATTATTTTTTATTATTTTGTTTTATTTTTATGCCAAAGCTGGCATTTTAATTTTTATACTTGTTTTTATGGAGGCGTCTAGGGGCCTGGACGCCTCCATTAATATATATTTTTTTATTTATGTTTTCTCTTTTATGCCAACTGGCATTTTACATTTTTTTATATTAGTTTTTATGGAGGCGTCCAGGGTCCTCGACGCCTCCATTAATATATATTTTTTATTTATTTTTAGGTTTTAAAAAACAAATAAAATAAATTAAAAGAATGGGGGCGTCCAGGGGCCTGGACGTCCCCATTAAGACCCACCCGGGTCCTCAGTTCAGGCGTTGGCGGCCGCCCGGCAGACACCCTTCTTGATTCCGGAACCTCCTGATGCGTCTGACTTGTGTTGATGCCGTCCGAATGCCGTGACGAGATGATTCCGGATGCCGGAAAAGGTAGAAGAAGACCCAAGAAAAGGAAGTATTTAAGAGATTCGAAATGTGTAAGCCGTCGCGGGGCGTTGTATAGTAATATGAGACTTTCTCAGGAGACGTCAGGAATGGCGTGTCTACAGTACTGTCCAGAGTTTATTGCTACGCAGCGGATGCGTGAGTTTTTGGAGCTGGTTTAGGGCGACATGTCCGTGTTGCAGTACAGGGCCCGATTTGTTGAACTGGGTCGGTATGCACCTCATATCATGAAGAATGAGAGGGTGAAGACCGCACAGTTCGTTCAGGGCTTGAGGCAGGAGCTGAGGCACCATTTGATCGTGAATGCTGCCACCGATTTGGAGACAGCGTCTCGCGTTGCGGCTTCTTTGGAGATGGATATTCAAAGGACTCGAGGACCGATTAGCCAGGGGCAGTCTTTATCAGGTCGCAGCCAGCAGTCGGCTATCCAGTAGCAGGGTTCCTTCTAGCATGCGTCGGGTGGTTCAGGAGCGCGGGCAGCGGCAGCGTCAGTGACAGGATCGGTGTCTTTTGGCACGAAGGTCAAGAAGTTTCTCAAGAAGGGTTTCTCTAAGAAGAAGTCCAAGGGTCAGGGGCAGGCTTCATCGGGCAGTGTACAACAGCCGGTCCCGTTTCAGCGTCAGGGATCAATGGGTGGATCGTGAGGGCCGTATCCACGGTATAGCGAGTTCCATACGGGCAGGCAGTGCACGGTGCCGATTATCTATTTTCGATGTGACCAGCCAGGGCACATGGCGTGTGACTGTCCTCAGAAGCAGCAACAGCAGTAGTTTCCTCAGCAGCAACCGGTTCCCCAGTAGTAGAGGCCGCAGCAGCAGCAGCGGCAGCGACAGTATCCGCCGCTACCCAGGTCAGCTAGTATGGGAGGCAGGCAGAGAGCTCGAGGCCATATCACACACATGACCAGGGTGGAGCCAGTGGCGTCGCAACTCGTGGAAGGTACCGTTCAGATTTTGGGTCGTGCGTCTCGGGTTTTGTTTGATTCTCGCGCGTCTCATTCGTTTATTTCGGAGGATTTCATGCTGAGCATCGAGGAGTCGGTGACCCAGTTGTCCTGTGATTTGGTAGTGGAGTTACATTCGGGTGATTTTATGATCACTCCGTATTACTTCGATGAGGTTCCCGTGTGGGTGGAAGGGCGGAGTTTTCCGGCTAGGCTCTATGCGTTGCCGCTTCAGGACTTTGATGTGATTTTGGGCATGGATTGGCTTGGGGCACATCATGCGTTGGTGGATTATGGCTCGAAGAGAGTTTATTTTCGGTGACTTCGTGGACCCACCTTCTATTTTCAAGGTATTAGGTCTTCCTCTTCTCGCTTTCTTATCTCTGCGATTCGAGCTTGCTGTTTGCTTGATGCGGGTTGTCAGGGTTTCCTCACTTCTGTGGTCTTGGTAGACCAGCCGTGTCCGGATGTCGAGGACATTCCGGTGGTGTGCGAGTTTCCCGATATTTTCTCGGAGGACTTACCTGGATTGCCTCCCCAACGGGATATCGATTTCGTTATTGAGGTGGTGCTGGGTATGGGACCTTTAGCGAAGGCTCCCTACCGTATGGCTCCCGCTGAGTTGAGGGAGTTGCGGGCGCAGTTGCAAGAGTTGCTGGCCAAGGGGTACATTTGTCCTAGCTTTTTCCCTTGGAGTGCGCCTGTGTTGTTTGTGAAGAAGAAGGACGGTAGCTTGCGGTTGTGCATTGACTACCGACAGCTGAATAAAGTGACCATTAAGAACAAGTATCCGTTGCCACGGATCGATGATTTGTTCGACCAGCTTCAGTCCGCTCGAGTATTCTCGTGAATTGATTTACGATCCGGTTACTATCAGCTGAGAATTCACGAGTCTGATGTGGAGAAGACTACGTTTGGTACGAGGTACGGGCATTATGAGTTTCTGGTGATGCCATTTGGGCTCACCAATGTCCTCGCAGCCTTCATGGACTTGATGTAGAGGGTGTTTCGTCCGTATTTGGACCAGTTCGTGGTCGTATTTGTGGACGACATTCTTGTCTATTCACGGTCTGCCGAGGAGCACGCGTACCATTTGGGTGTGGTGCTGCAGACGCTGCGAGATCACCAGTTGTATGCGAAGCTCAGTAAGTGCGAGTTCTGGCTTCGTGAGGTGTACTTTTTGGGGCACGTGATTACTGGTGATGGCATTTTCGTGGACCCCGCGAAGGTCGAGGCAGTAATGCGATGGCCGAGGCCGAGGTCTGTGACCGAGATCTGGAGTTTCTTGGGGCTTGCGGGTTATTATCGTCGATTTATCCAAGATTTTTCTCGCATTGTGACCCCGATGACTAGACTCACACGGAAGGATGTGCCTTTCGTCTGGTCTGAGGAGTGTGAGCAGAGTTTCAGGGAGCTGAAGAGATTGCTCACCTCGGCTCTGGTGTTGGTTTTACCTTCTGGGCTGGGAGGTTTTGTGGTGTGTATAGATGCTTCCGGGGTCGGACTGGGTGCTGTGTTGATGCAGCATGGTAGAGTGGTGGCTTATGCATCTTGGCAGTTGAAGCCCCACGAAGAGAACTACCCTACCTATGACCTTGAGTTGGCGGCTGTGATCTTTGCGCTGAAGATCTGGAGGCATTATCTGTACGGTGAGAAGTTTGAGGTGTTCACTGACCATCAGAGTTTGAGGTATGTGTTCACGCAGAGGGACCTTAACCTCAGGCATAGGCGTTGGATGGAGTATATGAAGGATTATGACTTCACCCTGTCTTATCATCCGGGCAGGATGAATGTCGTAGCCGATGTCTTGAGTCGGAAGGTCGCGGTCAGTGCCTTGATGTTGAGGAAGTGGAGGCTCTAGGAACAAGTGCCCAAAGTATCTTTCAGGCTCAAGATTCCCCAAGAGCCAGGGTTAGCTGTGCTTGCGAGTCTGACTGTCACGCCTGCTATCCGTCGTCAGGTGACAGAGGCTCAGCATGCGGACCCTGAGTTGCCCCGGATTCTGGCTATGGCTGATGTGGAACTCGGCGAGGACGGTGCTGCGCGGTTTCGTGGTAGGCTGTACGTCCCAGCTGAGGAGCAGGTTCGTCGTGTGGTGTTGCGTGAGGCTCATGGGAGCAGGTACACCGTACACCCGGGTGCGACGAAGATGTATCAGAATTTGTGGAGGCAGTTCTGGTGGCCTGGCATGAAGAGAGATGTGGCCGAGTTCGTGGCCAGGTGCCTGACCTGTCAGCAGGTGAAGGCAGAGCATCAGCGACCAGGCGGTACTCTCCAGCCCTTGGATGTTCTCGCGTGGAAGTGGGACCACGTGACCACGGATTTTGTGGTGGGGTTGCCGAGGACTCCGCGTGGGCAGGATAGTATTTGGTTGCTGGTAGATCGGCTGACGAAGGTGACTCGGTTGCTACCGGTCAAGGTCAGCTGGAGCGTGTCCAGGTTGGCTCGTCTTTATGTGGAGCGGATCGTTCCGTTGCATGGGATTCCCATTTCCATTGTGTCGGATCGGGATCCGCGCTTCACTCCTGGATTCTAGAGGAGTTTCCAGCGAGATCTTGGCACGGAGTTGGCATTTAGTTCAGCGTACCATCCTCAGTCAGATGGTCAGTCTGAGAGGACCATCCAGACTTTGGAGGATATACTGAGATCCTACTGTCTGGAGTGGCAGGGGAGTTGGATTCACCACATGTCGTTGGTGGAGTTTGCCTACAACAACAGCTATCATTCGAGCATCGGCATGGCTCCTTATGAGGCGTTGTATGGGCGTCCGTGTCGGACTCCACTTGATTGGTTTGAGGTTGGTGAGCGTGTTTTGACGGGACCGGAGTTGGTACAGCAGTGTGCAGATGTTGTGCACCTGGCTCGTCAGAACATGTTGGCAGCCCAGAGTCGGCAGAAGAGCTATGCTGACCAGAGGAGGTAGCCTCTCACGTTCGCCGTGGGCGATCGTGTGTTCTTGAGAGTTTCTCCGATGAAGGGGGTGATGCGCTTTGGACGGCGTGGGAAGTTGAGTCCCCTCTATGTTGGTCCCTTTGTGATTGTGGAGCGCATCGGTGAGGTAGCTCATCGGTTGCAGTTACCCCCTGAGTTGGCGTCGGTGCATGACGTGTTCCACGTTTCGATGTTGCAGAAGTATATGCCCGATGACTCTCATGTGCTTGAGGATTCCGTGTGGTCCGAGGTGACTCCAGATCTTTCTCTTCCAGAGTTTCCCGTCCGCGTTGTGGATAGGCGAGAGCAGCGCTTGCGGAGCAAGGTCATCCCCTTGGTAAAGGTGGTGTGGCAGCGACACTCTGGTGGTGAGGCTTCTTGGGAACGTGAGGACGAGATGCGTCAGCAGTTCCCTTACCTGTTCGAGTGAGTCTTCCTCTTCTTTCCCCTTGGGTTGTTCTCAATTTCGAGAATGAAATTCCTTTAAGGGGGGAGGGCTGTAATATTTCGAACCTTTCGGATCCTTCTTCGTGGGTCCCGGATCTGGTTTCTCGGAGTGTCCAGCTCCGTTGTGTCTGAAATTTCATTTCGGACATCTTTCGTGTTCGGATCGACACGATCCGGAGTTGTTTCGGAGGTCCGGAAGCGTTCCGTGACTTTTTTCGCGTGCGTTTTCCGATTTTCGGTGTGGGTTTCGGTAATTTCTTCGGAACCTCGCTGCGGGTGAACCGGGTTGTTCACCTGGGCACGAGTGCTACCGTTGCGATCGGTGCGTTCGGAGGATCGCGGAAATGTAATTTTCTATTTTTTGATATTTTCTGAAATTTCTAGATTTTCTATAAATATCTCACTTTTCTCTCTCTCCCCTCACCCTCTTCTTATTCTTCTTCTTCTTCTTCCTTCTCTTCTCCCCACTGTGACCACCGCCCCTCCCTCTCTCTTTCTCTCTCGTTTGGCCGCGGCGACGTCCCCTTCCGGCTGCAGACGGTGCGGGGCGATGGCGTGACGACGTGGGCGACGGCGAGGTGATCGTGGTGGCGTAAAGCTTGTGGGGAACCGTGAAGGGACGAGGGTTTTCAAAGCATTCTTTGCGATCTCGGTAACGATTCGGCGAAGTATTCGCTCCATTGAGGTAGGGTGACGTTCCCTAGCTCTCCGCCATTCATTTCCGTGGTTTATAGGCCGAGGGGAGGCCGTGAGGGGCTTGATTAAGCGGGTTTGGGGTTTTCCATGATTTGGGGAGAGCTCGCCCGATCTATGGATTTAGCCCGCGATTTCACGTTTTGGTGGCCTAGTATCATGCTAGGGGTCCCCAGGGGTCTTCTCCTTTGATTTCCCCCTCTCCGGTGGAGACATGGGGGCGTGGTTGGATTTTTTGGGCTTTCCCCGCCGTTTCATCATCGGGCGGGTGTGGCGATCCTTCCAGTGACCGTCACACCGTGTGACGCACCTAGGTGGGTGCGTCACAGCCCTTGTGTAGCCAGTTGGGGGTCAGGGATTGTGACGGTCCTACGATAGACCGCCACAGGCGTGTGACGCGCCTAGGTTGGGCCGTCAGAGCGTCCCGACCATTGGCATCCGACCGTTGGGGGTCAAGGCGTGTGACGCACCAGGGCTGGCGTGTCACAGCCTTGTGATGGTCTAGCGTGGGTGCGTCAGGGTTATTCGACCCCCAGGCAATGTGACTCTCCGGGGCTGGACCGTTACGTGTGTGTGACGCTCCAGGTGTAGACCGTCACATGCTGTGACGCACCGAGTGGCATGCGTCCTTGCTTGCCTTTGATTTTCCCTGTGACGCACCTGCATAGGCGCGTCACAGTCTGTAACGCACCAGGGCAGGTGCGTTACACTCTGTTTTACACTGGGAGTGTGACGGCCTGCGTTGGACCGTCAGGGTCCTGTGACGGTCCAGCCTAGACCGTCAGGCATCTGTGACAGTCCCGCCTAGACCGTCAGAGTCATGTGATGCGTCTAGGGTAGACCGTCAGGCACCGGGTTGCCCCGGGTGGCTTGCAACCCCGTTTCTGTTCCGACCGTGGTCGCCGTGCGACGGTGCCGGTAGGTGGGGTGGTCCCCGTACGTCGTCGGATGCGGACGTGATTTTCCGTTGACTTGAGAGTCTACTCCTTCAGTGACCCTCCACTAGTCGCAGCCCACCACTACGGGGTGCTGGTCTCACCAGGGAGTGGTGTACGGGCCGACCCTTAGAGATGATTTTTAGACTGGTTTCCGTCGTGCCCCACGTCTATAGCCAGAGTCCGGCTAAGGGGAAAACCAGTCAGAGAGCCAGACCAGGGACGCGCGGTCTGTGTGTGCACACGTGGTTGGGGGCAGTTGGACACACGCTGACGAGCGTGACCCCAGCTAGTCACTTGTTTGTGGTACTTGTTCGGTGTCCGTGCCTCTGGTAGGTGCTACCATGTCAGGCAGTTCACCTGCGGTGCAGTGTAAGTCGTCAGGGGACGCTACCGGCTGTGCTTCTAGTGGGAGGTACTCCTGTCGAGTCGGGAGTGTCAGACTGTCAGTCGTTACGACTTCGACCTTCGGGTTTCTGCCGTGTTGGTCGTTGTGTTCCGATTTTTTCGCCATGGCACGTGTGTCAGTTTTTGTGCCGTGAGACCGGTGCTTTGTAGATGGCAGGGTTTCCCTTTTTGAGGTACTCGCTTACTGCTAGCGTAGCGGTTTCTCCGTTTGCGAGGTAGGGTTCGAGTAATCCCTACTGAGTCTTGTTCCGAGACTCATTCCCTGCGTGTTTTCACCGTGTTTCAGGCGAGGCGAGGCTTCAGGGGAGTTCATCTGAGGCTCAGCGCGGTTCAGGTGCCCAACGTTAGTGCCAGAGGTCAAAGCCGGGGTATGCCCCGTGTAGCTGTACTTTCTTTTCTTGTCTCTATACTAGTTGTGGACTACTATTGTTATTTTATTGTTATCTTGTGGACCATGTAAAATGTTAATTCATTTCCTGCTTATTTATATAACTGTTTAATCCTGCAATTGTTTGGGATACTTGTGTAGTTTCCACACCATCCTTCTAACCCTTCCGAGTCTTCGGACTCGTGGGTGGCGGTGCAAGTCTCGGGTTATCGGGCCTTCCCGGTAATCGGATTCTCGGGTCGTTACAGCACCTGCAATTCATCAAATCAGGCAAACATCGTTTATTAGGAGGCCATGAGGCCCTGAATCCCCGGCAAAGAGATGAAGGGTGGTTTTCGTCCCACCGGGCGTGCCAGACTTGTGGACGTACTAAAATTCGAAAAGAATCTATTCGTTTATTGATCGGGTTAATTTGTTTATTTAGTGCGAGGGCGTGCCAGTCACAGAGCGACGATTTATTCGGGCTTCATGGAAGCCCATGTGCGCTCGATCTGACTCGGTCAGATAATTTGAAGTTCAGGTCGGGACCAAGACCCGCCACGCCATAAAGGTCACGACGTTATTTACATCCCCTCAGAGAGGGGAACACCCTTGATTAATCGATGGGAATAATGGCCTCATGGCCAGAAAACTATATCGAGAGAAACAAGATGATGACGATCTTGAATCAGTTGGAAATCCCTATGTCTAGGGAAGCAAGCATTCGAGACATGCCGGTCACTCAGGGGACCATTCAATATTCGGACGAGTATCCGACTTGAGAATATCGTGATCGTCACGGGAAAACCGGAGCGCATGTATGCCGGGGTACGACAAATTTATTATTCAGAGGAACGGGAAACATTCGGTTGAATCTCGGTTAGAGTGGCAAGAAATCAGTGAGTTTATTGGCCCGGTGCAAGATCAAGCCAGGACCATTCTGGAGAAGCTTCCCGCGGTCAAAGCGAGGCTTGCATGGGCATCATCAATATTTTCGGTGCCAAAGGGCAGCGGGAAAATGTCTCGGGATTAGATTCCAAAACAAAGACGTGTTCGAAGATAGCACGCTATAGGCCTAGGATATGGGTTAGATAATGACCATGATTGGGATGAACCCGAGGTCCAAGCGTAACCCATGGAGGCCTTATCAATATTCCCATGGAAAGGATTCGGGGATGATGAGAGCCGTATCGTCCTATTCATTGTTATTATTATTATTTACTATTATTATTATTTATCTATTTATTTATTTTCTATGTTGCTCATTGATTCTTCTTTTATTACATGTGCGTTATATCCTTTTTTTATTTATTTTATATTATCATTCTATTATTTTTATTATTATACTATTTTTTATTATACTATTGCATTTCAGGTGTACCGAGTGAAGGCTGAAGAGTGTGCCGTTGGGAGCGAAGCCAAAGCGTGTCGGGCTGGAGGGGCTAGGAGTGCACCGGGTGAAGGTGGGAGAGTGTGCCGCTGGAGGGGAGGTGCAAGTGTACCGGGCGGAGGGGCTGAAGTGCGCCGGGCTAGGTTGGTTGAAGGTGTGCCGGCAAGGCGAGCCAAGAGTGGGTGACGTCGGTGCAGCCTGTAGCTAGGCCAAACGCAGGTCAGTGCACAAGGAGGCCAAAGTCAGTGCACATTTGAAATGTGTGAAGGGCAAGGTCTGTGCACGTTGAAAGCAAGGTCAGTGCACAAGGGGACTAAGGTCAGTGCACATTCAGGGCAAAGCCTGGACAGGGTTGGTGCACGTTGAACGAGGTCCATGCAGTCGGAGGCTGGAGGTCTGTGCAAGTTTGGATTGGAGGTCAGTGCAGCTGCACTGAGGTCGGTGCAGTTTTACGCTTTGAAGAACAGGGGTCGATGCATGTGGGCACCGGGCTGAAGAGAAGGTCGATGCATATCAGCTCAAGGCTAGATGAAGGTCCATGCATGTGTGGGTTTGAGGTCTGAGCAGGCTTGGGACAAGGTCCGTGCATGTCTGGGATGAGGTCGATGCAGCTCTGAACTGTGAAGGGGCAAGGTCGATTCAGCCTTGGGATGAGGTCGGTGCAGCTGAGGTTCATGCGCGGAGCAAGGTCGGTGTAGGTCTATGCATCCAAGGGGCAAGGTTAGTGCATGGTCTGTTCATGCGCGGAGAAAGGTCTGTTCATGCGCGGAGCAAGGTCGGTGCAGGTCTATGCATGCAAGGGGTAAAGTCGGTGCAGGGTCTGCTCATGCGCGGAGCAAGGTCAGTGCACATAGGCAGCTATGTTGGCCAAGGTCGGTGCAGATGCGGGAGCAGGTCGGTGGACACGATGGCTAAGGTCAGTGCACATGTAGGCGGAGGTCTGAGCAAGTTGGGGTAGGGTCTATGCAAGTTAGGAGTGTGTGGAGGGAAAGGTCCATGCACACCGGGAATGTGTAGAGGGCCAGGTCTATGCACATAGAGGCCCGGGTTTGAGTGTTTGTAAAAAAGGGTTTGTGCACATCTGAAGGCTGGGCTACCAAGAGCAACGTACATGAAGGCCTGGGGGTGTACTGGGTGAGGAGTGGACCGGGGGAAGCCGACTTGGAGGTGCGCCGGTTGGAGGGGCAAAGTGCACCGGTGGAGAGGGACAGGCTAGTTCTGGGGTCAGGTGTATGCCGGACCAAGCGGGCTAGGGGTGTGCCGGACCAGGGCTTGTTCGGGGGAGGTTCCCTCTGTTCATGGGACGCATGTGAAGGGTTTTCTTTTATTCATGAAATGCATGCATAGGGTTTTGGATTTGGCTTTCTTTTATTCGTGCAGATTGTGTTCGTGGTTATGTTCGGCAATCCGTCATAATGATGCATGTGTTCTATTATTCGGAATCTCCGTGGTTCTTTTGTTACTTCAGGAAAGCCGTTTCGTCGGTGTTCATTCTGTTTATTTGTTGTTTCTTTCTGCATTATTAGTTTTCTTTTATTATTATTGTTATTAGGTTAATTCTGATGAAAATTCGGTAGCATCTCCCCTTGACCCGGATAGTAAGGGGGTGTAAGGGGAATACACCCACAAGGAGTCGCATGACCCAACAACTCGAGGTGCGTGCCAAGGCAGCGACACCTTTAAGAAAGCTTCAGAAAACTCAAAAATCAGCGAGCGGGAAAACACCGAGCTAAAGAGCAGTCTGAGGGTGCACCGGGTAGAGGGACAAGCTGGGTGCGTCGGGTTAGAAGGGAGGTGGAGTGTGCTGGGCAAGGCACGTTGGGGTGTGCCGGCAGGGGCAAGGCCGGAGGGTGCACCGGCCAAGGGCCGTTGGGAGTGTGCCGGGTGGAGCTCCCTGAGAGTGTGCCGGGCAGGGCCAGGTGAGGGTGTGTTGGTAGGCAGGCTGGGGGAGTGCACCGGCCAAAGGCCGCTGGGAGTGTGCCGGGTGGAGCACCCTGAGGGTGTGCCGGGCAAGGCCAGGCGACGGGATGGGTGAGAGCGGTAGCAGGAGGAACCAAAGGGAGATCTCATCCTATGGAGTTGATTCAGAGGCGCCAACCATTAGGTTGGCTAGGCCCTGAACTCTGGCGCCGTGAAGGCTTCCCCTGATGAAAGAGTGAGAGGAGGTGGGTGAAGAATGCTGACTTCTTTCTCCTCAAAAGAGGTAAAAGAATCGGTGAAGCACAGAGGAAGACCCCGGTGGAGGTGGAGAGGTAGGAGACACAGACACAAATCCATGAACACCTAAAAGGGAAAAACTTTTTCTTTATTCTTGTAGAAAGGAAAGAGCAGCTCAGAGAGCTAATACATTATAAGAAAGCAAATAAAAGAACGGAGGGGACAAGATACAACGAGGGGGACGGGGACGGAGCACTAGCTCCTTGTCTCCCAGGCTCCACTCTTCTCTCACTCGCCCATCCTCTCTTCTCTCTTCTTCTCTTCTCTCTTCACTCAGGCGGTGGTGGCGGATTAACAGGCCCTTTCTCTCTTCTTCTTTCCCTCTCTTTCTTTTCACACGCACGGTGGTGGGTGGAGCAACATCATCTTTTCCCCTCTTCTTCTCTTCTTCTTCTTCTTTTTTTCTCTCTATCTTCTTCGTTCTACCTCTGGGGAGGACCAGCCTCTCCCTTTTTTCTTCACCGTGAATGGCTTTCAGTGATGGTGGAAAACAAATCAGGTGTTGACCCCCCGTCTCATCCTTCTGCAGGATTGTTTGCGTCTCTCGATCGAATGTCGATAGCGGGGCAGACTCTAGCTGGTTGGACATGAGTCCACTGCGCGCCGGGGGCCACGGTCAGTGACCGCTGTGTCTGCCGCTAGTTGCATCGGTCCAACGGCTACAACGGGTCACCAGGTGGAGGGCTTCACGACCTTGCCAGGTGATGGGCAGAGTGTGCCGCTGCAGTGGCTTGCGGGTGCGCCGCTGGGAGGCTTGAAGGGTGCGCCGTTGGGAGGCACCAAAGGGTGTGCCGTTGGCAGCGTCCCACGGAGTGTGCCGCTGGAGGGCTTGAAGGGTGTGCTGTTGGGAGGCACCAAAGGTTGTGCCGTTGGAGGCATCCCACGGAGTGTGCCGCTGGAGGGCTTAGATAGTGTGTCGCTGGAGGCGTTTAGCTGCTGTGCCGTTGGAGGGCACGAAGGGTGTGCCACTGGAGGGGCACAAAAGGTGTGCTGCTTGGGGCACTTAGTGTGCCGTTGGAGGGGGCACCAGGGTGTGCCGTTGAAGGGGCCACCAGAGTGTGCCATTGGAGGCACTCTGGGGGTGTGCCGTTGGAGGCACTCTAGGGGTGTGCCATTGAAGGCACCTGAGGAGTGTGCCGCTGAAGAGCCTGAGAAGTGTGCCGCAGGAGGCCTGTTTGGAGCGTGCCGTTGGAAGGGGCACCAGCAGCTTCCTTTTCTTCTTTTCTTCTTCTCATCTTCTCTTCTCTTTTCTCCTCCTTTTTATTCCCCTGCACATAAACATGGGGTGAGAATTTTTTTAGTGTCCACAGGACCCCCTGTCGGTGTATAAATGGTTAACCATCTCCAAGGTCTCCCGCCAGCCATCTAGGTACCCGAGCCTGTATTGCTCAGGTGTCGGGCCACCCTCTCCAAGCACAGGCCACGGCCGCCATGGTACCGGCACTGGGTTTCTCCAGAGGACCAAGGGTTGACGACGAGCCTGCAGAAATTCATCATCCGCCGAAGACCAAACCCTCCGCTGGCCATTGACGGCTCGGGCAAACACACCAGAGGAATGCCAACGGGGGCCGGATACTGCAACCTTCTCGGGGCAAATGCAACCTGCGCTGGGGGGGGGGGGGGGGCGACGACCGATACCTGGCCGAATCCCGGAGCAACATGATCCACGGGGCGAGGAGCAAGCCGCGGCAGCCGAACGATCTCAGGGGTCCACCCCTGCGCTTCAACCGCCCCTGGAAATAAGGACAAGGTTAGTCGAGCACCGGTCACTACCGCCATGACCCTACGGGAAGATAAAACCAGTACCCTGTGGCAATGGAGGACACAACCCCAGCTCTCGAAGAAGCCTCAGGGTCAGGACGAGGTTTGCATCGGAAAGAGGATACCGGAAAATAGCCTTCAACTTCCAGTGGTCCTCGACACTGTGGGAAGGCTTCGAATCACGCCAAGGGCGAGGAAAGCCACTGCGCATCCAACCATCGGAGGCCCTCTCCCAGTCCTTCGACTTGATGAGGTACATGTACCGCTCCGCCCAGCCTTTGCGGTTAGATGTGGTACGTGAGACTGTGATGAAATGGTCGATGGACCGAGCCTTGAAGTAGGCGAAGTAGGTGTCGGATGAGCAACTCTGGAGGAGAAAGAATTGCCAGAATAGATCGACACTCGGCTCCACCGACGCTCTGTGGCATGCGTAGACAAACCCACAAAGTATGCTGTAAGAATTAGGGGTTGTGCCCCCAGGATTCCGCCCATAGTGGTGAAGGACGGCTGCGATAAAAGGATGGATCGGGATACAGAGACCCGCCTGAAAGGAGGCCACCGGAATCATGATCCCGCCGGAGGGGTGACTCATTATGTCATCTCCCACAGAGGGGAGGACGATGTCGTACTCAGGGGGAATTTGAAAGGCCTCCCGCAAGCCATGGAATACCCTATAGGCTACTAGAGGAGGGGAACCAGGCCGACTAGTGCCCGCTCCCGAGGTGCTCGGCCTACTACCCCGACCTTGAGGCATAACCTTCGAAGAGGAAGACTCGACGCTAAGGGCTCTCCTACATGGAGGCATCACTACCGAAGAGAAGAAGAACAGAAAAAGAAGGATCCTCACCAGGCAAAGGGAGGAAGACGCCTACGACGGAGTGCGACGACCCGCAAGACGTGGGTATGGCTTGCGAGAGACCCCGCAGCACTTCTTATAATCGCCCACTACAGATCGACGGTTGTCCCCTGAGGGTCAGGTGAAGGGACGGCGGCCGCTACGGCGGTACGACTACCGAGGCCAGGTGACCATTCTGAGCCCACACTCCCAGAACAGGACAAGACCCGGCGTCATCATTGTCAGCATGGCTTCTGCCACCGCTAGGGGTGCCTTGCGCGCCAAGCAGGCTCTCGAAGCCACCAACTCCCGTCGTACGAGGAAATCATCTTCGGATCACACCCTCCAGAAGAACCCTCTCTTGGGCTACTCTCAATCCCCTGCGAATGCTTGGCAACTAAGAGTAGGGGGGAAGTGAGGAGGGTAAATCTGGTTTGACCCAAAAATGGCCCAAGCACGAGCGCCCCATTAAGGTTTGAACATGCTAAGCCCAGGCAAGGGACGAGCACACATGCTCAACCTAATAAGAGGAAAACCAGCCCAACAGAGTATCGGATTCCACAACGCCGATGTAGCGTGCCCAAGCGCAGTTCTCGCCGGAGGACACTCCGACGACCGACCGTTGCCCCCACGACGTCGGTATTGACCCCGTAACGGGCGAGCACGCGTCATGAGTGCCGTAATACTCGCCTAGGGACCGGCCAACGTCGAGGCTATCGCCCTCTAATGGGAAACTCCCGCCAACATAGCGGGGGAGCGTTACTCTATGAAACAGACTCTTCTTTATCAAGGGATGATGTCCCTCGCTCCAAGACAACCCATATAAAAGGGGCATCGACAGAAGAGAGAAGACATAGTAGATTCTTCTACTAAACCTCATACTACTACGCAAGAGGAGATACGGTGGATACTTCTGTCACTAGAACTTCCTACTGAGAAGAGAGTGACTCGACCTGCAACTACGACAGAGAGACCATCCGCTACAACCAGAGAGCATCTTCCTCCTGCACGGCCTTACCATCCAGCGAGCACTCTTCGAGAGCCCACTGGGATCGGCGAGCACGCGTGCGGAGGATCTACACGCCTCCTGGATCGACTACTACAGCCTCTACTTCTCTCTTACCTTGCTCTTCTCTATTGCTCATTGATCCATTGCTCACTTAAGCATCGGAGAGTTATCCCCTGGGGTAACACCCGGGACTCCTTCTGACGCCCTTCTGGTTTCTTGGTGTGTGCAGGCCTCCACGGGCGCGAGACGACTTCCCCAACAAATAAATAGAGAAGGTGGTACGTGGCCTAGGAACCATTTTCCTGCCACTACAGAATATAAGGACAAGTAGGTGTTCTTTTATTGGGTATCATGAATGGCTAAGTGGGTATAAATTTTATAGTCCATGACACATCACTCATATCATTGAGACTAGAACTACTAGATTCATTAAACATGGTGACAATAGTGAGAGTAAAATTTCACGAAAAGTAAAATATGATGAGATTAGGAATCCTTTCCATAAGACCACTCTCATTGATATAGGGCCTAAGTTGGTTGATCATGACCGAATAGATCAATAGCTAGATAACACTATGTTACCTATTGTAGAGGTTGCTATTAAACCTATACCAATTCAAAATGATACTTCGAATGATAATGATGGAGTTCATACTAGTGAATTGAGAAAGTCTTAGAGAGTTAGGAGACATGCTATATATCATACATAATTGCATTATATACTTGTGAGAGTGTGATTTTGATATTGGTATTGACGATGATCTATTTTTATTTTAAAAAGTCATGAAAAGTGAAAAATCTAAATTATAGATGAAAGTCTTGAATGATAAGATTGAGTTTATATAAAAGAATGAAGTCAAAGATCATGTTACAATACCTAAGGGATTCCAACCAGTTGGTTGTAAATGGATCTTTAAAACTAAATGGGACCCTAAAGGTAATATAGGAAGATTATAAGGTCAAACATATGACAAAAAGAATTCACTTAAAAAGAAGGCATTGATGACAAGGAGATATTTTCTCGAGTCTTTAAAAATATTTAGTTAGAATTATTATGGCATTAGTGCTATTATTTATCTTACAGTTGCATCATAGATGTAAAAATAGCTCTTTTAAATGGGATCTAGAAGAAAAGATATACGTGATGCAACCGAAAGATTTGAAATGAAAAGAAATGAGAAAGTAATATGCAAATCAAAGAAATCCTTATATGGACTTAAACAAGTTTCTCAACAATAGTACTAATAGTTCAAAAAAAAATGTCATCTCCTTTGAATTTACAAAAAATATTGGTGATCAATTTATATATCTAAACTTAAGCAAATTTATATTTTGACTTCATATGTATCTGATATATTACTTGCTATTAGTAATTTGGGTCTCTTCCATGAGACAGAAGGTTCTTTTCTGATCATTTTGATAATGAATGATATGCATCATTTGTTATTGGAGTTGAGATTTATCATGATAGGTCTAAAAGGTTGTTGGGGTTGTCTAAATGGGATCTAGAAGAAAAGGGATATGTGATGGAACCAGAAGTATTTGAAATGAAAAGAAAGGAGAAATTAATATGCAAATCAAAGAAATTCATATACGCACTTAAACAAGCTTCATGATAATGCTACTCATAGTTCAATAAATTAAGTTGTCATCTCCTTTGAATTTATGGAAAACATTGGTGATCAATTTATATATCTGAGGGTGAGTAAATTTATATTTTGATTTTATATGTAGATGATATATTGTTTGCTATTAGTAATTTGGATCTCTCACATGAGACAAAAGGTTCTTTTCTGATTATTTTCATAATGAATGATATGCATCATGTGTCCTTGGAGTTGAGGTTCATCATGATAGGTCTAAAAAATTATTGGAGTTGTCTAAAAGAGCTTATATCACGAAAGTCTTAAAAATGTTTAAAATGTCAAGTTATTCATCATGTGAAGTGGTAATCTTTAAACTTCATAAATTTAATTTGTATCAGGGCCTCCAGAATGAGATTGACAAAAATAAAAATAAAATGCATCCCATATCCTATTGCTATTGAGGGTACAATATATGCTCAAATTTATACATGAGCTGATGTTAACCATGCTATGGGGATGCTTGGGAGATATTAAAACAATTCATGCATGGAATATTAAAAGACAACAAAGAAGGTTATGAAATATGTCTAAAGAAGTAATTACTTGGAAGTGGCTTATTATATAGATGTAGATTTTTCTAGTTGCCTATACATTAGGAAATCCATCTAAAGTTATATTTTCCTGTACTAGTTGATGGAATAGTTTTATGGAAGAGTGCCAAATGATATATTATGACTATTTTTACCATAAAATCTGAATTTATTGGCTGTCATCATGCTTCTTCACTTGCACTGTAGTTAAGAAAGTTTCTCATAGTTTAAAGTTGTGGATTCAAGTTTCACATCATTAAAACTTTGTTGTAACAATTTTGTTGTAATTTCTTTCTCCAACTATAGCAAATTTACTTGTGTTAACAAGCACATTGACGTTAAGTACATTTTGGTATAGGAAAGAATCAATAATAATCTTGTATCAATTAGTTCCATTAACAATGCTGACATGATTATTGACTACGCATTATTTTTTCTTAAATTTAAGTATAATCATTTGGTCATTTTAAAACCACAATCCAAGGACTATATTTTATATAAATTTATTTATTAATTTTAAATTTTTATTAAGTGAAAGAATGTTAGAGTTATCCCTCAAGGTGGGCTAAATAAACTAGATCGTTGGATTACCCTAATGGTAACCTAGTATATAAAGATATTTCTTTAAGTTTAGATAAGATGAAGGTACTTTTTGAATAGGAGAGTTTTAATAGGTGGCCTCCATATAGAATGAGTCTTGGTTCCTCTCTCTCCCCTACATGCACCTTGGGTTCCCATTAACCACTAATATAAAGAAGGAATGTAGAGAGTGAACATCTTGGTTCGTATTGCCTCGTGTAGACCATGCACGGATCTTCTCTAGATAGACTCCGGCGATGTCGCGGAGATCTTCTTTGCATTGTGCTTTTTTTACGTACGCAGCATGATGATACTTCTATATATGAAATCCAACATTAAATGGTTGTTGGAAGGAATTATGACCGAAGAGTTGACCGGAAACATTTTCAAGAGAATATCCATTATGTTGTGAAGTCGACTTTCGGAATCAGTTCTCTTCAAAAGTTACATTCCATTTGACACACGAGAGGGGATTTTCTAAAACCTGGAAGGAGATGGATCTCTTTTCCCCAAAACCTAACCATAACAATCCTGTGCGCGGTGCGCCCTTGATCTGCACGTCAAGGTAAATGACCAAGGTAAGGCGGCTGTTGTCTTGATATCACATGCTCGTTACCGCATCCACTAATGACCACTTCTAGACGAACTTCAGATGTACACATGTTGTTTGGTCATGTTCTATCAATTTTATATGAAAAAGCATTTTGTTTGGTCATATTCTATCGATTTTATAATTTTTATGTTGAACACATTCAATGCCCTGATAAATCGAATAAAGATTTAAACGAATGCATATTAAAAATGGTATATACAATCTAAAAGAGCTCAAACTTCAAATACGACTTTCTCTTCTCTCTTTCCTCCACCTACATTTTACCCTCCTCTCCTAATCAATTGCCACCCTTCGTGCTGACATATTCTCATTCTATTAATAATGCCATTCCTATTTCACACTTTAATAACATTAATATCAAAAATAAAATCATGCCAAGATTAATACCCTACTCAACGTACGGAGGCATTAGAGATTTCCTTGGGTTCTCATTAAAGAACAGAACAAGGGCGATATCTCCTACTACACCGTACATGTTGGGAGGCCGTAGCTTCCTCACGCGTACGCCATCTTCAACAAACCAAGTCCGTTTTGAGTATTGATAACAACAATACATATATATATATTTATATATACACGTATATATATATATAAAGTGCAACCAATTAAGTTTAAGATATAAACTTCATATATAGGTCCCCATCGATCATCGCCGCCGGATGATGCGTAGATAGATCTAGCTAAATGTGCTAAACACACTTATTTCTCATCCTCACACCATTAGCTATATATAGAGAAAGAGGCATCAGACGCGACGAGAATCAATGGAGAGGCCACACAACTGTATATATATATATTATATATATTGTGCAAGGCCACCCAGTTCGATCGTGATGCCCCCCGGCCGGGTACGTATTATATATAGTTCAGCAAGGTCTGACGCAGAAGCAGCGGCGGCGGAAGCCGTGGCAGTCTCCCCCGGGGAAGCCCTCGGTGCTGCAGATGTGGGCGCAGTTGCGGTCGCTGAAGCAGAGCCCCTTGAACCTGTGGCTCAACGACTTGCAGGTCCTCGCCTCCGCCACCTTGGTCGTCCCCATCATCTCCCCTGCTCGCCATCCATCCATCCATCCGCGCACACCGGCCGCCACGCCACCCACATGCAGTTCACAAGTTAGAACTAATTAATTAAGAAGGAACGCACCGGTGGAGGGAGGGCGGTTTACGTACCGGTGGCAACGAGCAGCACGAGGAGCAGGAGGGCGGCGGGCAACGCCCTGACGTCGCGCGCCATGGACGGAGCTAGCAGAAGAGGGGGAGGAATTACGGGAGAACGCGAGATCGAGGATGCAAAGCAAGTACTTCGCGTTGTGACAAAGGCAGCACGGGAAGGGAGGAGGTGGCTTACGGCTTGCTTATGTAGGAAAGGAAGTGGGGGGTGTGGATGCGCTTTGAGACGTGTCGAGATGAGGCTTGGGATTCCGATTGCTTTTAACTACGTCCGTCCTTTTTGTGACGAGACCTCTGCGGGGTTCCACGCGTGCACGAGGTCCGGGAAACAATTTATTTGTTAGAACAAATGGGAGGATGTCATCACTTGGATCTGGCTGGGCAAACAAGCACTTTAATTTGTGATTAGTTGGGGAGTAAGTAAATTATTCAGAAGTTCATCGCTTTCTTTTTATGTCATATATATCATTCTCTTTACAGGGCGTCTGGGAGTACTTGTTTTTAAAGTTATTTCTACCTAGAAAAATATGTTACGAGTCAGTTCTGGACTCAAATCTTAAACTTGATGAAAAATGATAAAGACTTATTGATGCGGCGGCGACGTGGAAATGGATCGACGGCGCTCCGATATCACGAACAGGACGAGAACGGATAACTTGCTATCTCACACAGCTCAGCCTCACGTCGGACGGTCTCACATCGGGCGACACTCAAACTCACAAGGAGAAAGAGGGAAGGGAAATGCAAGAGGGGAGAGCTCTCACACAAAACAAGATTTCATATAACAACATTCATATCTCGTAACACATCCCTTGGCCTCCTTATATAGGAAAGAAAGCCATAATAACAAGACACTAATTCTTTCCTAATTGTGTTTATACCCTGGCCTAATAGGACAAAGTCCACCAACCAATATTTGACTTGGACCCTAATAAAATACAATTCTTTGACTTAGTTAAAAATAAAATAAGATAGGGTGGTTTAATAATACAAATACCACCGTACACACAGATACACAAATACGTATAAATACGCATTCAGGATGTTGGGTCTTCAATCGAGTCTCCGAGCCATAAGCTCGGTGCAGTGGCGGTGCGGCGTCGGCTTCGAGTAGTGGGCCCGGTAGTGGACTCGGTGTCCCCACCAACCCTCCTGGGACGGCTGGAACTCGACTCCGTCGAGTAATGGGGGACACGGCTGTGGTAGTGCTCCAGCAGATCTGGATCGAGGTGCTGGAGATCTTCCCGGCTGATCCAGGAATCATCTGATGGTGGACGGTCCCGCCAGCAGACAAGGTAGCGCTGGTACACCCTACTCCGTGTAGTGGTCACCTGCTCATCCAGTATCCTCTCAATGTGTTCGCGCGGTACTCTCGAGGCTGTGGGACGCATAGGGGTGGGCTCACTCTCAATGGGAGGAGAAGGCTCGAAAGGGTCACTAGGAATCGCTGTGGGTTCCTTGTAGGCCACTAGGTCTGTCACATTAAAAGTCGAGCTAATCCCATATTCGGGAGGTAAGTCCACAACATAAGTATTGGAGCCAATCTTCCGCAGAATTGGGAAGGGTCCATCACTACAGGCTTGTAACTTTTTAACGGCTCCCGAGGGGAGTCTGATGCGGGACGGATGACTCGACCGGGCTAGGACGTACGACGGACACAAGTGCGGCCAGCACTAGCACGTTAAGGCAAGCCAGGCGGCTAGCCACTGTGGTATTCTCCGGGTGGAGACGCCTCTCAACATCGCTCTCTCTTTAGCCCAGCGATCGTCCCTTGCGAGGGAAACGTGGGGATCGCGGCGATTAAGAAACCACCGTCGCCTAGGGTACCGATTCGCGTTCGGTGCTCGATCGGAGCTATGGAACGGGCACTCTCAACTCACTAGCACGGTGATTTAGATACAAGCTAACGGCCCTAATCTCACAAACGCAGCAATATAGAATGTATACTAAATTAGCAATGTGAGAATGGAATGAACAATTACCTCCACGTCTAGGCGTGGGGAAGAATTTCCGGCCGTTTTCCGAACAACCCCGATATATAAATGATTTAATTTTACAATTTCAGATCTGGAAACCCACTCCACACATGGAGGTAAAGGGTTACAAAATGATGTTTGGGGGTTGCTGGGTCCCGGGTTGACGGGCAGCAAGCAACGGAGCCGAGGAAGGCGAGCTGGAGCCGAACGAGCGCGCCGAGGGCGAGTCGACTTGGTTCTGTCCACACCGGGCACCCTGTGCAGCGATCTTCCGATGACTATAACTCCTAGCCACGACATCTGATTGGGGTGCCGTTTGTTGGAGAATGACGGTGACTGGACGTAGTTTGTTCACTCCAGAGGGCGCATTCAGATCCTTTCAGATCTGGGTGCAGCAATGATTTCTTTCAGCGTCTGATTTGGTGTTCACAGAACTGCTTAGACAGACAAATAAATGGTGGAAAAAGGGTTGCCGATGTCGAAATGGAACTCCGTCTGTGGGAGGTTGTTGGTGACGTCCATAGGAACAAATCCTCTGAAGACCTCTCTCTCAGATAATGGCTGGATGAGGCGGGACATATGTGGGAAGTCGCCTCTGGATCTGGACTGAGTCTGTTCAGATCTTCTTGCGCGACCTCACGAGAATTGACGCCACGGACAGCACAGAGCTTGAAATGCAACGAAACCAGAGGCAACGTGAAGATGACTTGCAATACTTTAATTTATCTTCAGACACCAGCTCCTGATCACGTCGTGGTTGGGCTGCATAAACCGAAACACAGTCAACCTCAGATCTGGACTGCACTCTGGGATAGATCTGCGCGCCGCCACGAGAAAAATCACCGCCAGTGCTCCCGAACTCCAAATGACATCAAACCAGCGCTGAATTCTTGTAATCTTGTAGTAGTATCAAGGATAAATCGGAGGAAACAAGATGATAAGAGGGGGATGGGAAGAGAAGGTCGAGTCCACGACCAGATTTCTGGGAAATTCACACCAAGGGAAAGAGCAAGAGAAAGAGGGAGAATCACTCTCTTAACAATTTTCTTTCAACAAAATATCATTAGCCTTTACATATACAACGTACAAGCCTTTAAATAGGCATTACAACAGCTATAGAGGGCTGGGGGGATGCATGGGATACCATAAGGGGGGAGGGGAGGGAGCCCATTACAACTTGCCAAGTGGTGAAAGTGAAAGGGGGGGGGCAAGGGGACATGGGTGTTCACCAAACTTTGAATTTCTTGTAAAAAGGAGGGAGGTGGCAGCCATTTGAATATGACCAGCAGCCTTTCTAGCCTCCCATGTGGTAAATGGAGAGGGGAAGAAGAAAATTCAAAGTTGCTAGCCTAATACAACAAGGAAGGGGCGCCCCCCTTATTGGGCTATGAATGGGCCATTTTGGTCATGGCAGCCCACTCATCCTTCTAGGAATCCAATATGGCTCAAGGCCATTCTCCTCTAGTTGGCCCATGTATGAAGAGCCCATATATGGCCTATGGATCCATCCAAATGGACCAAGGCCTCTCCCTTTCTTAATGAAGTCTTAAGGGCCTTAACCAGTTGGCCCATTTAGAGCCTTACAACCAACCCAATATGAAAACCCACATATAATGTGACATTACAAGCCCAATTTAATGCTAAAAAGAGTCTAAATAGAAGCCAAAGTGTCCCCATTTGGAAGATAAGCCGATGTAGTCCACTTGGCGCTCCGCGTATGGCAACGTCGATTCGCCGACGTGTCACGTGATCGCTCTGGTATCCGCACCAGAGTCGTTCGGGTCGAACCCGTACCATAACCATGTCACCTTCTTGGAATTCATGGTGACGCCTATGCGAATCAGCCAAGTGTTTGTAAGTTTCATTACTGAGATTTATTTGCCTGCTAATTGACTCATGCAGACTTGTGACATGCTGTGCAAATTCCTCAGCTGACTTGGATGTTCTAGACTCGAGGGGAAGGGGAATGAGATCCACAGGTTTCCTTGGTTTGTAACCATGCACGACCTCAAATGGACTCAGACCTATGGACCTATTGATGGAGCTGTTGTATGCAAATTCGGCTCTGGACAATAGAAGATCCCAAGTGCCGGAATGTTCCCCTACAAGACACCTCAACAGATTTCCTAAACTCCTATTGATGACCTCGATTTGCCCATCAGTTTGGGGGTGATAGGCAGTGGAAAATTTTAGTTTGGTGCCAACTAGGTGCCACGGTGTCTTCCAAAAATAGATAGTGAACCGGACATCTCGGTCAGACACGATGGTTTGGGGGAGACCATGCAGACGCACGACTTCATCAAAGAATAAATGGGCTACTCTAGATGCATCAGATGTTTTGGAACATGCAATGAAGTGGGCCATCTTAGAGAACCTATCAACGACAACAAAGATGGAATCATGTTTGTGAGCAGTGCGAGGTAAACCAAGGATAAAATCCATACTCACATCAACCCATGATCGATCAGGAATGGGGAGAGGAGTGTAGAGACCAGTATTCTGTTTGACCTGTTTGGCCATCGTGCATGTCCTACACTGGGCTACAATCTTGGCCACATCTCTCTTCAGGCCAGGCCAATAGAAGTGCTCCTCCACAGAATGGATGGCCTTGTTGCGGCCAAAGTGACCAGCAAGACCTCCAGCATGCATTTCCCAAATCAGGAAGTCCCGAACAGAAATCATCGGGACACAGAGTTGCTGCCCTCGAAATAGAAAACCATCCTGGAGTAGATAGTCAGAAAAGGCTATCGAGAGTCCAGCAGACAGAGCAGAGTAGACAGGGCCAAAATCAGGACACTCTCCATAGAGTTCCTTCATGCGGTCAAATCCAGTGACCTCTACCCGAACAGTGGAAAGAAGGGAGACCCTTCAACTCAAGGCGTCGGCGACCTTATTTTCATTTCCAACCTTATGTTTTAGGACAAATGTGATGTTGTGCCCCTTAGGCACAAGCATGTGCTATGTTGCTTTGATGATAGCAATGCTATTTGGTCTTGATGATAGCAAGACAGTGAGTGCATTTGAGTGCATTTGATATTGTATTTTGATGATAGCAATGCTATTGTGTTTTGATGATTACAATAAAAAAAGTGCATTTCTGTGCATTCTTATCCTTGAGCATTCTGCATATGATAGCAACATGAATGATGATGTTTAGCATTGATGGCATTTGTTCTTTATATATATGAATTGCATTTTGTCAGATATCATGTCTCTGCATGTATCTGCATAGTCTGAATGTCTCTGCACGTATCTGCATAGTCTGAATAGCAGTAAGTGCTAGTCTCTACATTGGAAGTGTGCATCATTTGCATTCAAGCCTTGAAGTCTGTACATCATGTTCATTCAGTTCACTTCAAGTCTGTCAGCCGTGTGCATTGGATTCAAAGTCTATACTGCCTCTGTGTGTTCTTTGCATTCCATTCACTGCTGTTTACATTTCTCATATGTCATGGGTCGACACATCCTCTGATGGGTCGACTCCTTCAGCAGTCATGCTTAAGAACTCAAGTCTATACACTGGAATCTCTTCCAATTGATTGAGTCTATACATCGTTCATGATAGATAAAGTCCATACATTGTCTTAGGCTAAGTGTGTTCAGAGTCAGTCTCATGCATGTCTTAGGCTAAGTGTGTACAGCGTCAGTCGCATACATTGTATTAGGCTAAGTGTATACAACGTCTCATTCATGCATTGTTAATGAAGTCTGTACATCAGTCTTCATATTCTAAGTCTGTACAGCCGTGTCATATGCTCCTAAGTCTATACATTCGAGCGTCTCATGCAAGTCTATGCATTACTGTTCATGCATCAGTCTTCATAAGTCTGTACATTGGATTGTCTCTTTCAGCGTCTCATGGCAAGAAGTCTGTACACTCGATTTGCCTTTGATTCGGTCAAGTATGTACATTCCTTCACTGTAGCTTTCACGTATCTAAGTCTACACATCGTGAAAGTCTATACATTCATCACTGACCTTCGTTCAAGGTAAAGTCTATACATTGGGGTCTTTCCCTACATTTCTTAAGTGAAGTCTGTACATCCGTTTCTGAAGCTTAAAGTCTATACAGTCCAGCCTATTCCTACGATCAAGGCTTTAGCTACAATCAAGTCTGTACATTGGCTTCGCTTCATGAAGTCTGTACATTTAGAAGTCTATACATCCACCGTCTTCCTCAGCGTCTCATGCATAAGTCTGTACAGTCAGTGCAGGTTAAGCATCGTCTCTATCAGTGTCTCACTGGTCAAGTCTGTATAGACTTTAGCGTCTCATGTTGCGTCTCATGAAAGTCTATACAACGCATCAGCATTTAGAAGTCTGTACATCGGCTTCACTCATTCAAGTCTGTACATCCACAGTGGAACTTCGAAGTCTGTACATCGGCTTCACTCATTCAAGTCTGTACATCCACAGTGGAACTTCGAAGTCTGTACACTGCTTGAGCCTCAACAAGTCTGTACATCTCCTTAAGCGTTTCAAGTCTATTCATTGACTCTCTAAGTCCATACAACGCCTCTTTGATTCTAAGTCGTTACATTCGTTGTAAGGCAAAGTCTGTACATTGCCTTTGTGCTTCAAAGCCTGTCGATTGAAGAGTCTACACACTGGTTGTTCACATGTCCCTGTAGTCTGAAGTCTCTACATTCCATATAAGCATGAAAGTCTCTACAGCGGGCAAGTGTGTACATCCATCAGTGAACACATCAAGTCTATACACCGCATGTGTTCAACTGATCTTCATGAAGTCTATACACCGCGTGTGTTTAGCTGTGTTTCATGAAGTCTATACATCGCTTGCCTTCATCCGATCATCATGAAGTCTACACAGCGCCTGCCTTCATCTGAGGCTTATGAAGCCTTTATATTCCTTAAGTCTATACACTGCGTTGTGCACACTTTACATTGCTTTCGCCTTCACAGTAAAGTCTATACAATGCAATGCATATACTTAGAACTGATGACTTCGTTTCATCTGTCTGACAGGGACTGAAGAGGCTAATGAAGGGCACGTGATCCGAGGTGCCTGGCTCGTGATCCAAGGATGGACGAGATACCAGGATGCTGCCACGTGGTCCGAATTTTTAGGGCAGGAAATGTGGAAGCCACACGCGCCCAGTGTGCCAGCTGCTGCTGCTATATATATGTGTCTTCATCCTCTGTAGAAGAAAAAAAAATTGAGTGATCGTGATCGAAGCCTGGGAGCAGAAGAAGAGAAGAAAAAGCAGAGAGCAGAAGCTGAGAGAAGAAAAAGAGAAAAAGAAGAGAGAGCTTCCACGATCCAGCAGAAGAAAAAAAAAAGAGAAAGAGAGAAAAGGAGAACAGAGATCGAGAGAAGAAGAGAAGTGCAGTAGAGAATAAAGAGAAAGAGAGAGAGTGAAGAAAGAGAGTGAGATCGAGGGAGATCTGTTCTTGATGGACCGTGGATCAAATCCAGGCCATCCAGCTCTTTAAGAGCCACATTGTGCTTCATTGCTTACAGCTTTCCGATTGCTATCTTGTTCTATTTTCTGTTTTCTATTTTACATCTTTGTTCAAGCTGTTAGTCAGCGGATTGCAGAGGTGCTGCCTCTGGACGGCTAAGCTGTATTGCCCAGCGGTTTGCAGTGGAGGATTCCACTGGACAGCAAGCTGTGTTGCTCAGCGGGGCGAGGAGGATTCCTCGGACGGCAAGCTGTGTTGCCCAGCAGATATATGGCAAGCTGTGATGCCCAGCTGTTCAAGCTGTGAGTCAGCGGAATCCACACTCGGTTTGAGTGTGGGGTGGATGTAGGTCTGCTGGACCGAACCACCTAAAACTCCTTGTGCATTGTGGTTTGTTTTGTTCTATTGTGCTTCCGCTAGATGAATGCATAGGGGCGCTCCATGTGTTTGGCTTCTGGTTGAGCAGAAGAGTTAATTAGTCTTCTTAGAGTATTTTAATTTGTCAAGAGAGCGAAATTCTAGTTGAGCTATACTTTGTCTAAATCTGTCTTGTTAGCACTCTAGTGATCTTATTGTGTGTTTGTTTAGTTCAGCATCTGCCCATTAGCTTTTAAGCTTGTCTAGTTTGCGAACTAGTAACTTTAGTGAGCATCATATTTTAATTGGGTGAAAGATTTTTAAAGGGCTATATTCATTCACCCCCCCTCTGAATACTGCACCGAACCCAACACTTGGTATCAGAGCGGTCTCTGACTTAACAGATCTAACAATCTGCAGAGGATCCTGCTAACTGTTTAGTGCATTTCAGAGTGGGTCTTTTGGAATCGTTTTGATTTACTATCTTAGTGCATTTCTGTTTGGTGCATTTCATAAGTGTGCCTCTTGTGTTCTGTATTCAGTTTCACTGAGTTGGTTCCTTGCCTTGCTTATCTGGTTGTGGTGCTTTGTTGTCGATTGCTTCGTGCCCTGAATCTGCTTGTCATCTGTTCTGATGGCTCATCCTCCGATATACAGAGGTGATGACCTTGGCCCATGGCTGGAAAAGTTGCATCGGTATGTAAACACAACCGATCCTGATTTGTGGAAGGTAATAACTCATGGTCCATACAAACTGTCGAAGGATAAATCTAAATGGACCAAGAAGGATAAGCTGAAAGACTCTGTCAATAATAGAGCTGTAGTTGTATTAAAAGAATCAATTGACAGATCTCTAATTGAATGCATTTCTTCTTGCAGGCCTGCCAAAGACATTTTGGATAAACTGAAGCTAATCAGGAATCACAGCAAATGCTTGATGGCTGATAGAAGAAATGCTAATGATGAAACTTCATCCGAGGTAAGCTCTGAACCTGAAGAACTTTCAATTGATGACTTATGGAATATAAATGAGGAACTCAATAATAAATGTGAACAATTGAAATCTGAAAAGAAAAAATTGAAAAAGGAAATGTTGTATGAAATAAGAGAACTGAAATGTGAAAATGCAAAACTAAGAGATAGTCTGAAAAGCGATGAAAATTCTTGTAAGGCATGTGCTATTTTAGAAGACATGATAAATGAGTTTGATCATGATAGTAAATTGTAAAAGGAAGCATTCAAATCTCTAGAAATTGAAAAACAAACATGCTTAGACAAAATGTCTGAAATTGAGAATCAACTGAATGATAAGAAAAATGAGCATCTAAAAGGCATGCAAGAACTGACTGAAGTTAATTCTGAATTGGACAAACTGAAATTGGAGAATGAAGATCTTCAAAAGAAAAATAAAACTCTTATGGTCAGAATGAATGAAATCAATGAGGAGGTTTCACAGTCCTCTTCTGCTAAATCAAATTGTAAAATATGCTCAGCTTTAAGAGAACGTAATGAAGATCTCTTTAGTGAGAATGAATGGCTAAATAAATAAATTACCTCACTTAAAGATGATCATAAAAACCTGCTCGCTAAGAAAATTAAAGCAGAAGAAAGAGAAGATGAACTGATTGAAAAATTGGAGCACATGTCTGGAAGAGAGAGATGTGCTAATAATGAAATTCAGGATAAAAACCTTGAGGAAGAAAACATTGAATTAAAAGCTGAAGTTGAGAAACTGAAATAGTTAAATACTGGACTATCTGAAAAACTTCTCACTACCGAAAAGGGAAAAGCTGTTTGTAATGAAGAATTAGAAATGTTGAACAGTCTAGAACAAGAAATTGAGAAGTATAAAACTGCTAACTAAGTTCTAAGCGAATGTGTAAACTGTAGTGAACAGGAGATAGCCAGTTATGAACTTCACATTGCTAGTTTGGAAGATAAAATTCATAATCTGGAAAATTCAGCTATTGAGTCTGCCAAGATTAAAGGAAAAATGAAAACTGTTGGGAAGAGGAAGGATGATAACTCAGAAGGGGGAACAAATTGCTGTTCTGATGTTAAGAAAATCACTAAAAAACCAGCTATATACCACTTTTGTCTAAAGCACTGATGTAGCTGGTACTTCAAGGTAATCCCCAAAATAAAATGAAAATCAGAAGTCACCTTCAAAATCTGTCTTTCAGTTTAAAGCTCAGAAAATCGAGTGTACAGCGTCAGTCGCATACATTGTATTAGGCTAAGTGTATACAACGTCTCATGGCAAGAAGTCTGTACACTCGATTTGCCTTTGATTCGGTCAAGTGTGTACATTCCTTCACTATAGCTTTCACGTATCCAAGTCTACACATCGTGAAAGTCTATACATTCATCACTGACCTTCATTCAAGGCAAAGTCTATACATTAGGGTCTTTCCCTACGTTTCTTAAGTGAAGTCTGTACATCCGTTTCTGAAGCTTAAAGTCTATACAGTCCAGCCTATTCCTACGATCAAGGCTTTAGCTACAATCAAGTCTGTACATTGGCTTCGCTTCATGAAGTCTGTACATTTAGAAGTCTGTACATCCACCATCTTCCTCAGCGTCTCATGCATAAGTCTGTACAGTCAGTGTAGGTTAAGCATCGTCTCTATCAGTGTCTCACTGGTCAAGTCTGTATAGACTTTAGCGTCTCATGTTGCGTCTCATGAAAGTCTATACAAAGCATCAGCATTTAGAAGTCTGTACATCGGCTTCACTCATTCAAGTCTGTACATCCACAGTGGAACTTCGAAGTCTGTACATCGGCTTCACTCATTCAAGTCTGTACATCCACAGTGGAACTTCGAAGTCTGTACACTGCTTGAGCCTCAACAAGTCTGTACATCGCCTTAAGCGTTTCAAGTCTATTCATTGACTCAAGCTTCCAAGTCTGTACACTGGTTCAAAGTCTATACAACGCCTCTTTGATTCTAAGTCCTTACATTCGTTGTAAGGCAAAGTCTGTACATTGCCTTTGTGCTTCAAAGCCTGTCGATTGAAGAGTCTACACACTGGTTGTTCACATGTCCCTGTAGTCTGAAGTCTCTACATTCCATATAAGCATGAAAGTCTCTACAGCGGGCAAGTGTATACATCCATCAGTGAACACATCAAGTCTATACACCGCATGTGTTCAACTGATCTTCATGAAGTCTATACACCGCGTGTGTTTAGCTGTGTTTCATGAAGTCTATACATCGCTTGCCTTCATCCGATCATCATGAAGTCTACACAGCGCCTGCCTTCATCTGAGGCTTATGAAGCCTTTATATTCCTTAAGTCTATACACTGCGTTGTGCACACTTTACATTGCTTTCGCCTTCACAGCAAAGTCTATACAATGCAATGCATATACTTAGAACTGATGACTTCGTTTCATCTGTCTGACAGGGACTGAAGAGGCTAATGAAGGGCACGTGATCCGAGGTGCCTGGCTCGTGATCCAAGGATGGACGAGATACCAGGATGCTGCCACGTGGTCCGAATTTTTAGGGCAGGAAATGTGGAAGCCACACGCGCCCAGTGTGCCAGCTGCTGCTGCTATATATATGTGTCTTCATCCTCTGTAGAAGAAAAAAAAATTGAGTGATCGTGATCGAAGCCTGGGAGCAGAAGAAGAGAAGAAAAAGCAGAGAGCAGAAGCTGAGAGAAGAAAAAGAGAAAAAGAAGAGAGAGCTTCCACGATCCAGCAGAAGAAAAGAAAAAGAGAAAGAGAGAAAAGGAGAACAGAGATCGAGAGAAGAAGAGAAGTGCAGTAGAGAATAAAGAGAAAGAGAGAGAGTGAAGAAAGAGAGTGAGATCGAGGGAGATCTGTTCTTGATGGACCGTGGATCAAATCCAGGCCATCCAGCTCTTTAAGAGCCACATTGTGCTTCATTGCTTACAGCTTTCCGATTGCTATCTTGTTCTATTTTCTGTTTTCTATTTTACATCTTTGTTCAAGCTGTTAGTCAGCGGATTGCAGAGGTGCTGCCTCTGGACGGCTAAGCTGTATTGCCCAGCGGGGGCGAGGAGGATTCCTCGGACGGCAAGCTGTGTTACCCAGCGGATGTATGGCAAGCTGTGATGCCCAGCTGTTCAAGCTGTGAGTCAGCGGAATCCACACTCGGTTTGAGTGTGGGGTGGATGTAGGTCTGCTGGACCGAACCACCTAAAAATCCCTTGTGCATTGTGGTTTGTTTTGTTCTATTGTGCTTCCGCTAAATGAATGCATAGGGGCGCTCCATGTGTTTGGCTTCTGGTTGAGCAGAAGAGTTAATTAGTCTTCTTAGAGTATTTTAATTTGTCAAGAGAGCGAAATTCTAGTTGAGCTATACTTTGTCTAAATCTGTCTTGTTAGCACTCTAGTGATCTTACTGTGTGTTTGTTTAGTTCAGCATCTGCCCATTAGCTTTTAAGCTTGTCTAGTTTGCGAACTAGTAACTTTAGTGAGCATCATATTTTAATTGGGTGAAAGATTTTTAAAGGGCTATATTCATTCACCCCCCCTGTGAATACTGCACCGAACCCAACATGTGAAAGACTGGAGGAATTCTACCTACCGACCATGCCTCGGGTTCAAACCTTTCTGAGAGCTAAGGAATTTCAAAGCCTCATGGTCCGAGTATAAGACAAACTCTTGGGGTAAGAGATAGTGTCTCCAGTGTTTGAGGGCTTGGACCACGGCATAAAACTCCTTATCATAGGTGGAGTAACGAAACTTTGCATCAGAAAGCTTCTCACTGAAATAAGCCACAGGGTGGCTCTCCTGGCTAAGCACTCCTCCTATTCCTACGCCAGATGTGTCACAGGAAACCTCAAAGACTTTGGAAAAGTCTGGCAGGCGCAGGACAGGGGCTTTAGTCATAATCTCCTTTATGGCAATAAAAGCCTGAGATGCGGCTTTAGTCCACTGAAAATTAACCTTACAGATACAATCTGTAATGGGTGCCATAATGGTACTGAAGCCCTGAATGAAGCGTCTGTAGAAAGTGGCTAGCCCGTGGAAGCTTCGAACGTCATGGACGTTCTGGGGCTTAGGCCAGTCTACTAAGGCTTGGACCTTGGATTGGTCCACAGACACTCCTTGGCTAGAAATCACAAATCCAAGGAAAGCGACCCGGTCTGTCATGAATTCACATTTCTTGAGATTGGCAAACAGGGTTTCTCTCCTCAAAGTCTCGCAGACTTCCCTCAAATGATGGATGTGGTCCTGAGGGTTGTGGCTATAGATAAGAATGTCGTCAAAGTAGACGACAACGAAGCGACCGATGAGAGGGCGGAGGACTTCCGTCATAAGCCGCATGAATGTGCTGAGGGCATTGGATAGCCCAAACGGCATGACAAGCCACTCATACAGACCTTCTTTGGTTTTGAAGGATGTCTTCCACTCGTCCCCTGGTCAGATTCGGACTTGGTGGTAGCCACTTTTCAAGTCAATCTTGAAAAAGATGGTGGCTCCACTCATCATGTTAAGCATGTCATCCAGACGGGGAATGGGAAACCTATACTTGACAGTGATCTTATTGATGGCGCGGTGGTCAACACACATCCGCCAGGTGCCATCCTTCTTGGGTGTGAGCAAGGCAGGGACAGCACATGGGCTCTTGCTCACCCTGAGGAAATCTTTTTGGAGAAGGTCCTCGACAATCCTTTGGAGCTCAGCATGCTTTTTTGGGTTCAATCGGTAATGGGGAAGGTTGGGTAGGGTGGACCCAGGGACAAGATCAATAGCGTGTTGAATGTCACGCATGGGAGGGAGTCTAGAGGGTAAATCCTCTCGGAAAATGTCTGGGAAGTCCTGCAAAATTGCCTGGACCTCGGGTGGGACTGAGACTCGGGACTCCTCGGGGGTGATGGTGACAATAACAGCCCAGACAGGGGCACCTTCGGTAACCTCCCTATTCAGCTCACGGACACCTATGAAGTTAGGGCGCCTAATCGGGTCATGGTCAACCTTAGGGGCCTTAGGGATGGATATGACAGGTGTAAGAGAGGAGGGCATGAGAAGCTTCCCTTTGGTGGGGGTTGGGGCATTCTCCTGATCTTTGGGGGATGCAGCGGGTGTGGAGGTAGGACTCTTTCCCGTGGCCACCTTTGGGGGTGTCGGGCACAACTGAATCCTCTTTCCATTGTGGGAGAAGGAACACTGATTGGACCGACCGAATGTAGTAAGGTCTACATCGCAGATCCATGGCCGTCCTAGGATGATGCTCCCGACCTTCATAGGCACTACATCGCATAGGATTTGTCCTTGGTAGGACTGGAACTGGATGGGAATGACACATGTAGTGGTGACTGGGATAGACGTGTCGTCAACCCAAGCCACGTTGTATGGCCTCGGATGAGGATGGGTAGGTAGACCTAGACGGGATACAAAGTCTGAAGAGACTGCATTGATACAGCTCCCGTTGTCAAAGATCACCTTACAGGGTTGAGATTTGACCATGATGTAGGTTTGGAAGATGGAGGTTCGACGCCAGTCGTCCTCCTGTGGGTGGGTTAGGATGCAGCGAACTACACCCAGTCTTTCCTAGTTCGAACTTTCGGTAATATCTCCCATTTGCATGTACTCGATATGCGTACTATCAAACCCTGCATCTAACTCCTCAAACTAGGCAATGAGATCAGGGTCCGGCTCATATCTCTCAAGGGGTTCTCCTTCCTGAGGTGGAAGCTTCATAGACTGGGGGTCGGTGATGACCAAGGCTCGGGTGGGGCAATTGGTGGCAATATGCCATAGGTTATGACACCTGAAGCAGCGGACGGTAACTGCAGGGGCCCACGGTAACTAGCTTACAAACCGTTCCTCGGGAACACCCCTCCACCTCTCCCGGGTGGGACGACACGCTCGGTCGCTGGGCTACGACTAGTGGTTCCATCACAAGGAAAGAGAAAGCAATTCCAACGGGATCTACTAATAAGCCATCGGTCACAAAACAACTCAAACATGGCATATATATAACGTGGAATGCATTAGAAATTGACCATGCATGCGTTAAAAACCCAAAGGAATGTAACGGTCTAGGGCTACCGCGTCACAGAGTGTGACGGCCAAGGGAAGGAGCGTCACAAGGGCTGTGACGGTCGAGGACGGGGGCGTTACAAGGGCTGCGACGCGTCCCATGGGGACCGTCACGGAAAGGCTGTAAAGCGCCAGGGCAGGGGCGTTACACGGACGTAACGCGCCTCCCCGGGACCGTTACACCCGCCCGAGGCTAAAAAAATAAAACCACAGCGTTCTAACAGAACGTAACGCGCTCCCGGAGGTGCGTTACGACTCCCTAACGGTCGCCCGACAGGCCGTTGGGCCAACCGCCATACGAAGTCAACGGTCAAACGGGTCAAGTGACGGTCGTGTAACGGTCCATCAGATGACTGTTACACCAAGTGTGACGCACCCACTATGGGCCGTCACACGCACGTAACGCACCCCACAAGGGCCGTTACAGTGTGACGGCCTCTGGAAGAACCGTCACACCAGCTGGGAGCTTAAACCGAAACGGTCAAAACCAAACCCCCTCCCGGTCGAGCTGGATCGACGGGGAACATGGAAAAACTGTAAAACCTGCCAAACCACGACATTCTACAACTAATCCACACATCAAAACATAAAAACAATGCCCATGGAGTGATTTTCAAGAATTTAGCCTAAATTACACTAACATGGAATTTTGCATGGAAATTGAAGAAAATGATGTCGGATGGGCGTGCATGCTATGCCAATGCGATCCTAGCGAGGTAAGGATTCCATCCCCCTACCTCAATCGCGACGAAAACCGGATTTGGGCCGCATGCAAGCAACGGGTCACCACGGCTCCTCTCGCCCCGTCTCACCTCCACGTCCCACGAACCGCGACGAGGTCAGCGCCTACGCGTTCCTCGCGACGAGCCGGTTCCAACAACACCTCCCGTGCCTCGATTCGCGGCCGTCCGGACCAAGGCCGAGAGAGTGGGGGCGGAGAGATCGTGAGAGGGAGAGAGAGAAAGAGGGAGAACGAGTGAGGGAGAGAGAAATCGATGGGGAGAGAGAGAGATATATATATATATATATACATTAAAATTATTATTATTATTTTAAAAACTTAACCCTAATTGCCATTTAACCTTAAACAAATTCTGATAAATGCCAAACGAACGCCTAAAAATCCACAAAAATAGCCAAAACGATCAGGACAAAGTCTAGATCCGAACTGCTAAGAATCCGCTAAGGCACGAGTGCTACGGTCCCTCCCTCCTTAAAGAAATTTCATCCCCAAAATTTAAACATAAGGCGAAAGGAGGCAACTGTAAAATTAAAGCATACCTTGAAAATAAAAGGCTGGCTTCCCACGTGGTATAAAATAGACGTGCTTGTATCTACAGTCAACCACGACATTATACAATTCCAGCCAGTCCATGCCTAGAATAGCGTCATATTCGGCCAATTTCAATGCATAAAACTTCACAGGCATCGGCCGATTGCTGACAATAATAGGGGAATCTTCCAGGCACACCAGAGTGGACATGAAATCTCCAGAGGGTAACTCCACGAGCAAATTACAGAGCACTTCGGTCATCGGCTCCTCGATGCGAGCAAGAAAATCCTCGGACACAAAAGAATGAGTAGCGCCAGAATCGAAAAGAACATGAGCTAGACGACCGAAAATCAAAACCGTACCTTCTACCAGATTAGCAGCCACAGCTTCTGCACGGGTGATGTGAGTGACCCTGCCTCTCGAAGGGCGACTGGCTGCAGAAGACTATTGGGAAGGAACTGGAGCAGGTAGGTAAGACGGCTGAGGTTAAGGCGGCGGAGGAAGACGAAACTGAGGCCGCTGCGGATGGGTAAACTGCGAAAACTGTACCGGCATCGACTTCAGCAGATAGTCTCGAACCACATGACCCGGCTTATCACAGCGATAACAGACGATCGGCAAGGAACACGGCACGCCTGGATGACTGCCACCACACCTCAAACACGGACGCTGCTGACCACTAGAAAAATCTTGACGCGGTCGAACAAAAGGAACGAACAGCTGACTCAAATCGGAAGGCGCCGAATGCTCAAACTTCCTCTTCGACTTCGTATTCTTGAATTGCCTGAAATGGGAGTCAGGGGAAGAAGAAACACCGCTGACAGCAGGAACGGCAGAAGGAACTCCTGGGACAGACGGCTGGTAAGTCGGCTGAAACTGCACAGTCGGCTGCACCATTCTGGCCTGAGAAAGCCCTCGAGTCCTCGCCATTTCCATCTCCACTGCGACATCAGCCTGGTACGCTGAATCCAACTCAGACACTCGGGTAGCGAACAACGGCAGGCTCAATTCCGCTTTCAGTCCGCGCAGAAACAGCTGAGTCTTCATAGCTTCATCAGCAAAAATATGGAGCGCGTACCTGCCCAATTCGATGAACTTATCTCGGTACTGCAACACAGTCATGTCACCTTGCGTCAGCTCCAGAAACTAATACATCTTCGCTAACTTGAGGCAGGCCGGAGTTTAAGCATGCTCGAAAGCAGCAACGAACTCAGCCCAGGTGATTTACCGAAGCGGACGGGAACAGAAGGCAACCTCCCACTCTGTAGTCCACCACGTGCGTGTGGTACCTTGAAGCTGATAAGTAGCCAACATGACTCGCTCATCATCCGCGCACTCCATCGATTGGAACACGCACACAGTAGCATCAAGCCACGATCTAGCTGCCTCCGGATCTGATTGACCCTCGAAAGTCGGTGGGTGGAACAGTAGGAATTCCTTTAACGCTCTACCACGGCCACCAGACACTTCATCATGCGGAGCAGGGTTAACGGAAGCTGGCACAGCTGGGGCAGAGGAAGTGCCACTCTCCTCCCAAGGAGCCCGAGCTTTCTTCCATCCACGAGGCAACATCTTGAGCCTAGGAAACACACGATAACGGAAAACCATCAATAATCACGAGAAACATCCTAAGCCAGCAACAAACAACTCAGTGGACTAGCTCTGGACCAGCGCAAGTTCCAATTCCTAATACAAATCCCCAACACAGCTCTGATACCAACTGTGATGACCCAGAGCTCCGGATACCGATATACCGATGAAATCGATACACCGATACCAAGAACTGGGGAAGCCACCTAAGAGGCTGATGAGGCCCCTGAAGGGTTAAAGAAGTTTGCTGAGGAGTTGCATAACGAATTGGGACCGCAGGCGCGCAATATTAATTAGGACATCAATTAATAAATAAGTGCGGAAGTAATTTAAAATATCAGAGTGGTAGAATATATACAATAGTCAGATTTTTCAATAAAAAGAGGTCCAACTACACGGGGCATACCCCGGCACAAAAGAACAAAAGATAAACCAACACAGCTGGCACTCTAACGACGCTCGGCACAACCTCGAGCAGAACCGGCGGACGACTGGGGCGGCTCACCTGAAAGAAGGAAGGGTGAGTCACAGCCAGACTCGGTAAGGGTCACGCAGATCCCTACCCCAAACTTAACAGACAAGCAGGCAAATATAAAAGCAATTAAAGCATGCATTTAAATAATAAGGCAGATGCACAATGTAATAAATAAATAACAACAGGAAATAAATCTACAAATAGAATAAACCATCACTAACCAAGTGAAGTGAGAGACGAAACAATCCACTAGAAGAACAAGACCAGACGCGTCCCCTGACGACTTACACTGCGTCTCGGCAACTCGCAAGTCTGGCTCACGACAAGCGAGAGGCGTAACAGGACCAAACCAAGTACTAGTCAGAGCAACACTCGTCAGTGCTAGTCCAAGTCTCCGACCACATGTGCACACACTGATTCCTGCCTAGAGCCAGGCCTCTAGCTAGTTTCCCTCCCCCCCCCCGTTGGACGCAACGGTAACCGTAGGGGCCCACGATAACTAGTTACAAACCGTTCCTCGGGAACACCCCTCCACCTCTCCCGGGTGGGACGACATGCTCGGTCGTTGGGCTACGACTAGTGGTTTTATCACAAGGAAAGAGAAAGCAATTCCAACGGGATCTACTAATAAGCCATCGGTCACAAAACAACTCAAACATGGCATATATATAACATGGAATGCATTAGAAATTGACCATGCATGCGTTTAAAACCCAAAGGAATGTAACGGTCTAGGGCTGCCGCGTCACAGAGTGTGACGGCCAAGGGAAGGAGCGTCACTAGGGCTGTGACGGTCGAGGACGGGGCGTTACAAGGGCTGCAACGCGTCCCGTGGGGACCGTCACGGCGAGGCTGTAACGCGCCAGGGCAGGGGCGTTACACGGACGTAACGCGCCTCCCCCGGACCGTTACACCCGCCCGAAGCTAAAAAAATAAAACCACATCGTTCTAACAGAACGTAACGCGCTCCCGGAGGTGCGTTACGACTCCCTAACGGTCGCCCGACAGGCCGTTGGGCCAACCGCCATACAAAGTCAACGGTCAAACGGGTCAAGTGACAGTCGTGTAACGGTCCATCAGATGACCGTTACACCAAGTGTGACGCACCCACTATGGGCTGTCACACGCACGTAACGCACCCCACAAGGGCCGTTACAGTGTGACGGCCTCTGGAAGAACCGTCACACCAGCTGGGAGCTTAAACCGAAACGGTCAAAACCAAACCCCCTCCCGGTCGAGCCGGATCGACGGGGAACGTGGAAAAACTGTAAAACCTGCCAAACCACGACATTCTACAACTAATCCATGCATCAAAACATAAAAACAATACCCATGGAGTGATTTTCAAGAATTTAGCCTAAATTACACTAACATGGAATTTTGCATGGAAATTGAAGAAAACGACGTCGGATGGGCGTGCATGCTATGCCAATGCGATCCTAGCGAGGCAATGATTTCATCCCCCTACCTCAATCGCGATGAAAACCGGATTTGGGCCGCATGCAAGCAAAGGGTCAACACGGCTCCTCTCGCCCCGTCTCACCTCCACGTCCCACGAACCGCGACGAGGTCAGCACCTACGCGTTCCTCGCGACGAGCCGGTTCCAACAACACCTCCCGCGCCTCGATCCGCGGCCGTCCGGACCAAGACCGAGAGAGTGGGGGAGGGGAGATTGTGAGAGGGAGAGAGAGAAAGAGGGAGAACGAGTGAGGGAGAGAGAAATCGATGGAGAGAGAGAGAGAGAGAGAGAGAGAGAGAGAGAGAGAGAGAGAGAGAGAGAGAGAGATATATATATATATATATATATATATATATTAAAATTATTATTATTTTAAAAACTTAACCCTAATTACCATTTAACCTTAAACAAATTCTAATAAATGCCAAACGAACGCCTAAAAATCCACAAAAATAGCCAAAACGATCAGGACAAAGCCTAGATCCGAACTGCTAAGAATCCGCTAAGGCACGAGCGCTACACAGAGGAACGTACGTGCCGTAAATTATGGAACGTCTGTCGACGACCCAGTATCTCGGGCGTTGTTCGAGCCTCCGTTGTGGACTTCGGGCGCCACTTCAATCTTGTTAAAATAACATATATATATATATATATATATATATATATAAGAATATTTATATAAGAATATTTATATATAGATATATATAAGATTATATCTATCCTATATTATATATATATAATTAACACACTCTTTTTTTTCTCAAATTTCAACTCTTTTTTTTAAACATCCTTTTTGACTTTTCCTCAAATTCTTCTCTCTTTTTTTTTCAAACCTCTTTTCAAACATTCACACGTTTTTTTGTTTTTGTTTTCAACCACTCTTTGCGGCCTCCTCTCCACGGTGGGTCCGAGCAGGAGGTCGGCTTGGCAGCTGCAAAAGTCTTCCCGTGGGTAGGATTCTTCAACGCCCAAGGGCTGCTACGCGGCTGTGGTGGACGACGGAGGTGAGTAGGGCGGTTCCCCGAGGTGGGGTTGTGCACGGCGGCTAAGAAGAGAGGGAGGGAGACCGGCCGTGTACAGGGAGAAAGAGAGGGAGGTTGGGAGCTCCACAGTGGCGAGGGGCGACCGGAGCTTGCTGGCACGGGGTGGCCGCAGGTGAGAGGTGAAGGCCGGCGGTGATGAAGGTGGCTGGGGCGGGCATCCACGCGGGCGAGGGCGGCGGGCTCGGGCGCGGCAGGCGACCGGCCACGCAGGCGGGCGCTCGGGCGCGCAGGTGCGGGCGGGGAGCGCGGGTGGGCACGTCGGGGCGTGCGCAACCGCCGACAGCGGCCAGGGGCTCGGGCGGCAGCGGTTGGCGGGCTCGAGTGGGCGCGGTGGACGACGGGCCTGGTGCGCTGGCGCGGGCGCCGGTGCGCGGGCGCGGCCTGGGTGTAGGAGCGCAGGGCTAGGGGGGTGTCGGGCGGGCGCGTGGGCGCGGTGCGGGCGGGCTCGAGCGACCGGGCGCCGGTGGCCGGTGCACAGGCGGGCGCACAGGGCGGAGGGCGCGGCCCGTTGCGGTCGCGACCTCTTTTTGAACATGGCACGTTCGGCGATGCTGCGAACGTGCCCCTTCTTTTTTTTTGTTCTGTTTTCTCACACGTAACAGAAAGAGAGAGAGAGAGAGAAACATAGAGAGAAATTGGGAGAGAGAGTAACAACGAGAGAGAGAGAGATCGCGGGGGAGGAGAGAGAATAACAGAGAGGGAGAGAGAGAGATTCACGGGAGGAAAAAAAAATTTCACTTTTTTTTTCTTATGGTTCTCTCAACTAATATCTTTGCTGCTACTCTTCTTTTTTTTTTCACTTCTAGCAACTTAGAGAGAGAAAGAGAGATGACGTCGGGGACGTCGGGTCGTCGGAGACGTCATTGTTGGGCTCTGATACCAAATATGATGCGGCGGCGACGTGGAAATAGATCGACGGCACTCCGATATCACGAACAGGACGGGAACGGATAACTTGATATCTCACACAGCTCAGCCTCACACCGGACGGTCTCACACCGGGCGCCACTCAAACTCACAAGGAGAAAGAGGGAAGGGAAATGCAAGAGAGGAGAGCTCTCACACAAAACAAGATTTCATATAACAACATTCATATCTCGTAACACATCTCTTGGCCTCCTTATATAGGAAAGAAAGTCATAACAACAAGACACTAACTCTTTCCTAATTGTGTTTATACCCTGGCCTAACAAGACAAAGTCCACCAACCAATATTTGACTTGGACCCTAATAAAATATAATTCTTTGACTTAGGTAAAAATAAAATAAGATAGGGTGATTTAATAATACAAATATCACCGTACACACAGATACACAAATACGTATAAATACGTATTTAGGATGTCGGGTCTTCAATCGAGTCTCCGAGCCATAAGCTCGGTGCAGTGGCGGTGCGGCGTCGGCTCCGAGTAGTGGGCCCGATAGTGGACCCGATGTCCCCACTACTTATTTAGCAAAAGGTTTCTAATTTTTAAAATTTATATAGATTTTTTTGACATATACTTTTCATTCCTTTTCTTTTGTCATTAAAATGGTACGAACATCTCCGAGGAGCTTACTGATATACATAAAAGAAGATAAATGAGCTACTAAATGAAGTTATAATCGAGGCCGATGTCACGCCCCTTGGGTGAGCTCTAACCATGCCAATTGGATGAAGCTATGTCTCTTCTTGTGGACGAGTACTTATCTTATGACGAATCTCATTACCTTTAGCTTCGTTATAGACGGTCCCCTCCCACCTTGGCTTCGAACATATTCAGGGATTGGGAGAGTGAGCCAAATCGGACACGACCCAGAAGAACTCACCATGATCATCGCGCAGAACAACTCCAGTAGCTCCTGGCTTTCCATACACTGCTCCGTCAGGGTTGATCGATCTTGAGGGAGTTTGGTGAAGGGTGAAGTCCAATTAAGCCTTGTCTTGGATTACGACACTGGGTGCCCCTGGAGGTTGAGATCAGTCCACACTCACATAGGCAAGCTTGTTGGATGGCAATCGTACTGGTCAGTAGAGGGACTGATTGTTGAATTTAGTGTTTTAAAATATCAAAGTTTTATTTCCTGTGGAGTTTTGTCCCACATTGGAAGATGGGAACATTTTTCATCTTCTTATAGTTGGGACTCTTTGCTACCTTGTGCACTCCTTTGGGGAGACTATGGTAGTTGGGCCATTTGAGCTTGTGGGCTCTTTGGGCCTTATTCTATATCACACACGTGCGTATATTGCCTTGCCTTGCCTTACCGATGCCGTGTCGTGCGTGTGTGTATGTAATATTCGACCTTTATTTTATTTTATTTTTTGACCGAGCGTCTTTTGGGTTTCTTCCGCGTCTCCTCGGATTATCTCTCTCGCGTCTCTTTGGGAACGGGGGTGTCGGTTCGTGTGCTTGACCGTTGTAGACTCTGGTTGGGAGTCTATTTAGGGTAGCAATTTTTCCGAGGGTTTACACACGAAGGAACTCATCTTCCTCCCGTTTTTCTTCTCTCGGTCATCTTCCTCTGCAAGATCTCAAAGTGGTCACTGTGGTGTTCATCCCGGCGTCGCAACTTGGAGTGCACCTTTGCGCCGCCATCGTTTGGGTCGTCATATCTTGGGAGAAGTTTCGCCGTGGAGCCTATTGTACCGTGTAGGGGCGAAACGACTCTAAAGAAAGCGACATCGTGCTTCGACCCGAGTTTGATCTTCCTAAACTTTAATTCCACTTTTTTCTGTTGATCTGTCTGATAGAGAAATCCCTCGATAGTGCATCCGTGATCTTACTTTTCCCACACTAATGTTATACCTTCCATAGTCCATTGACACCTGGCATCCCAGATTTCCTATAAAATAGAGTAAAGATTTTCAGTTGTTAACCCCTATAATCTTTTATATTTATCGACTGACTCTTCCAATGTAGATAATTCATTTGTAAGTCCTCAAAATTACACATTTATTTGATAAACATTTCTTTCTTTTTATAAATCATTTGTAAAAACCTGAGGGGCTTATTCATAACGATGCAGAGTGTTTCATCACTAAATAACTTGATATACATTGTAAGTATTAATATGTTAATATAAAATATGATAGGGGTCAAAACTAAAAATTCTAATTGGGAAACACGCGCGTAGTAATTCAAAGTGTGGGAGATATAGGAGGCAGACCAATCAATTACTCTCTAAGGTGAGGACTTAATTAGATGGTAAATTTGATGCGGTAGAAGACTATAAGCTCCGCTTTAATAGCGGGTTAGCATATTCTCGGGTTAATTAAGGAGAGAACATTATCTCAAAGATAACTCAGTTTTGGTTTGAAAACAGGGGAGTTAACCCATCGAATTGAGTTGGGATAACCAAGTGGCCGGAGGTTATGCTTTGGTAAATCTTTAGGTTAACCCACCCATTTTGGTGAGTGAGTTATCAAAAATGTCCCCCCCCTTCTCTTGATGGTTGTTACGTAGAAGTTAAAAAGTGAACTTGGCACTCCCCCGGCTACTTTTACCCATGAGATGCGGGTGTTGCCATCCATCCATCCATCTCTCTCTCTCTCTCTCTCTTTCTCTCTCTCCCCTCCATCTTCTTCTTCTTCTTCTTCTTGTCTCTCTCTCTATTAGTCTGGTCTCATATCGTGATCGCCGCACTCTCTCTCTCCTCCTCTTCCTCCGCCACCTTGCACCTCATCTGAGACAGAGCCATTCGGTGATCCGCCTCCTTCCCTCCCTCCAACTAGGCCCATTGTTGGATCGTGCCCTCCGCCCAAGTACTTTGCCTCCTACTCTTCTATGACAGAGCTCAAGTAGGGTTTCATTGATGGCAATTCATGTTACTATGATTACTCGTACGCTCGTGGCTACAAGGCGGTAGTGGCAGGGCGATCGTGGCCTCCAGGGCCACCTTGTATGACGTGCCGGGGTTGGCGGTGGGGGCCAAGGACTAGTTTAGGAGATCAAGGTGGCATAAATACAGGTGACTGATGCAGGCATGGGAGTGAGGGGCCGGCACATCAGCCGGCGAGTTCGTACGGGTGCACGCCGTGTATGCCACGCTCTTCGGCACCAACAAGCGCACCGAGTACGACCGTTCGGTGGTGGCTGCAGCACTGGTCCAAGTTCTGGGAGATGGGGGCATATAATTAAATATGCCACCCCGGATATCTACATGGTGAGGTATAATTAAGGGAGTATCCAAGATAACATCCGCTGAGTCATTTTCAAAAGATATATCCCACTGTGGATTGATGATAATCTCTCTAAGCTATTGATCAACAAGAGGTTAAGGCCATCAATAACTCTAGATCAAATTACGTAATTAGTCCAGCTTGGTTTAGGTTGATATACATTGAGTAACGCGGGATCGATAGGAGCACTGATACTAATTGTAAATTTTTTTTTAAAAAAAATAATTCCAAGTAAATTTGCATCTAAACAATACTCGCCACTTATGAAATCCTGGGACCATGACTAGTTGCTGGCAGAATCGTGTCGTTGGTTCTCCACACGCTATCATCTTGATCTGTTCAAATGTGGTCAGGGACGTACGCTTGGCATGTTCATCATGTTGTCGGCGGGTGCACCTAGTCTCCTTGTTTCATCACCTCTCTCTCTCTCTGTCTCTCTCTCGTCACTTGGACTCAAATCCGAACAAAGCCTGTGGTCCTGTAGGACAGTGATGCATCGTACGACACATCGCCATCTGTGCAGCGTGTCACGGGCATTCCTGTGGCTCGCTTGTATTAAATAACGAGCCCACTTGTTTTCATACGAGAAAGAGCCATGGGGGACAGCGATGCATCGCCGTCCGACACATCGCTATCCCTATTTCGTGTCACGCACGTTACAGTGGCTCACTATTAATAATATGAGAGAGAGAGAGAGAAAAAAAAAGAATTGTTTATATAATTTAAATATTTATTAATAATTTGAAGTATTCATTTATAAAAAACATATTTCTTAACAGGAGAATGAATTGAATGGCCCGCAGAGACAGGCCGTCGACCCCCCCTCGCCCCGTCACCCATGCTTGATTGGACAGCTCTAGTGGGCCATCCACCAACTTTATCCCTAGTATAAGATTAGAATTTGGCAAAATAAGGGAACTTCTATAAGGTGAAAGTTGCCCTCTCGCATATGTATATTTTGTAAAAATCATTTAACACTGAACTTTGTCATATTTTGAAAGTCAAAATGACTTAAGATCATGTTTGATTCGGAGATAAATTATAAGAGAAATAGGTGTAAATTATTTTAGAATAATTTATTCCTATCTTTAATTATTCTCATATACGTTCGATGTGCGAGGAATAAATATATTAATATATTTATTATTTATTTGATAAAAAATACAAATATAAATGAGAATAAACACTAAAAAAATTAGTTTGCCTTTCTTATTGATTATGATTAATGTTAATATTTTTTTAATGATCATCATTAATATTAATATTATTTATTTTATTTAATATGTTTATTCTTTATTATCATGATTAGCACAATATTGTTAATTATAACATGAATAATTTTTCATTAGTAATAATGAGGTGATTATAATTAATTGTTTAATGATAATTATGTAATATACTTATTAATTAACATAAATAAGATTAATTTGTATGATTATTTAGTAGTAATATCATTAATTGGCATAATTAATTATCACTAATGACATTAATTATCATAATAAGATTAAGCATCACTATAATAATCAATTATTTAATGATAATTAAATAATATATTTATTAATCAACACTAAAAAGATTAAGTGGCACCATTATAATTAATTAGTTTATGATAATTAAATAATATATTTATTAATTAACATTAATGAGATTAATTAACATGACTATTTAACACTAATAATATTAATTAGTACTAATAAGATTAATTATCACTAATAATGGAGGGAGAAAATGGGGATAAGAAGGTAGGAATAAGTCATTCCACCTAAATCTCCGATCTTAATCCCATTTTTGGGGATAACCGTATTCTCCATAACTCCCTTATTCCTGTCGATTTTAGTCTTATCAAACAAGGAACGGGGTTGAGACGGGGATATTTCTGTCCTATCCCCGAACCAAACGGGGCCTAAATGTCGAAGGATCTTTTCCCCGATCACTCGATGGCCCCCTAATGACTTTGATCTTATAGGACTCGGACTTGGACTAGGACTCAGACCACTCTCATGTCTCTCCCAAGCCTTCAATGCACTCGACTACCAATCCTTCGCTGACTATAGAGTCACCTACATCATTGACCCAAAGAGATAGCTAGATAACAAAAACACATTGCTTGAGCTCTTATACTTGGACTAGGAAAAGTAGAAAACTTTCATACTCAACAAGACAATAATAGTTATCTAACTCATAAGCTGATCAAATGGGCCTCTTTGGTAATAGAATATATAGGAAAAATCAGGTTAATTTAAACCCAGGTAAATTATTCTTACTTTTTCACGTTTTTACTTTGATACGTAAAAGCGGTTGGTGTCATTGCTCTCCACACGCCTATACCTCCACCCAAAAATTCAAATAGCCCACCCAATCTATGAGGAAGTCAAGCGTTTGACCTGTCTGGCAAACTTGCGCGCTATTAGGGATGGCATCATTGCTCTCCCCACGCTCCCCCGGCCTGCAGATCCACCTGCTGCTCGGCCGTGTGTCACTGCTGCCCCCTTGCCTCCGACTCTGCCGGCCTTGACGCCCCACGGTGTCCCTGTAACACCCTCAAATATAGCTAAGTCGTACTCTATATCATCGAGACGCCTTTTCAAGTATCGGCTCAGTTCTTGGAAAGAACTCCGAAGTTCAGCGTGCTTAATGGGGAGTAGTACTGGGATGGGTGACCTGTCCAGGAAGTCCCTCATTTTGGAGCCGATCACTGTTAAAAAGGGATAAAATCGTGAGGCCGGTAGACCAAAGCAGACAATACCTCGATGGTATAGAGTACGGGGCGTGACAGAATGGTATCAGAGCCATACCCCAGTCGGAAGTGTGGGAACTAAGTGCCATGCAGGGCAAAGTGCTACGCTATGGGAGCCACCTCTTGAACCCGCAATGGGACAAAGTGCTACATAGTGGGAGCCACCTCTTGAGCCTGTAGGGGCCACCTCTAGAATCCTACCTGCCTGGGGGTTTGATTGTGTGCTATATGTGCCCAGCGACGAGGACGTCGCCTATATAAGAGGGGTAGATTATAACACCCTCACATATAGCTAATTCGTACTCTATATCATCGAGGCGTCTTTTCAAGTATCGGCTCAGTTCTTGGAAAGAACTCCGAAGTTAAGCGTGCTTAATGGGGAGTAGTACTGGGATGGGTGACCTGTCCGGGAAGTCCCTCATTCTGGAGCCGATCACTGTTAAAAAGAGATAAAACCGTGAGGTCGGTAGGCCAAAGCGGACAATACCTCGACGGTATAGAGTACGGGGCGTGACAGTCCCGCCCCTGAGCCCCTCAATGTCATCCTGGCTTTGCCAGCGGACCCCCGTGCTGAGGCTACTCCTCCACCTGCTACTGTTGACCCTTCTAGGCCACTCCCGGCTGATGTGTCCTTCGAGCCTGTCTTTGAAGGTCTGACAATACCTCGACGGTATAGAGTACGGGGCGTGACAGTCCCGCCCCTGGAGCCCCTCAATGTCATCCTGGCTTTGCCAGCGGACCCCCGTGCTGAGGCTACTCCTCCACCTGCTACTGTTGACCCTTCTAGGCCACTCCCGGCTGATGTGTCCTTCGAGCTTGTCTTTGAAGGTCCCCGTGCTGAGGCTACTCCTCCACCTGCTATTGTTGACCCTTCTAGGCCACTCCCGGCTGATGTGTCCTTCGAGCCTGTCTTTGAAGGTCTGATTGAGATGCAGGGCTTCGTGCCCTCTGTTGGCCTCCTCGTCCCCGCCTTGCAAGTATTAACTTTGAGTTAAAAAAAAACTTTGGTACGTATCCGGGTTAAGGTATAACAACTAATTCTACCTTTTAACTAACTAGTTATTTTAGAAAAATATGAGTTAAGGGTGAAAAAATCTATCCGCCTTATTAAACTGTATTTTTTCTTATTGTTCGAGTTAAGAGCCCTTATTCCTCCCTTACTCGTTTATCAAATAAGTCTGACTTGCAGAACTAATTAGGAGACCGACACATACGAGGGGGACCGTCGCATACCTAATGTGCTAAAACCCCTAGGGTCACTTTGATAACGGGTTAGGTTATCCGGGTTAGTCCACCCCATCCCTAACCCTAACTCGGGTGGATTAACTCATTCCACCTCTTTTCTAGGAATGAGTTAATCCACTTTAACCCTATCCGACCCGGGTTAAGAAAAAATTATCAAACGAGGAACAACCTACCCGACCCCGGTTAACTCACCCTAACCCAACTTAACCCGTTACCAAAGTGGCCCCTAGGGAATAAGAAGAGTTGGCAATACACGTATTTCCAAACACGCCTAATAAGAGCTGGTTGACTTGTGAAAGCAGTGGGGAAAGATCACTGGATGGCAATCAGACACTTGGGAGCTAGCTATAAGTGGTGATCACCTGATCTGATGCATGGCTCGCACATCAACTCCCGAGCCAACCGCTTCTACTCTTGCATCGGGTTGAAAAATTCAAATAGCCCACGCCTATACCTCCACCCAACAAGTGTCGAGACTTGGAAAGACCATGTGTGAAAACGATACAAGGCTCCATTAATGAGGCCATACGTGTGCAGGATGCTCTCGGCAGACGACGAACGAGCAGACTTTTGATAGTGAGGTGCCTGGAAGAAGGCTCTACTCTTCGGCCACCCCAATTGTCTCAACCTGACCAAAGATGCCAGTGATGGGGCAGTAGGTTGAATGACCCGGCAGTGGACCAAATGGCTCACGAAGCCAAACCATGGCCGAGCCAAGAGCCGGCTCAATCTGCCACCCAATCTCGACCTAACGGCCCAAGTGGATACCCAGGTGTTTTAGTCCTATATCAAAGACTGAACTTTAATAGGAGAAGAAACCCTCTGTAAGGTTAAGAGTGGCCAAGTATTGATATCACGTGAAAAATATTTAACGCTCATCTCCGTCGTCTGCTAGTGCTAGAACTGACTTGACCATCCGAGAACCTTTCCATCAATTACTCAGGACGGCCCTAACGACTCTGACCTCGTAGGACAAAGACTCATACCATCTTCATCTATCTCCTAAACCTCAGGCACACTCGGCTAGCATTCCATGGCCGACTACAATACTCACCTACATCATTTTCTTACTCTGGAGATCCTCAAACTCCTATTTCTATTCCAGTCCGATGTACTAGTGAAGAACATTTCCTCCCTCGGCGTTGAAAATAAAGTAACCGAGTACTTCTCCTTAAATCTAGCTTTCATGAGCCGATTTACTCTAAACTGGGTTCCAAGAATAACGGGTCCTGAGACCCATTACCTTGGCATTTCAAGTAGGCCTCTGGGGCACGTGTCTACTCGTTCGCATTATTACACTGGATCGAGTCATATGAGATCTGTCTGGACCAACTGCGATTTGACGACAGCTTTCGTACGTGGATCACATGGTTTTTATCATACTCTTTTTTATCATCTAATTTGAAGATAATAATAAAATAATAGAAAGGAAAGAACACTTGCTTAGCCAAAAAAAAGAGAACAACATTACACAGCGGAACCAACTTCTCAGATGGCTCACAGTTGGCCATCATCTCCTGATGACTACATACGTGGAAGAGCAAAATGTGATAAAACACACTTATTTCACCCAGGCGTACCACAATATATCTAGAGAGGGAGAGACATATATGAGAAGGGGAGGCCACGCAGCTGCTGCAGGGCCACCACCCCTGGTGCACCCCGCCCGGCTATATAGATTTCAGCAGGGCCTGCTGCAGAAGCAGCGGCGACGGGCGCCATGGCAGTTTCCATTCGGGAAGCCCTCGGTGCTGCAGACGCTGGCGCAGTTGCGGTCGCTGAAGCAGAGTCCCTTGAAGTTGTGGCTCGGCGAGTCGCAGTTCCTCGCCTCCGCCACCCTGGTCGTCCCCATCATCTCCCCTGTTCACCACCCATCCAACAGTCCCCACCACCACCACCACCCGCAACCCACATTTTAGTTAGGAATAAAACAAGAAGAAGGGGCTAAAAAAAACAGTAAATGGAAAGCAACACTACACTACAGAGTGGATAAAAGAGATGGAGGGATCGGAGCCCACTACTTGAGGAGGTACGTGAGAGAAGCCACGGAGCAGCGAGGAGGGAGGTTTACCGGTGGCAACGAGCAGCAGGACGAGGAGGAAGACGGCAGGGAAAGCCCGGACACGCGCCATAGACAACGCTGGCAGGAGGTAGGAGGAGGAAGGGAGGAAGCGAGGATGCTACTGCTTGCACGGTGTTAACACTACACGGGACGGAAGGAGGTGGAGCGGTGCTGGCTTATATAGAGAGGACAAGAAGAGAAGGTATTTATAGGAAAGCCATCCCAAGAAATTGTTTTGGTAATTTGTACATGTGACCTTATCATTCGGTGACTCATTCATGGGAATATTTATCAGAAGATCCATTTTCTATGAACCTCTGTGCGTTTTTCTATTTTTTTTTTCTCGAAACGTCTCCATGCATTCACCGTTGGGTAAAACGAGAGTGTAAACTTGAGAAACCTCTAGATATTCATATTTTGTTCTCAACCGTATGATTCAGCATCAAGTGGACACAAAGGTCATTGGAGGCATCAAGATTAACAGCGAGGCTTCACCCGTGTCTCCTCTCTTTGCCGACAACATTGAGGAACCACGTGGAGGAATTGTCTACCTATTTACAATACATCTCTAATTTCTGCTCTTAGTTAGGCCAACAGGTTAACTATGACAACATCTCAGCCATCCCCCTATCCTAACTATCCTTCATATTCCCATAATAACATCATATATATGAAAGTTCACCCAGTCTGGTGACCTAATGACTAAATCTGCATATCATCTGCTGGCCTCAACCCAATGCCCTCCCTCCACCTGTCAGCCCTATTTGGAGACTCTTGTGGACACCCACCCTCACTGGCCCAATCCCACCAAATGCTCTCATTTTCCTCTGGAGATGCTTAATTGGGACACTTCCGGTGAATGCCTGAAGAGCTCCCCATACTCCGGCCATCGATCTCACCTGTCCGATGTGTAGCACGAAACTAGAGACAGACTCCCACCTCTTCCTCCATTGCAATTTCGCCAACACGGTCTAGCTTGCTTATGCTTTTCACGGTTCGCTTGGAGCTCTTCCCTGGTACCCCACAAGATTAGATCCACAGGTGGATCCTCCCACCCACTGCCGATCAGCACACCAGAGGCCATCTATTCTTTCTTTCATTGCACAGCGGTTCTCCGGGCCATATATATGAAATCACGCTGTGAACTCATCTTTGACGGCAAAAGGGATTCTCCAATTGGCACCGCCCAGCTAGCAAATATAACATTCAGCTCTTGCCTTTTGAAATAATCTGACGTGACAAGGATATATTTGGTGAGATTTTTAGAGGTGGAGATTTCAAGGTCATAATTCACCTTCCATTGTGTTCTTAAATCAGGTCTAGGGGCGCGTTTGAGAAGATGTGTGAGAATTAAATTTTGATGTATGAGATTAAAAAATATGTGGACCTCACTCTAATGATTAAAATATACTTCCTCTTTTTAAAATCCTACCAAAAGGAGCTTTTAAATTTGAGAAAGAAGTCACCTTATTATTCCTATCTCTCTCTAACTTTAAGAATCTTCTTTTAAAATGAGAGACCAACTTTTTAAGTATTAATGTGTTTATCTTCCACAAAGAATCTTCTAATGATTAGAAGTTATTTTCATAATTCACCCCGTTAAAATTTCAAACGAGCCCTAAGACTCGAACCATCCTCACTTATCACCTAAACCTCGTACACACTCGGCTAGCATTCCATGGCCGACTACAATACTCACCTACATCATTTTCTTACTCTGGAGATCCTCGAACTCCTACTTCTATTCAAGTCCGATGTACTAATGAAGAGCATTTCCTCTCTCGGTGTTGAAAATGAAAGTAACCGAAAGTGGGCCGTATAGAGTTAAAAAAACCGCAGGTCAGATGATTCAAATTGTTTATCCCTCGTATCTTTGGATGACGATAGATTAGATAGATAATATACTGATCTTGCCATTTACAAACAACTTAGAGAATGATCAGGAAGCCGCTAGTGTTATCTCGAGGAAGAATTTTTTGATGCTCAAGTAAATCACAAGAGGTCTAGGAAGAGCGCATACTCTAATTAGAAACACATAGAAGATATAAGGACCCCCCACTGTATTGCAAATCCTGTAAGCGGCTGGGGCACCCTAACGACAAGTGCAGCAAACCCCCCGCTGGCCCTTCTGCAGGTGCAGCTCCCCGGCCGGCCCTTTCTGGCCGTCCTCCCACGGCGGTTGCAGTCATTCCCCCCAAGCCTGCACCTGCCGCTGGCGCTACTCCTCCTTGCTGCCCTCAACCGCCCACTGCAATGGTGCCTCCGCAGGGACCTTTACTTGCTGTCTCTCCTCAGGTGCTCTCCACACCGCCGTTCCAGCCACCACCCTTGGCGGAAGTACCGCACCTCCCTGCCCTGGAGCATGCTGCGTCAGCGCCATCTCCCCTACCTGCCTCTGTCGTGGGACCGAGACCTTCAGCACCGCCTGCAATGCCCGCCACCCACCCCTTGCTGCCTGCCTCGGACGTCTGACATCGCTCCATCTTAGACCTGCCATCTTCTTCCAGCCAGGAGCTCACTGAGCCTTGCCCTGCCCAAGGTTCGCATACTGCTGTGGACGATGGCACGTCTGCCCCGCCTCTTAATTCGGCTGCTGTGGAGGATGGAACATCAGCTGAAATGGAGGGTGTCCAGGCTCGGCCCTTCACTTCCTCTGATCCAGATGTTGCTGCCTCCAGCCCGTTTCACGGTGCCACTCATGCGAACACCTCGGTTCCACTGGGCCTCCAGGCCAAGCCCCAAGCAATCTGGCGACCTCTCACGTCTGCTGCTCCCCCGACCGTCTCGCCATCTGTTGCCCCTCCAGTCGCCCCACGTAACTTGTGGCTCCTCCATCCGCCTTTGGTGCTGCTCCAACCGCCATTACCTCTGTTTCTCCCTTGGTGCCTCCTCTGCCCGCGGTGGTTGACTCGTCTGCTGCCCCTTCGGGCCTCGAGGTCAAGCCACCTCCCGCTTCTCCGCTTGCCACGGCTGCTCCTGCGATGGTCCATGCCACCTCCCTTGTGGTGCGCCAGGTGATTCCTTCCCCTGCAGCGTATGCTTCTTCTGAAGGTGGTCACAAGGTGGGGGCCGAGTGCTCCTCCAGCCAGCCAGTAAACCCCCCTAACGGTGTTTCTCCGGCCATCCCGGTTGCTCTGGCGGGCCCGACTGCCGTCGTCCTCCCTAAGGAAGCGGTTAGCCCGTTTGACTGCTCTGCGCGCGATGAGGGATGCAGTCAACGCTCTTCCATCCTTTTCTCGGCCTTGGGCTTATGGCCTCCTTTGGCCCTGCTTTGATGCAGCGTCTTTGGTGCCGTCTCTGCCGGCCTTGCAACCCCCCCTCGATGTGATCATGGCTTTGCGAGCTGAGCCTAGGGACAACGTTCCTCCACCACCTGCTGCCTCCGTTCAGGCTGTCGATGGTTCCGCCTGTGACATCCCCAGCCAGCAGGCTCCCTCGACTGCCTCGCCTGATGCTCCCCGAGACTCCCCCGCGTTACCGCTGCAACAAGATATCCACCCTCCGGTTCATGATATTGTCTCTGACGAGTTTGATGGTTCGGTTGATGAGTAGGGCCTGGAGTTTGATGCTTCTTTCCAACCCGCCCGCAAGAGCAAAAGAAAGAATCGTCACAAGCCCAATCATCTCGAGTCCTATAGTCTCAGACTTTAGCTGGCGGTCTCTTTGATTTGGCTTCCTTGGCCTTGTTTATGTTTGTTTGGGCCTTTCTTGAGTTCATAGGTTTCTCTTAGCGGCTTTGTAGGTTTATCTCCTTTATGTTACTTGTGGTCCCATTCGTCTTTTTTAGTTTGGGTGCCTTTCTCTCCTCCCTGTATTGCTTATGCCATTTACTATTTTACTAAATGAAAATCGCTTGCCTGGTAATCAAGGTGGAGGGTCCACCCCCTTTCTAATGAAGGGATGAACAGAAAACCTCGACCCACCTTGCAAGTATTACCTTTGAGTTAAACTCTCAATATCTCATTTGATTAGCATGGTTTGTCTTCTTATATCATCTATATATCTTCCATAAATATTAAGCCTTTCCTCAACTAATCACCGAGTCTTTCGTGACATCGAGGATACCTCGTCATTCATGTATTTTAATTAATTAGAAGGCACAAATGGCAGATGGTAATTAATTCGAGAGGCAATCTTGATTGATAATGACCCCGAATGTGATTCTCCACATCATTCTCAAGCCTATATGTCAGTGACAGAGTGCTTCCCACAGAGACAGGCCGTCGACCCCCCCTCCCCCCGTCACCCATGCTTGATTGGACAGCTCTAGTGGGCCATCCACCAACTTTATCCCTCGTCTAAGATTAGAATTTGGCAAAATAAGGGAACTTCTATAATGTGAAAGTTGCCCTCTCGCATATGTATATTTTGTAAAAATCATTTAACACTGATCTTTGTCATCTTTTGAAAGTCAAGATGACTTAAGATCATGTTTGATTAGGAGATAAATTATAAGAGGAATAGGTGTAAGTTATTTTAGATTAATTTATTTCTATATTTAATTATTCTCATATACGTTCGATGTGCGAGGAATAAATATATTAATATATTTATTATTTATTTGATAAAAAATACAAATACAAATGAGAATAAACACTAAAAAAAATTAGTTTGCCTTTCTTATTGATTATGATTAATGTTAATATTTTTTAATGATCATCATTAATATTAATATTATTTATTTTATTTAATATGTTTATTCTTTATTATCATGATTAGCACAATATTGTTAATTATAACATGAATAATTTTTTATTAGTAATAATGAGGTGATCATAATTAATTATTTAATGATAATTATGTAATGTATTTATTAATTAACATAAATAAGATTAATTTGTATGATTATTTAGTAGTAACATCATTAATTGGCATAATTAATTTTCACTAATGACATTAATTATCATAATAAGATTAAGCATCACTATAATAATCAATTATTTAATGATAATTAAATAATATATTCATTAATCAGCACTAAAAAGATTAAGTGGCACCATTATAATTAATTGTTTATGATAATTATATAATATATTTATTAATTAACATTAATGAGATTAATTAACATGACTATGTAACACTAATAATATTAATTAGTACTAATAAGATTAATTATCACTAATAATGGAGGGAGAAAATGGGGATAAGAAGGTAGGAATAAGTCATTCCACCTAAATCTCCGATCTTAATCTCATTTTTGGGGATAACCCTGTTCTCCATAACTCTCTTATTCCTGTCGATTTTAGTCTTATCAAATAAGGAACGGGGTTGAGACGGGGATATTTCTGTCCTATCCTCGAACCAAACGGCGCCTAAATGTCGAAGGATCTTTTCCCTGATCACTCGATGGCCCCCTAATGATTTTGATCTTATAGGACTCGGACTTGGACTAGGACTCAGACCACTCTCACGTCTCTCCCAAGCCTTCAACGCACTCGACTACTAATCCTTCGCTGACTATAGAGTCACCTACATCATTGACCCAAAGAGATAGCTAGATAACAAAAACACATTGCTTGAGCTCTTATACTTGGACTAAGAAAAGTTTCATACTCAACAAGACAATAATAGTTCTCTAACTCATAAGCTGATCAAATGGGCCTCTTTGGTAACAGAATATATAGGAAAAATCGGGTTAACTTAAACCCAGGTAAATTATTCTTACTTTTTCACTTTTTTACTTTGATACGTAAAAGCGGTTGGTGTCATTGCTCTCCACACGCCTATACCTCCACCCAAAAATTCAAATAGCCCACCCAATCTATGAGGAAGCCAAGTGTTTGATCTGTCTGGCAAACTTGCGCGCTATTAGGGATGGCGTCATTGCTCTCCCCACGCTCCCACGGCCTGCAGATCCACCTGCTGCTCGGCCGTGCGTCACTGCTGCCCCCTTGCCTCCGACTCTGCCGGCCTTGACGCCCCACGGTGTCCCGCCCCTAGAGCCCCTCGACGTCATATATCCTGGCTCTGCAAGCGGACCCCCGTGCTGAGGCTACTCCTCCACCTGCTGATGTTGACCCTTCTAGGCCACTCCCGGCTGATGTGTCCTTCGAGCCTGTCTTTGAAGGTCTGATTGGTGGGGACACCGGGCCCACTACCGGGCCCAATGCTCGGAGCCGACGCCGCACCGCCACTGCACCGAGCTTATGGCTCGGAGACTCGATTGAAGACCCGACATCCTGAATACATATTTATACGTATTTGTGTATCTATGTGTACGGTGGTATTTGTATTATTAAACCACCCTATCTTATTTTATTTTTACCAAGTCAAAGAATTGTATTTTATTAGGGTCCAAGTCAAATATTGGTTGGTGGGCTTTGTTTTATTAGGCTAGGACATATGTGCAATTAGGAAAGTTTAAAAGGTGTAAGTATTATAGCCTCCTCCTATATAAGAAAGGCTAAGGGTGTAGGTTTTTGATATGATGAATGCTATTGAAGTTTGCTTCCTACGTGAGAGAGTTTCCACTCCTCTTGTTTCCCTTCCCTCTTTCTCACTTGTGAGTTTTAGTGTGTCGCCCGGTGTGAGACCGTCCGGCGTGAGGCCGAGCTGCGTGAGATAGCAAGTTATCACATCCCGTTCGCGCTCCCGGAGCTGCCGTCGATCTTGCCCCCGACGCCGTCCCGCGTCAGATTTGATATCAGAGCCTAACACGGCACCTCCCTCGACCCCGACGTCCCCGTTGTCGGTCCTTCGTTCTTTCGGTTCTCGGAAGTGAAAAAGAAAGAAAGAAAGAAAAGGCAAAAAAAAGGAAGAAGAGAAGTAGAAAAAAAAAGTGTCGATTGATAGATCTGAAAAAAAAATTGAAACAGAAAAAAAAATCAATTTTCTTTAGCTCTCTGTAATCTCTCTCTGTTATTCCCCCTCTGTTTCCCTCTCAGTCCCGTGATCTCTCCCTCTGTTCTCTTTCTCTCTCTCTCTTTCAGATTCTCTCTCTTTCCCTCTCACTCCCCCGCGATTCTGCTCCCTGTTACTCCCTCTCTCTCCCATACTCTCTCTCTCTCTTTCTCTCTCTCTCTCTCTCTCTCTCTCTCTCTCTCTCTCTCTCTCTCTCTCTCTCTCTCTCTGCACCGCGAATGGCGAGCCGCCCGCAGCAACCGTCGCCTTCGCCGGCGACCCGCCGAGGCCGCCACCGCCGTCGCCTGCTGCGCTGCTCGCGCCCGCGGCCCCACCGGAGCCCGTGCACCGTCTCCTCCACCTCCGACCCCCGCCGCCCGCCTATGCGCCCCGCCGCGGCCACCACCGCTGCTCGTCCGCCGCCGCGCGCAGCGCCGGCAGCAGTGTGGACGCACTAAAATTCGCTTGTTCAGGTGGTTCATCTATTAAGTGCGTGGGCGTGCCAGTCACCGAAGTGACAATTTATTCGGGCCCCGAAGAGCCCATGGTGCGCTCGATCTGACTTCGTCAGGCGATTGTGTAGTTCGTGTCGGGACCAAAACCCGTCGCGCCATAAAGGTCACGGCGTCATTTACATCCCCCATACGAGGGAACACCCTTGATTAATCGCCGAGATTCAGGGCCTCATGGCCAAGAAATTAATTGCACGAAAGGTCTATTATGAAGTATCGAAACCCTCGTATGAGGGTAAGAAGAAAACATTCGCGATCATGTCGGTTGTGTACTGACCATTTAATGTTCGGACGAATGTCCGGCTCGAGAAAATCGCGGTTGTCTCGGGAAAACCGGAACGCATGTATGCCGAGGTACGGTAAATTTATTGTTCAGAAGAGCGGAAAACGTTCAGCTGAGCCTCGGTTGGAGCGGTCAAAAACCAGTAAATCTGTTGGCCCGGTGCAAGAGCAAGCTGCGACAATACTGGGGTGGGCCCCCCGCGGTCGAAATAAGACTTGCATGAGCGTCATTGATATTTCCGGTGCCAAGGGATAACGAGGGAATATCCCGTGAATCGGCTGAAAGGCCCTGTGTCTAGGGAAGCGGACGTTCGAAACATGTCGGTCATTCGGGAGACCGTTTAATATTCAGACGGGTGTCCGGCTTGAGAGTATCATAATCGTCGCAGGAGGACCTGGAACATATGTATGCTGTGATACGGCAAATACATTATTCCGAGACAACGAAAACATTCGGTTAAATCTCTATTAGTGTAGCAGGAAACCGGTAAATCTATTGGCCCGGTGCGAGATCGAGTCAAGACCATACCGGGGGCACCTCCCGTGGTCCGAACGAGACTTGCGCGGACATCATTAATATTTCCGGTGCCGAAGGATAACGGGGGAGAGTCCCAGGACTAGACTCCAAAATCGAAAACTTGTTCGAAGAGAGCGGGCTGTAGACCGAAGATATGAGCCGAACGATGTACTAATGAAGAACATTTCCTCCCCCGGTGTTGAAAATAAAAGCCACCGAGTACTTCTCCTTAAATCTAGCTTTCATGACCCGATTTACTCGAAACTGGGTTCCAAGAATAACGGGTCCTGAGACCCATTACCTTGGCATTTCAAGTAGGCCTCTGGGGCACGTGTCTACTCGTTCCCATTGTCACACTGGATCGAGTCATATTAGATCTGTCTGGACCAACTGCGATTTGACGAACTCTTTCGTACGTGGAGCACATGCTTTTATCACTCTTTTTTTATCATCTAATTTAAAGATAATAAAATAATAGAAAGGAAAGAACACTTGCTTAATCAAAAAAAGAGGACAACATTACATAGCGGAACCAACTTTTCAGATGGCTCACAGTTGGCCATCATCTCCTGATGACTACATACGTGGAAGAGCAAAATGTGATAAAACACACTTATTTCACCCTGGCGTACCACAATATATCTAGAGAGGGAGAGACATATATGAGAAGGGGAGGCCACGCAGCTGCTGCAGGGCGACCACCCCTGGTGCACCCCGCCCGGCTATATAGATTTCAGCAGGGCCTGCTGCAGATGCAGCGGCGGCGGGCGCCATGGCAGTTTCCATTCGGGAAGCCCTCGGTGCTGCAGACGCTGGCGCAGTTGCGGTCGCTGAAGCAGAGTCCCTTGAAGTTGTGGCTCGGCGAGTCGCAGTTCCTCGCCTCCGCCACCCTGGTCGTCCCCATCATCTCCCCTGCTCACCACCCATCCAGCAGTCCCCACCACCACCACCCGCAACCCACATTTTAGTTAGGAATAAAAGAAGAAGGGGCTAAAAAAACAGTAAATGGAAAGCAAGACTACACTACAGAGTGGATAAAAGAGATGGAGGGATCGGAGCCCACTACTTGAGGAGGTACGTGAGAGAAGCCACGGAGCAGCGAGGAGGGAGGTTTACCGGTGGCAACGAGCAGCAGGACGAGGAGGAAGACGGCATGGAAAGCCCGGACGCGCGCCATAGACAACGCTGGCAGTAGGTAGGAGGAGAAAGGGAGGAAGCGAGAATGCTACTGCTTGCACGGTGTAACACTACACGGGACGGAAGGAGGTGGAGTGGTGCTGGCTTATATAGAGAGGACAAGAAGAGAAGGTATTTATAAGAAAGCCATCCCAAGAAATTGTTTTTGTAATTTGTATGTGTGACCTTATCATTCGGTGACTCATTCATGGGAATACTTATCAGAAGATCCATTTTCTATGAACCTCTGTACGCTTTTCTATTTATTTTTTTTGAAACGTCTCCATGCATTCACCATTGGGTAAAACGAGAGTGTAAACTTGAGAAACCTCTAGATATTCTTATTTTACATAAATGTTCTCAACCGTATGATTCAGCATCAAGTGGACTCAAAGGTCATTGGAGGCATCAACATTAACAGCGAGGCTCCACCCATGTTTCATCTCCTCTTTGGCACAAGTCAGGCAACATCTGTGGCGAGACTACTTCTAGAGTGTCGGCTCAAGTGATACGATTGATATTTGGCACAACAATTGGATCCCAAACTATTCACCTTCCGTTGGTATAGCTTGGGGCACCTCCCTCATTTATATATGTCATCCTCTCCCCCCCCCAATGTCTCAGACAACATCATAGCCATCCCCCTATCCTAACTATCCTTCATATTCCCATAATAACATCATATATACGAAAGTTCACCCAGTCGGGTGACCTAATGACTAAATCTGCGTATCATCTGCTGGCCTCAACCCAATGCCCTCCCTCCGCCTATCAGCCCTATTTGGAGACTCTTGTGGACACCCACCCTCACTGGCCCAATCCCACCAAATGCTCTCATTTTCCTCTGGAGATGCTTAATTGGGACACTTCCGGTGAATGCCCGAAGAGCTCACCATACTCCGGCCATCGATCTCACCTGTCCGATGTGTAGCACGAAACTAGAGACAGACTCTCACCTCTTCCTCCATTGCAATTTCGCCAAGACGGTCGTCTAGCTTTTACTTCTGCTCTTCACGGTTCGCTTGGAGCTCTTCCCTGGTTCCCCACAAGATTAGATCCACAGGTGGATCCTCCCCCCCCACTGCCGATCAGCACACCAGAGACAATCTATTCTTTCTTCTTTGCACAGCGGTTCACCGGGCCATATGAAATCACGCTGTGAACTCATCTTTGACGGCAAAAGGGCTTCTCCAATTGGCACCGCCCAGCTAGCAAACATAACCTTCAGCTCTTGCCTTAAACTCAGTGCCACCGACCTCAAGCATCCCATGCCCAAGGCTTCCCGGTTCTCTGCAGATGGATTGCTCCAATCTTGGGCTCACTCAAAATCAATGTCGACGCTGCAACGTTAGTAGGGGAGGGCAATGTTGTTGGCATTGTCTGCAGGGATCACCGTGAGATTTCAAAGTGAGATGCTTGGCGAACAGCACCTACTCCAACGACCCACCTATCGTAGAAGGCCTAGCGCTAGCTGCGAGCACGTATCACCCTTGCCTCTTCTTTGCGGCCTCCTAAAACAGTGGAGGGTGATGCTGAAGCAACCTGGGTCCTCAATCAATGTTCACATCCGACCACGTCGGAAACTCTCATATCTGGTCCTAGACTGCAGATATTTGCTGTCTTTGTTTCCACACATTTCTCTTGGGGCCATTCCTCACCAAGGCAATAGGGCGGCTCATGTTTTTGCCTTTCTTTGCTAAATCATATTCCTGTAATATGATCTATGATCTGGGAGATATGTTCTTTCCATGCTGCATGCTGCATGCTGCATCTTTTGAGTAATGACAGGCTACTTTGAACCCTGGGCTCCATTTCAAAAAAAGAACAAAAAGAACCTACTAGATCAAGTGACCACTGAACGGTGGCAGAAAAAGATAATTGGCCTCTCTGTCCACTGGTGGGAACATGAGTCATTCACCATTTGGTAAAATTGTCATGGGCGTGTAAACCAGAGAAGTCTCCAGATAAAGTGACCCCCTCTGAACATGGCAGAAAAGGCTTTGCCCCCCCCTTGACCACTTGTTTTTTTTCTGTATGGATATGAAAGCCATGTGATAGGACTATTCGGATATTCGTTTTTCAATAAAAAAAGGACTAATTGGATCTCACCGAAACACAGATCATATTGCATCTTTGATTCGTGATTATAGAGCAGAGATGTGATAAATTATATTGGATTTCAAAATTTATGTGCATCCGACCGCCCCGGCCCCCTGAGAAGCGTGAATGTGATCAGATCGTGTATCCATTTTTACAGATTCTTCTTTTATGTCTTCGACTCATAATTAATAATTATCTCAGATATGAGGGAGAGCTACAGTTCTGGTTGCTCTCTCTTGTAATATGGTACTCCTTTTTTTGGGTTTTTTTTTTCTTTTTGGTGCGGACACCCGAGCAGTTGAGCGGCGCGACGCGTCGAGCCACCGGTACCGCACACGAAGCCCGACTCGAGCCACCTCAGCATCCATCTGGCTCGGAGACAGCCTGGAGACGCCGCCCTGAGTCTCCCTATTTATCATATTTAGTTAGACTTTATCTGTGTAATGTGTGTTTATTACATTTTATTCGGTATGTAAATTTGATTGTAAGAGGGGTTTATTTGTAAAATGGGACCCACGGGTCCCACGGGCCCCACCAGACCCCTCCCATTGATCCACCTCAGCCATAGGGCCCCATGTGGGGTCAGTCAACATATCAAATGGAGGCATCTAGAAGTTTGAATGGTAAAAGGCACATGGGAGACAAGTGGACTTCAAAGTCCAAGGTGGCTAACTACCATGTCCCCCCTTGCCTCCCTAGTCAATGGTGCGCCCCCTTCCTTGTATTTTTTTATTTTAATTTTTGTGGATGGTCACATGCTATCCCAACCTTCCATCTCACATCCTTAGATCCAACGGTTGAGGGTTGATTAGACATATGACCTATATATGCTTGTAATTTCCATTTTTGATGAATTAATGCCATTTGAACTTGGAAAATTGCTTGAGCAAAGGTCTGGGCCGCCCCTCTCTCCCCCTTGAAGCTGTGAAGGCTTCCTCTGGAGGTGTGACTCCTCCCCTTATCATTCCGATCGCCGCCGCCGCCGCCACGAGCCGCCATCGCATCACCGCCGAGATCGTCGGAGTTCTGCCTTCATCCGACCACAGCAGCTTCCAAGAATTCTCTGTGTCAGCCACGAGCTCAGATCGACCTGGGGATTTTAGGGCATGTTCCAGAGGTGTCAAGCACATCCTAAAAAAATTGGTTGGTCATAAAGATCCCATTTGATATTTTTTCATTTTCGTCCAATCTTAATTTCTAGATATGTCTGCTGTCTGTTTTCATTTCCACCCGCCCTGTGTTTCCACGTTTCAGACCTCTTTCTGATTTTTGTTGGAACTCCCAATTTTACTGGGAGTTCTGTCCACCAACCCCACCGTCCCCAAATTTTCTTGAATTTGTGTGAGGCCATCTCATAGTTTATAAAAATCGAGTTCTTCTCCAGCTACAGTACTTTCTGCCAGTTCCCAGATCCGACCACCCTCTAGTAAAAAAATCATAACAACTCACAGCCACCTCCAATCAGTCCACAAAAAATATTCCCGTTCTCCTTGTTCAAAATCCCACAAGTTTGATGAAGAGCTCAGAAGCTGAATCGGCCATCTTCCTCGCGGTCAAAGGCAGTCTTCAGACAACTCACATGTAGATCTGAGGTTTCGGTTACTGTACAACAGGGACTTGTCAATTCAATAATGTTCTGATCCGACCAGATCCAGCAGATCTCTCTGGGTCTAGATTGAAGTATTTGAAGAGAGATTTCCAACGATAGCTCATGCGTCCCAATCCGACGTCGGGATTGATCGCAGCGGTCGTTTTCGTCGGAGCGCGCGCCGAAAAACAGCAATCAAAATCCGTGGGAAGTTAGTTCAAGAATTGGGAATCGGGGCCGATCGACCCCCGATCGGTGTTCCCGGCCGACCGCCATCCGTGGAGGCGCGCCACCAGGGGTCCCCATCATAGTGGGTCCCACCCCCGCAGATCCGGAGGACAGAGCCGTCCGTGGGCCCCACGGGCCCGTAGAAGCCGCCGTTCGGAAAGCACGAAAACGCGGAGTTCGGCACCGCCGGGCGACATCAAGATGCTGCCCGTCAACCCGAGTTGCGTGATTCCCGGACCCCACATGTGACCTTTTACCTCCCTGCGTGGAGTGGGTCAACTTAGTGTATTGCTGTAATAATTGTTAACCGGGAGTCCGTGATTCGGCCGGGGTTGTCTTCGCCACGCCGGGTGCGTGGAGGTAATGATCCGAACCTCTTGGCGTTCATTTTCTTAGCTAGTATATGGTCTTTTGCCGCTGTCGAGAGCGATAGGTACTAGCCCGTGTGTCCATGTCACCGCTGTGAGTGTGAGAGTGACCCGTCCCGTGACTCGATCCGAGTCCGGAAGTGAGTCGACTACCCGTGAACTCTACCGGTTCTTCAACCGCGCACGATCCGCGTTTCCCTCGCTTGGGACGACGAGTGAGCTTGCGTTTCTATTAGCGATGTATAGCCCATAGGAGCTCTCCGTGTCGGGCTTAGTGTCTCTCCTATCATGTGTTGCTGGTCGTGTCCGCATCTAGAGTCCGAAGTCGATACCACGTAGAGTCGGTCCCCGTGTCCGTCCCGCATCAGTTTGGTATCAGAATGAGTCGAGTCTAGGGTAGTCGTTGCATATGTCTTGCATAGTATAAGTCGAGTCTAGAATCATCATTTCAAAACAAAAAAAAAGAGTGTTTTAAAATTGCATTTCATCCCGATAATTCGGTATCTTAAAAGGTGTTGTCCGAACGTTAGGGTACGCCTATCGGGAGGTCGCACACTTGCGGGAGTGATCTTCGGATCGATTAACTCCGCCCCGTACCGGATATTGGTTTAGGTCTAAGTGCATCATTTAGTGAGTGTTTGCATTAGTCAGTGTCTTCTAGGTTGTGTGTCAGTTGCATGCCCACCCGTCGAGGTACCCAATACTCGCCACCACCACCTATGGCGGACTCCCGGGCCCGTAGCTCCGATGAGTCCTCGACGGCCGAGATGTTCCGAGCCATTATGGAACGTCTTGACACGCGTATGGATGGTCTTAGTACGCGTATGGATGGCATAGGAATGCGTCTAGAAGGGCGGATGAAAGCCCTCGAGGATCGGGCTGAGAGTTCGGATCAGTCCATCCAGGGCTTAGTTGGGAGAATTACCGTCCTCGAGAGAGGACCAATAGCGGCGCAACCCGCGCCGACGAACGGCCAACAAGAGCCGGTGCAGCAACCTGTTGCACCAAGGGCTCAGGCGGAGAATGTTGGGGGACCACAGGTGCAAGTAGTGGATGATTATGCATCTGATAACGATCAAGGGGGAAATGGTCGTCGGAATCAACGGCGGAATCGTGATGATGATGATGACGACCGCATCCTTAGGGGTGTGCGTGCGGACCCTCCCACATTTAGCGGGTCCTTTGACCCTAGGGTGTATTTAGATTGGGAGGCCGGCATGGACCGGTACTTCGAGTGGTTTGAGATGATGGACCACCGAAGAGTCCGATACGCGAAGATGAAGCTGCAAGGGCAGGCCCAAACTTATTGGATCAATATGGAGAGCCTGCTCAATCAGCGACGTCAGCCCCAAATCGGTACTTGGGATGATATGAAAATCAAATTGAGGGAGAAATACCTTCCCGCCTCATATCGCCAACGTCTTATAGACAAGTGGCAAAGCATCTCCCAAGGGAACCGATCCGTGACCGAGTACACCACCGAGTTCGATGAGTATTACTTACGGTGTGGGGTCACGGAAGAGAGCACCATGACTATATCCCACTTTCGAAGAGGTTTGCGGCCCAATTATCAATATGAACTCTTTCGCCGCAATGCAACCACTTTGGAGCAGGCATATCAGATCGCTCTCGAATTGGAGCAGTTCGAGGCCAAGTTCGAGTCACCCCATCGGTTGGGCTCCTTTCCCCTTCGTAGTGTCGAGCCCCGTGGCTCATCTAGCACGTATCCGTGGGCCCCCATGACTCGACCTCAGGAGCCCGCTCGCCCCGAGACCTTTGCTCCTAGGCCTCGTCCTCCACCCCCGAGGGACCTTCCTCGTCCCCAGCATCTTACGGCCCCACCCACAGCCCGTCCACCGGCACCCGCACCTCCTGCACGCCCTTTGTTGCCTACACCTCCTATCCGTCGGGAGGATAAAGGTAAAGGACCTATGATTGGGGAGCCTAGTGGATCACGGCAGCAGTGTTATCGCTGCAATGGGTTTGGCCATTTCGCCAACCAGTGTCCCACCCGCCCATCTCTTCACATTGGGGACACACAGGCCGAGGATACCACCCCTACGGGCCTCGAGTTAGTCAGCTATGAGGCAGATGAAGAGCTAGCTGACGAGTACTATGAGATGGGAGGTGAGGCCCAGGATGCCCAGCATTCGGACGATACCCACGTGGGGGTCGTCAGATGTATCCTCACCCAGTCGCAGGTCAGTGATGACTGGCGACGGACTACTATCCTTCATGTATTCTGTAGGCTGGGAAAGTAAATTTGCAAGGTGGTCATCGATAGCGGGAGTTGTATCAATGCAATCTCCACGAACGATGTCGCCCGTCTTGGTCTCACACCCGTAGACCATCCTTGTCCCTATTAGGTATCATGGGTGGATACCACTTCCATTTCGGTCAGGCTACGGTGCTTGGTCCCGCTGCAGCTCCACTCCTACCGTGACGAGATCTGGTGTGATGTTCTCCCCATGGAAGTGGGCAGTATCATTCTTGGTAGGCCGTGGTTATTCGACCGGGATGCCACGCTCCATGGCCGGTCGAACACCTGTACCTTCGACCACGCTGGCCAGCGGGTCACCCTCCAACCCGTTCAGCCCAGGAGCCCATCAGTCAGGGGTCCTACTGGCCCTAGTACTCCGAAGCCTTCCGTTCCAGGGCCTAGTACCCCATCCCCAGCTCGGGCTATGACCGTTACCTCTGGCCTAGGAGAGCCCTCGACGAGGAGATTGATAATGATTAGCTCCCGGGAGATGGAGCAGGAGCTTAGTCAGGGCTGTCCGGTGTTTGCCATTACGGTCCGAGAGGTGGAGCGGGACTCCGAGGGTGAGCTCCCACCCGAGGTTGTTCCCATTCTGCAGGAGTATGCTGATGTCTTTCCCGATGAGCTTCCCGAGGGACTCCCACCTATGCGGGATATTCAGCATGCCATCAACCTTGTTCCGGGCTCTTCTTTGCCCAACCTTCCTCATTATCGCATGAGTCCCACGGAGCATGCCGAGCTTAAATGGCAGGTCGATGAGTTAGTGCAGAGAGGGTCTGTTCGGGACAGCATGAGTCCATGTGCTGTACCCGCATTACTCGCCCCGAAGAAGGATGGCACGTGGAGAATGTGCATTGATAGTCGTGCCATCAACAAAATCACCGTGAAGTACAGGTTCCCTATTCCCCGCCTAGATGACATGCTAGACATGATGGCAGGTGCCACTATCTTTTCGAAGATCGATCTTAAGAGTGGCTATCATCAGGTGAGGATTAGGCCAGGTGATGAGTGAAAGATTACCTTTAAGACCAAGGACGGTCTATATGAGTGGTTGGTCATGCCTTTTGGGTTGACCAATGCCCCTAGCACTTTCATGCGGCTCATGACTCAGGTCCTTCGACCTTTCATTGGAGTCCTTGTAGTGGTGTATTTTGATGATATCCTTATCTATAGCCGAACCACAGGGGACCACTTAGACCACCTTCGACAGGTCTGTCTACTTCTTCGGCGAGAGCAGCTGTTTGCGAACCCACAGAAGTGTGCCTTCATGACACCTCAGCTTACCTTCTTGGGTTTTATTGTGTCTAGTACGGGGGTCTCCGCCGATCCGGAGAAGGTTCGGGCTATTGTTGAGTGGCCGGAACCCCGTACCGTTCATGATGTCCGCATCTTTCATGGTCTTGCGACGTTCTATCGTCGCTTCATCCGCGGATTTAGCTCCGTCACCGCCCCGATCACGGATTGTATCCGAAAGGGCACATTTGTATGGACGAAGGCCGCATCTGCCGCCTTCAAGGACATCAAGGAGCGCATGACCCAGACACCTATCCTTCGATTGCCTGACTTCTCGAAGGTGTTTGAGGTCTCTTGTGATGCGTCGGGTGTTGGGATAGGAGGAGTTTTGAGTCAGGAGTCCCACCCGATCGCATATTTCAGCGAGAAGCTGAATGACGTGAAACTGCGATATTCCACATATGATAAAGAATTCTACGCAGTTGTTCAGGCTCTTAGGCATTGGAGGCACTATCTTTTACATCAGGAGTTTGTCCTATACTCCGATCACGAGGCATTGAGGTACCTCCATTCCCAAAAGAAGCTTAACTCGCGTCATAGTCGTTGGGTCGAGTATCTATAGCAGTTCACCTTTGTGCTTAAACATAAGGCTGGAGTGGAGAACAAGGTGGCTGATGCCTTGAGTCGGCGAGCATGTTTGCTTACCACCATGAGTGCCGAGGTCATAGGGTTAGAGAAGATGAAGGAGGCCTATGTTGATTGTCCTGACTTCGTTCAGATTTTTACCACTCTCCAGGCCGGACCCTCGAGGGATCTTGATGAGTATGTGCTTCAGGAGGGTTACCTCTTTCGAGGTAGCAGGTTATGTGTTCCCCGAACTTCGGTTCAAGATTTCTTAGTGTGGAAACTACATGCGGGAGGTCTAGCCTGTAACGACCCGAGAATCCGATTACCGGGAAGGCCCGATAACCCGAGACTCGCACCGCCACCCACGAGCCCGAAGACTCGGAAGGGTTAAAAAGGATGGTGTGGAGACTACACAAGTATCACAAATAATTGCAGAAATTAAACAGTTATAAAAGAATAACATTTTACATGGTCCACAACAGAAAATAACACAATAACAATAGTCCACGACTAGTACAGTGACAAGAAAGGAAAGTACAGCTACACGGGGCATCCCCCGGCTCTGACCTCCGGCACTACCGCTGGGCACCCGCACCACGCTGCGCTCCTGACGCGCTCCCCGAAGGTGGCGCCTCACCTGAAACACGGTGAAAACACGCAGGGAATGAGTCTCGGAACAAGACTCAGTAGGGATCACTCGAACCCTACCTCGAAAAACGAGAAACCACTACTCTAGCGGTAGAAAAGTATCTCGGAAAGGAAAGCCCTGTACTCTACAGAACTAGACCCTAACGGCACGTAAACCGAGACACGTGCCACGGTACGAGGAAACTGAAACTCAACGGTTGAACCGTCAAAAACCCGAAGGTCGGAAACACACGACTGACAGTCTGACACTCCGTACTCGACAGGAGTACCACCCACTAGAAGCACAGCCGGTAGCGTCCCCTGGCGTCTTACACCGCACCGCAGGTGCACCGCCTGACATGGTAGGTCCTACCCGAGGCGCAAACACCGTACAAGTAACCACAAACAAGTAACTAGTTGGGGTCACGCCCGTCGACGTGGGTCCAACCGCCCCCAACCACGTGTGCACACACAGACCTTGCGTCACTAGGTCTGGTCCTCTGACCGGTTTTCCCCCGTAGCCGGACTCTGGCTACCGACGAGGGGCCTACGGTAACCGGTCCACAAACCGTCTCGAAAGGTGGGTGCCCGTACACCACTCCCAGGTGAGACCAGCACCGCGCACTGGTGGGCTACGACTAGTGGAGGGTCGCTAAAGGAGTAGACTCTCGAGTCACGGAAAACAACACCCAAGCCCGACAACGTGTGGGAATCACCCCACGCACCAGTCCCGTCACACGGAGACCACGGTCGGAGAAAAGCGAGGTTGCCACCCTCATGGGGCAACACAGGAAGTGGCGGTCTACCCTCAGACCGTCACTGCCAAATGGCGGTCCACTCTAGGGCCGTCACTTGGAAATAGCGGTCTAAGGCGGACCGTCACACGGCCAGGGGGTAGGGGGAAGCGACGCGCCTACCCTAGTGCGTCGCTTGGAAGCGGCGCACCTAGGCCAGGGCGTCACATGGCACCCCACACCCACGAAAACCACAGGGAAAGTAACGCGCTTACCCTGGCGCGTCGCTTGCAAGCAACGCGTCGGGCTCAGTGCGTTACTCGCATGTGACGTGCCTAGACCAGCGCGTCGCATGGCCCTCACGCTCGGGATGGAAAGGGAAGTGACGCGCCTGCCCCAGCGCGTCGCTTGTAAGTAACGCGCTGGGCCCAGCGCGTCGCTTGGCCCATCCACATGGGGGACAACAGGAAGTAACGCTCCTGCCCCAGTGCGTTACACGCATGTAACGCGCCTATCTCGGTGCGTTACATGGCCTGACCCCCAACGGTCAAAACCCAACGGTCGAAAGCATGTGACGGCCCAGCCCAGGGCCGTCACTAGCAAACGGCGGCCAGTCGCAGGACCGTTACAGCCCTCGACCCCAAAGGCCAACACCCAGGGAAGTAACGCACCCCTCTAGGGGCGTTACAAGCATGTGACGGTCACTGGAGTGACCGTCGCTTGCCCCAGAGCACGCTACGGCGGGAGAACCCCAAAAACACCAACCACGCCCCCGTACCTCCACCGGAGAGGGGGAAAACAAGGGGGAAGACCCCTGGGGACCCCTAGCATGCATCTAAGCCACCAAAACATAGAATCATGGGCTAAAACCATAGATCGGGCGGCTCACCCCAAAACATGGAAAAACCCCAAAAACGCCCAAACATGCCTCTCTCGGCCTCCCCGCGGCCTACAAACCACGGAAAAGAACGGCGAAGAGCTAGGGAACGTCACCCTACCTCAATGGAGCGAATGCTCCGCCGGATCGTCCACGAATCGCGAAGAACGCTTGAAAACCCTCGTTCTTCCTTAAGCTTCCCACGCTTGCCGCACGCCCCCACGACCGCCTCGCCGCCGCCCACGTCGCCGCGCCGTCGCCCCGCCGCCGTCTGCAGCCGAAGGGGAGCTCGCCGTGGCCAACCGGGAGGAAGAGAGGGAGAGGGAGGGAGACACGGTGGAGGAGGAAGGAGGAAGAAGAAGATGGTGGGGGGAGAGAGAAAAGAAAAAGGGTTTTATAGAAAAACCCGGAAAATCCGTAAAATTCCAAAAAATAGGAAATCACACCCCCGCGATCCTCGGAACGCACCGATCGCAACGGTACCACTCGTGTCCGTGTGAACAGCCCGGTTCACCCGCAACGAGCGTCCGAAGAGAAAAGCCGAAACACACACCGGGAATCGGAAAACACACGCGGAAAAGCCGCGGAACGCCTCCGGGCCTCCGAAACAACTCCGGATCGCGCCGACCCGAACACGAAAGATGTCCGAAACGAAATTTCGGACACAACGGAGCCGGACACTCCGAAAACCAGATCCGGGACCCACGAAGAAGGATCCGAAAGGTCCGGGATATTACAGCCCTCCCCCCTTAAGGAATTTCGTCCTCGAAATTGAGAACAACCCAAGGGGAAAGAAGAGGAAGACTCACTCAAACAGGTACGGGAACTGCTGACGCATCTCGTCCTCACGTTCCCACGAAGCCTCACCACCAGAGTGTCGTTGCCACACGACCTTCACCAAGGGAATAACCTTGTTCCGCAGGCGCTGCTCTCGCCTATCCTCCACGCGGATCGGAAACTCTGGGAGAGAAAGATCTGGAGTCACCTCAGGCCAAACGGAAAACTCGAGCACATGAGAGTCATCGGGCATATACTTCCGCAACATAGAGACGTGGAACACGTCATGCACCGACGCCAACTCAGAGGGTAACTGTAACCGGTAAGCAACCTCACCGATGCGCCCCACAATCGCGAAAGGACCAATATAGCGGGGACTCAGCTTCCCACGCCGTCCAAACCGCATCACCCCCTTCATCGGAGAAACTCTCAAGAACACATGATCGCCCACGGCGAACTCGAGGGGCTGCCGCCTACGGTCAGCATAGCTCTTCTGCCGACTCTGGGCCGCCAACATGTTCTGACGAACCAGGTGCACAACATCCACACATTGCTGCACCAATTCCGGTCCCGTCAAAACACGCTCACCCACCTCAAACCAATCGAGTGGAGTCCGACAAGGACGCCCATACAGAGCCTCATAGGGAGCCATGCCGATGCTCGAATGAAAGCTGTTGTTATAGGCAAACTCCACCAACGGTAGGTGATGAATCCAACTCCCCTGCCACTCCAGGCAGCAGGATCTCAGCATGTCCTCCAAAGTCTGAATGGTCCTCTCAGACTGACCATCCGACTGTGGATGATACGCCGAGCTAAATGCCAACTCCGTGCCAAGAGCTCGCTGGAAACTCCTCCAGAATCCAGAAGTGAAGCGCGGATCCCGATCCGACACGATCGAAATGGGAACCCCATGCAACGGAACGATCCGCTCCACATAAAGACGAGCCAACTTAGGCACGCTCCAGCTGACCTTGACCGGTAGCAACCGCGTCACCTTCGTCAGCCGATCCACCAGCAACCAAATACTGTCCTGCCCAGTCGGGGTTCTGGGCAACCCCACCACAAAATCCGTGGTCACATGGTCCCACTTCCAAGCAGGAACATCCAAGGGCTGGAGAGTACCGCCTGGTCGCTGATGCTCCGCCTTCACTTGCTGACAGATCAGGCACCTGGCCACAAACTCGGCCACATCTCTCTTCATGCCAGGCCACCAGAACTGCCTCCGCAAGTTCCGATACATCTTCGTCGCACCCGGGTGCACAGTGTACCTGCTCCCATGAGCCTCGCGTAACACCGCACGACGAACTTGCTCCTCCCCTGGGACGTACAGCCTGCCACGAAACCTCGCAGCACCGTCCTCGCCAAGCTCCACATCAGCTATCGCCAGAATCCGGGGCAACTCAGGGTCCGCATGCTGAGCCTCTGTCACCTGACGACGGATAGCAGGAGTGACAGTCAGACTCGCAAGCACTGCCAACCCTGGCTCCTGGGGAATCTTGAGCCTGAAAGATACTTCGGGCACCTGTTCCCAGAGCCTCCACTTCCTCAACATCAAGGCACTGATCACGACCTTCCGACTCAAGGCATCGGCGACGACATTCATCCTGCCCGGCTGATAAGACAGGGTGAAGTCATAGTCCTTCATGAACTCCATCCAACGCCTCTGTCTGAGGTTCAGATCTCTCTGCGAGAACACATACCTCAAACTCTGATGGTCAGTGAACACCTCGAACTTCTCACCGTACAGATAATGCCTCCAGATCTTCAACGCGAAGATCACTGCCGCCAACTCAAGGTCATGGGTAGGGTAGTTCTCCTCATGGGGCTTTAGCTGCCGAGATGCATAAGCCACCACTCTACCATGCTGCATCAGAACAGCACCCAATCCGACGCCGGAAGCATCTGTACACACCACAAAACCTCCCGATCCAGAAGGCAAAACCAACACCGGAGCCGAGGTGAGCAATCTCTTCAGTTCCCTAAAGCTCTGCTCACACTCCTCGGACCAGACGAAAGGCACATCCTTCCGCGTGAGCCTCGTCATCGGGGTCGCAATGCGGGAAAAATCCTGGATAAACCGGCGATAATAACCCGCAAGCCCCAAGAAACTCCGGATCTCCGTCACCGACCTCGGCCTCGGCCACTGCATCACGGCCTCGACCTTGGCGGGATCCACGGAAATGCCATCACCAGAAATCACGTGCCCCAGAAAGTGCACCTCGCTGAGCCAAAACTCGCACTTGCTGAGCTTCGCATACAACTGGTGATCTCGCAACGTCTGCAGCACCACACCCAAATGGTACGCATGCTCCTCGGCAGACTGCGAATAAACAAGGATGTCATCCACGAAGATGACCACGAACTGGTCCAAATACGGATGAAACACCCTCTGCATCAAGTCCATGAAGGCTGCTGGGGCATTGGTGAGCCCGAACGGCATCACCAGAAACTCATAATGCCCGTACCTCGTACAGAACGCAGTCTTCTCCACATCGGACTCGCGAATTCTCAGCTGATAGTAACCGGACCGCAAATCAACCCGCGAGAACACTCGCGCAGACTGCAGCTGGTCGAACAAATCATCAATCCGCGGCAACGGATACTTGTTCTTAACGGTCACTTCATTCAGCTGCCGATAGTCAATGCACAGCCGCAGACTACCGTCCTTCTTCTTCACAAACAGCACGGGCGCACCCCAAGGGGAAAAGCTCGGACGAATATACCCCTTGGCCAACAGCTCCTGCAACTGCGCCCTCAACTCCCTCAACTCAGCGGGGGCCATACGGTAGGGAGCCTTCGCCAAAGGTCCCGTACCAGGCACAACCTCGATCACGAAATCGATCTCCCGCTGGGGAGGTAATCCAGGCAACTCCTCAGGAAAAACATCGGGAAACTCGCACACCACCGCAATGTCCTCGACATTCGGCTCCATCCGGTCAGACACAACCACTGACGCGAGAAAACCCTGGCAACCTGAATCAAGCAATCGACGGGCTCGAATAGCAGAGATAAGAAATCGAGAAGAGGTGGAACGGATACCTTGGAAATAGAAGGTCCTCTTGCTCGGATGCTGGAAGTAGACCCTCTTCATTCCACAATCCACCACCGCTCTATGAGTCTCGAGCCAATCCATGCCTAGAATCACATCGTAATCCCGAAGCTGCAACGCATACAACCTGCCTGGCATACTCCGTCCATCGATCCACACCGGAACCTGGTCGAAGCAATACGGAGTGACCATAAAGTCACCCGAAGGCAACTCCACAGCCAAATCACAGGACAACTGGGTCACCGGCTCCTCGACGCTCGACGCGAAATCCTCCGAAATAAACGAATGAGACGCGCCAGAATCAAATAAAACCCGAGCCGCACAACCCAAAATCTGAACGGTACCTTCCACGAGCTGCGACGCTACTGCCTCTGCCCTGGTCAAGTGCGTGATCTGGCCACGAGCTCTCTGCCTGCCTCCCACACTAGCTGACCTGGGTAGCGGCGGATACTGTCCCTGCTGCTGCTGCTGCTGGGGAACCTGCTGCTGCAGCGGCCTCTGAGGACAGTCGCGCGCCATATGCCCTGGCTGGTCACACCGAAAACAGATGATCGGCGCCGTGCACTGCCTGCCTGGGTGGGTCCCACTACACCGTGGACAAGGTCCTCGCGATCCACCCACCGATCCCTGACGCTGCAAAGAGAACGGCTGCTGTACACTGCCCGATGAAGCCTGCCCCTGATCCTTGTGCTTCTTACGGAGACTCTTCTTCAAGAACTTCTTGACCTTCGAGCCGAAGGACGCAGATCCTGTCACCGAAGCTGCCGATGCCGGTACTCCTGAACCACCCGACACACGCTGGAAGGAACCCTGCTGCTGGGTAGCCGACTGCTGGCTGCGACCTGACACAGACTGCCCCTGGCTGATCGGTCCTCGAGTCCTCTGCATATCCATCTCCAAGGAAATCGCAACACGAGACGCCGTCTCCAGATCAGTGGCCCCATTCGCGATCAAATGGTGCCTCAGCTCCAACCTCAAGCCCTGCACAAACTGCGTGGTCCTCACCCTCTCATGCTCCATGATATGAGGTGCATACCGACCCAGCTCGACAAATCGGGCCCTGTACTGCAGCACGGACATGTCACCCTGCACCAGCTCCAGAAACTCCCGCATCCGCTGCGTAGTAACAACGTCTGGACAGTACGTACGCTCGAAAGCACTGACAAAGTCATCCCACTCGATCTGCTCAAGTGGACGAAGCTGAAAGGACGTCTTCCACTCGGAAGACCACCACCTACGAGCCGTACCCTGCAACTGGTTGTAGGCCAACACCACTCTGTCCTCGGCAGCACTCTTCGCTGAACTGAACACCCGCTCCATCTCATCAAGCCAATCACGAGCCGCATCAGGGTCTGCCTGGCCGTTAAAGTAAGGTGGATGGAACTGCATGAAATCCCTCACTGCTCGGCCTGGCCCACCCCTGACTGACGAGCCCTCACCGGCCTCTCTGCCGAACTGTTGAGCCATGAGATGGTACATGCCACGGAGAAAACCCTCGGCCCCCGGAACTCTCGCAGCATCCTCGGCCTCGGTAGCCCCCCGTGGTGCTCTGCTATGCTCCTCCTGGTCCCTCTGCTGGACCTCCTGGCCTCCAGCCGACTGCCCCTGCTGAGAGCGAGAACTCCTCCTCGGCGCCATCCTCGCTCCTGAAGCAAAAGACAGAAGACACAAAAACGGCAAGGTCAGAATAAACACGCGGTGCCCAATGCCAGCGTCACCTGTACATCATCGTCATGGACTAGTGGACCACTACAATTACCTATGATTCTCATGTAATTCCACAACCGCGCTTTGATACCAGCTGTAACGACCCGAGAATCCGATTACCGGGAAGGCCCGATAACCCGAGACTCGCACCGCCACCCACGAGCCCGAAGACTCGGAAGGGTTAAAAAAGGATGGTGTGGAGACTACACAAGTATCACAAATAATTGCAGAAATTAAACAGTTATAAAAGAATAACATTTTACATGGTCCACAACAGAAAATAACACAATAACAATAGTCCACGACTAGTACAGTGACAAGAAAGGAAAGTACAGCTACACGGGGCATCCCCCGGCTCTGACCTCCGGCACTACCGCTGGGCACCCGCACCACGCTGCGCTCCTGACGCGCTCCCCGAAGGTGGCGCCTCACCTGAAACACGGTGAAAACACGCAGGGAATGAGTCTCGGAACAAGACTCAGTAGGGATCACTCGAACCCTACCTCGAAAAACGAGAAACCACTACTCTAGCGGTAGAAAAGTATCTCGGAAAGGAAAGCCCTGTACTCTACAGAACTAGACCCTAACGGCACGTAAACCGAGACACGTGCCACGGTACGAGGAAACTGAAACTCAACGGTTGAACCGTCAAAAACCCGAAGGTCGGAAACACACGACTGACAGTCTGACACTCCGTACTCGACAGGAGTACCACCCACTAGAAGCACAGCCGGTAGCGTCCCCTGGCGTCTTACACCGCACCGCAGGTGCACCGCCTGACATGGTAGGTCCTACCCGAGGCGCAAACACCGTACAAGTAACCACAAACAAGTAACTAGTTGGGGTCACGCCCGTCGACGTGGGTCCAACCGCCCCCAACCACGTGTGCACACACAGACCTTGCGTCACTAGGTCTGGTCCTCTGACCGGTTTTCCCCCGTAGCCGGACTCTGGCTACCGACGAGGGGCCTACGGTAACCGGTCCACAAACCGTCTCGAAAGGTGGGTGCCCGTACACCACTCCCAGGTGAGACCAGCACCGCGCACTGGTGGGCTACGACTAGTGGAGGGTCGCTAAAGGAGTAGACTCTCGAGTCACGGAAAACAACACCCAAGCCCGACAACGTGTGGGAATCACCCCACGCACCAGTCCCGTCACACGGAGACCACGGTCGGAGAAAAGCGAGGTTGCCACCCTCATGGGGCAACACAGGAAGTGGCGGTCTACCCTCAGACCGTCACTGCCAAATGGCGGTCCACTCTAGGGCCGTCACTTGGAAATAGCGGTCTAAGGCGGACCGTCACACGGCCAGGGGGTAGGGGGAAGCGACGCGCCTACCCTAGTGCGTCGCTTGGAAGCGGCGCACCTAGGCCAGGGCGTCACATGGCACCCCACACCCACGAAAACCACAGGGAAAGTAACGCGCTTACCCTGGCGCGTCGCTTGCAAGCAACGCGTCGGGCTCAGTGCGTTACTCGCATGTGACGCGCCTAGACCAGCGCGTCGCATGGCCCTCACGCTCGGGATGGAAAGGGAAGTGACGCGCCTGCCCCAGCGCGTCGCTTGTAAGTAACGCGCTGGGCCCAGCGCGTCGCTTGGCCCATCCACATGGGGGACAACAGGAAGTAACGCTCCTGCCCCAGTGCGTTACACGCATGTAACGCGCCTATCTCGGTGCGTTACATGGCCTGACCCCCAACGGTCAAAACCCAACGGTCGAAAGCATGTGACGGCCCAGCCCAGGGCCGTCACTAGCAAACGGCGGCCAGTCGCAGGACCGTTACAGCCCTCGACCCCAAAGGCCAACACCCAGGGAAGTAACGCACCCCTCTAGGGGCGTTACAAGCATGTGACGGTCACTGGAGTGACCGTCGCTTGCCCCAGAGCACGCTACGGCGGGAGAACCCCAAAAACACCAACCACGCCCCCGTACCTCCACCGGAGAGGGGGAAAACAAGGGGGAAGACCCCTGGGGACCCCTAGCATGCATCTAAGCCACCAAAACATAGAATCATGGGCTAAAACCATAGATCGGGCGGCTCACCCCAAAACATGGAAAAACCCCAAAAACGCCCAAACATGCCTCTCTCGGCCTCCCCGCGGCCTACAAACCACGGAAAAGAACGGCGAAGAGCTAGGGAACGTCACCCTACCTCAATGGAGCGAATGCTCCGCCGGATCGTCCACGAATCGCGAAGAACGCTTGAAAACCCTCGTTCTTCCTTAAGCTTCCCACGCTTGCCGCACGCCCCCACGACCGCCTCGCCGCCGCCCACGTCGCCGCGCCGTCGCCCCGCCGCCGTCTGCAGCCGAAGGGGAGCTCGCTGTGGCCAACCGAGAGGAAGAGAGGGAGAGGGAGGGAGACACGGTGGAGGAGGAAGGAGGAAGAAGAAGATGGTGGGGGGGAGAGAGAAAAGAAAAAGGGTTTTATAGAAAAACCCGGAAAATCCGTAAAATTCCAAAAAATAGGAAATCACACCCCCGCGATCCTCGGAACGCACCGATCGCAACGGTACCACTCGTGTCCGTGTGAACAGCCCGGTTCACCCGCAACGAGCGTCCGAAGAGAAAAGCCGAAACACACACCGGGAATCGGAAAACACACGCGGAAAAGCCGCGGAACGCCTCCGGGCCTCCGAAACAACTCCGGATCGCGCCGACCCGAACACGAAAGATGTCCGAAACGAAATTTCGGACACAACGGAGCCGGACACTCCGAAAACCAGATCCGGGACCCACGAAGAAGGATCCGAAAGGTCCGGGATATTACATAGCCGGCCACTTTGGTCGGAACAAAACTATTGAGGCAGTGGAGCATTGATTTTATTGGCCGAGCTTGAAGCGCGATGTTGCTAACATCGTGGCTCAGTGCCGTACATGTGCTACGGCCAAGATAAAGAAGTAAAGCTCAGACCTTTATGCGCCTCTCCCCGTGCCTGATGCCCTGTGGCAGGATGTTAGCATGGACTTTATTTTGGGATTGCCACGTACCTCCAGGAAACATGATACGGTCTATGTGGTGGTTGACCGTTTCTCGAAGATGGCCCTCTTTATCCCTTGCTCGAAGACTTCGGATGCTTCTAGGGTAGCCCGCCTATTCCTTACTCATGTGGTGTGCAAGTTCGGGTTACCTCGCACTGTAGTGTCTGACCGTGATGTTAGATTCACTTCCTACTTTTGGAAGATACTATGGCATATGATGGGTACGCACCTCAAGTTTTCCACTGCATATCATCCCCAGACAGACGGTCAGACCGAGGTGGTCAATAGGAGTCTGGGAGATCTTTTGAGGTGTCTAGTTAAGGACCGCATTGGGGATTGGGATCTCATTTTACCCATGGCTGAGTTTGCATACAATGATTCGGTGAATAGGTCTACCGGCATGAGTCCGTTTGAGATTGTCACAGGTCGTAGGCCTAGGAAACCCGTGGACCTTGTCCCCATGCCTATCCATGCTAGAGTGTCGAAGTCGGCCGAGTCGTTTGCTAGGCATGTTAGGAGTTTGCATGACGACATCCGTCGTCACATTGAGGCCAGCAATGCACGTTACAAAGAGTTAGATGATGCCCACCGACACCACCGAGAGTTCCAAGAGGGCGAATATGCCATGATCAGGGTAAGACCTGAATGGTTTCCCTCTGGAACCGTTAAGAAGTTGCAAGCTCGAGGGAGCCGGTCCATTCAGAGTGTTGAAACGCGTTAGATCCAATGTGTACGTTGTGGACTTGCCCGAGGAATATGGTATTAGCTCTACTTTTAATGTATCGGATCTAGTTGCATATAGGGACCCAGCGGTGATTCCTAGTGAGCCTTTCGAGCCATCTCCTCCCCTTGAGAGTGATCCCACACCTGAGTGTCCACCTCCAGCCCCGTTGTTACGGCAGCGTGAGCATATAGATCATATACTGGATGAGCATGTGACAGTTACCAGGAGTGGATCCTACCCGTGCTACCTAGTGCGATGGAGAGGACGACCCGCTACCGAGGACACATGGATCACACATGGCGAGTTGCAGCAGATTGATCCGGACCTTCTGGAGCGATACAGGAGCGATGCAGACCCTTACTCGATAGGGTCGAGTTTCTCCCACCCGGGGAGAATTGGTGCGGACAGCCGAGCAGTTGAGCGGCGCGACGCGCCGAGCCACCGGTACCGCACACGAAGCACGACTCGAGCCACCTCAGCATCCATCTGGCTCGGAGACAGTCTGGAGACGCCGCCCTGAGTCTCCCTATTTATCATATTTAGTTAGACTTTATCTGTGTAATGTGTGTTTATTACATTTTATTCGGTATGTAAATTTGATTATAAGAGGGGTTTATTTGTAAAATGGGACCCACGGGTCTCACGGGCCCCACCAGACCCCTCCCATTGATCCACCACAGCCATAGGGCCTCATGTGGGGTCAGTCAACATGTCAAATGGAGGCATCTAGAAGTTTGAATGGTAAAAGGCACATGGGAGACAAGTGGACTTCAAAGTCCAAGGTGGCTAACTACCATGTCCCCCCTTGCCTCCCTAGTCAATGGTGCGCCCCCTTCCTTGTATTTTTTTATTTTAATTTTTGTGGATGGTCACATGCTATCCCAACCCTCCATCTCACACCCTTAGATCCAACGGTTGAGGGTTGATTAGACATATGACCTATATATGCTTGTAATTTCCATTTTTGATGAATTAATGCCATTTGAACTTGGAAAATTGCTTGAGCAAAGGTCTAGGCCGCCCCTCTCTCCCCCTTGAAGCTGTGAAGGCTTCCTCTGGAGGTGTGACTCCTCCCCTTATCATTCCGGTCGCCGCCGCCGCCGCCACGAGCCGCCATCGCATCACCGCCGAGATCGTCGGAGTTCTGCCTTCATCCGACCACAGCAGCTTCCAAGAATTCTCTGTGTCAGCCACGAGCTCAGATCGACCTGGGGATTTTAGGGCATGTTCCAGAGGTGTCAAGCACGTCCTAAAAAATTTGGTTGGTCATAAAGATCCCATTTGATATTTTTTCATTTTCGTCCAATCTTAATTTCTAGATATGTCTGCTGTCTGTTTTCATTTCCACCCGCCCTGTGTTTCCACGTTTCGGACCTCTTTCTGATTTTTGTTGGAACTCCCAATTTTACTGGGAGTTCTGTCCACCAACCCCACCGTCCCCAAATTTTCTTGAATTTGTGTGAGGCCATCTCATAGTTTATAAAAATCGAGTTCTTCTCCAGCTACAGTACTTTCTGCCAGTTCCCAGATCCGACCACCCTCCAGTAAACAAATCATAACAAATCACAGCTACCTACAATCAGTCCACAAAAAATATCCCCATTCTCCTTGTTCAAAATCCCACAAGTTTGATGAAGAGCTCAGGAGCTGAATCGGCCATCTTCCTCGCTGTCAAAGGCAGTCTTCAGACAACTCACCTGTTGATCTGAGGTTTCGGTTACTGTACAATAGAGACTTGTCAATTCAATAAAGTTCTGATCCGACCAGATCCAGCAAATCTCTCTGGGTCTAGATTGAAGCATTTGAAGAGAGCTTTCCAACGATAGTTCATGCGTCCCGATCCGACGTCGGGATTGATCGCAGCGGTCGTTTTCGTCGGAGCGCGCGCCGGAAAACAGCAATCAAAATCCGTGGGAAGTTAGTTCAAGAATTGGGAATCGGGGCCGATCGACCCCCGATCGGTGTTCCCGGCCTAGCTACCGCCGTCCGTGGAGGCGCGCCACCAGGGGTCCCCATCACAGTGGGTCCCACCCCCGCAGATCCGGAGGACAGCGCCGTCCGTGGGCCCCACGGGCCCCTAGAAGCCGCCGTTCGGAAAGCACGAAAACGCGGAGTTCGGCACCGCCGGGCGACATCAAGATGCTGCCCGTCAACCTGAGTTGCGTGATTCCCGGACCCCACATGTGACCTTTTACCTCCCTGCGTGGAGTGGGTCGACTTAGTGTATTGCTGTAATAATTGTTAACCGGGAGTCCGTGATTCGGCCAGGGTTGTCTTCGCCACGCCGGGTGCGTGGAGGTAATGGTCCGAACCTCTTGGCGTTCATTTGCTTAGGTAGTATATGGTCTTTTGCCGCTGTCGAGAGCGATAGGTACTAGCCCGTGTGTCCATGTCACCGCTGTGAGTGTGAGAGTGACCCGTCCCGTGACTCGATCCGAGTCCGAAAGTGAGTCGACTACCCGTGAACTCTGCCGGTTCTTCAACCGCGCACGATCCGCGTTTCCCTCGCTTGGGACGACGAGTGAGATTGCGTTTCTGTTAGCGACGTATAGCCCATAGGAGCTCTCCGTGTCGGGCTTAGTGTCTCTCCTATCATGTGTTGCTGGTCGTGTCCGCATCTAGAGTCCGAGGTCCATACCACGTAGAGTCGGCCCCCGTGTCCGTCCCGCATCACTTTTCACACATCTTCATCAACCATGACATTAAAAGACAATTAATGGAGAGAATCCAGTGGACCAAATCTAGACGATTGCATCCAGACATGTTGAGAAAGAAAGCTTTGTCGTGCTTGTTTGCCGTGGAGCTGCTACCACCATCGGCAGATCCAATCCGCATTTATTCTCATATACATTTGATGTACAAGGAATAAACATATTAATATATTTATTATTTATTTGATAAAAAATATAAATACAAATGAGAATAAATATTAAAAAAATATTACTTTGCCCTTCTTATTGATTATGATTAGTGTTAATATTTTTTAATGATCATAATTAATATTAATATTATTTATTTTATTTAATATGTTTATTCTTTATTATCATGATTACCACTAATATTGTTAATTCTAACATGATTAATTTTTCATTAGTAATAATGAGGTGATTATAATTAATTATTTAATGACAATTATGTAATATATTTATTAATTAACATAAATAAGATTAATTTGTATGATTATTTAGTAGTAATAACATTAATTAGCATAATTAATTATCACTAATGACATTAATTATCATAATAAGATTAAGCATCACTATAATAATTAATTATTTAATGATAATTAAATAATATATTTATTAATTAGCACTAATAATATTACTTAGCACTAAAAAGATTAAGTAGCACCATTATAATTAATTAGTTTATGATAATTAAATAATATATTTATTAATTAACATTAATGAGATTAATTAACATGATTACTTAACACTAATAATATTAATTAGTAATAATAAGATTAATTATCACTAATAATAGAGGGAGAAAATGGGGATAAGAAGGTAGGAATAAGTCGTTTCATCTAAATCTCCGGTCTTAATCCCGTTTTTGGGGATAACTCTATTCTCCATAACTCCCTTATTCCCGTCGATTTTAATCTTATCAAATAAGAAAAGAGGTTTAGACGGGGGATATTCCTGTCTTATCAAACAAGAAAATGTCGAAGGATCTTTTCCCCGATCACTCGATGCCTCCTAATGACTTTGCTCGGACTCATACCACTCTCACGTCTCTCCTAAGCCTTCAACGCACTCGACTGCCGGTCCGTGGCTGACTATAGAGTCACCTATGTCACTGACCCAAAGAGATAGCTAGATAACAAAAACATAAAAACATACTGCTCCAGCTGTCAGACCTGGACTAGGAAAAGTAGAAAACTTTCATACTCAATGAGATAATAATAGTTATCTAACTTAGAAGTTGAGCATGGCCTCTTTGGTAACGGAATAGGAAAAATCGGCTTAATTTAAATTCAGATAAATTATTATTATTTTTTCACTTTTTTATTTTGATACGTATCCGAGATAAGATAGAATAACTAATTTTATCTTTTAGTTAAAATTAATTATTTCAAAAAAACTGGAGTTAGGGGTAAAAAAAGTTACCCGCCTTATCAAACTATCTTTTTTTTTATTCTTCAAATTAAGACTTCTTAGTCCTCTTTTATTCGCTTATGAAAGAAGCCTGTTACAGGACTAATTAAGAGGCCGACACATACGAGGGGGACCGTTGCATATCCAATGTGTTAAAACCCCTTGGGAAGAAGAAGCGTCAGTTGAGCACACGTTTCCAAACACGCCTAGGAGGAGCTGGTTGACTTGTCAAAGCAGTGGGGAAGGACCACTGGATGGCAATCAGGCACATGGGAGCTAGCTATAAGCGACGATCACCTGATCTGAATGCATGGCTCGCACATCAACTCTCGAGCCAACCGCTTCTACTCTTCCATCGGCTTGAAAAACTCAAATAGCCCACGCCTATACCTCCACCCGACAAGTGTCGATATTTTAAAAGACAACGTGTGAAAACGATACAAGGCGCCATTAATGAGGCCATACGTGTGCATGATCCCCTCGGCAGACGACGAATGAGCCGACTTTTGATAGTCAGGTGCCTCCAAGAAGGCTCTACTACTCTTCGGCCACCCCAATTGTCTCAACCTGACCAAAGAGTAAAATGCCAATGGTGAGGCAGTAAGTTGAATGGCTCGACAGTGGGCAACTAAGTATTGATATCACGTGAAAAATATTTAACACTCATCTCCGTCGTCTGCTAGTGCTAGAACTGATTTGACCGTCGGAGAACCTTTCCATCAATTACTCAGGACGGCCCTAACGACTCTGACGTCGTAGGACAAAGACTCGTACCATCCTCATCTATCTCCTAAACCTCAGACACACTCGATCGGCTAGCATTCCATGGCCGACTACAATACTCACCTACATCATTTTCTTACTCTGGAGATCCTCAAACTCCTATTTCTATTCCAGTCCGATGTACTAATGAAGAACATTTCCTCCCTCGGTGTTGAAAATAAAAGTCACCGAAAATGGGCCGCATAGAAACAAAAAAAACCCGCAGGTCAGATGATTCAAATTGTTTATCCCTCATATCTTTGGATGACGATAGATTAGATAGCTAATATAGCCGTCTTGTCATTCACACGCAACTAGAGAATGATCGGGAAGCCGCTAGTGTTATCTCGAGGGAGAATGGTTTGATGCTCAGATATATCACAAGAGATATAGGAAGAGCGCGTACTCTAATTAAAACACAGAATTTTTAGGTTGATTTTTACATATCTCGTTTGATTAGCATGGTTTGTCTTTTTATATCATGTATATATCCTTCCATAAATATTAAAGCCTTTCCTCAACTAATCACCGAGTCTTTCGTGACATTGAGGATACCTCGTCATTCATGTATTTTAATCAATTAGAAGACACAAATGGCAGATGGTAATTAATTGGAGAGGCAATCTTGATTGATAATGACCCGGAATGTGATTCATTCCCCAAATCATTCTCAAGCCTATACGTCAGTGACAGAGTGCTTCTCCTTAAATCTAGCTTTCATGACCCGACTTACTATAAACTAAACTGGGTTCCAAGAATAACGGGCCCTGAGACCCATTACCTTGGCATTTCAATTAGGCCTCTGTGGTATTCACGATGGATCCGACATGTGTCTACTCATTCGCATTATTACACTGGATCGAGTCATATTAGATCTGTCTGGACCAACTGCGATTTGACGACAGCTTTCGTACGTGGATCACATGGTTTTTATCATACTCTTTTTTTATCATCCAATTTGAAGATAATAATTTTTAGAAAGGAAAGAACACTTGCTTAATCAAAAAAAGATAACAACATTACATAGCGGAATCAACTTCTCAGATAGCTCACAGTTGGCCGTCATCGCCTGATGACTGCATACGTGGAAGAGCAAAATGTGATAAAACACACTTATTTCACCCTGACGTACCACAATATATCTAGAGAGCGAGAGACATATATGAGAAGGGGAGGCCACGCAGCTGCTGCAGGGCCACCATCCCTGCCTGGTGCACCCCGCCCGGCTGTATAGATTTCAGCAGGGCCTGCTGCAGATGCAGCGGCGGCGGAAGCCATGGCAGTCTCCATTCGGGAAGCCCTCGGTGTTGCAAACGCTGGCGCAGTTGCGGTCGCTTAAGCAGAGTCCCTTGAACTTGTAGCTCGGCGTCTCGCAGTTCCTCGCCTCCGCCACCCTGGTCGTCCCCATCATCTCCCCTGTTCACCACCCATCCAACAGTCCCCACCACCACCACCACCCGCAACCCACATTTTAGTTAGGAATAAAACAAGAAGAAGGGGCTAAAAAAAACAGTAAATGGAAAGCAAGACTACACTACAGAGTGGATAAAAGAGATGGAGGGATCGGAGCCCACTACTTGAGGAGGTACGTGAGAGAAGCCACGGAGCAGCGAGGAGGGAGGTTTACCGGTGGCAACGAGCAGCAGGACGAGGAGGAAGACGGCAGGGAAAGCCCGGACGCGCGCCATAGACAACGCTGGCAGGATGCAGGAGGAGGAAGGGAGGATGCTACTGCTTGCACGGTGTTAACACTACACGGGACGGAAGGAGGTGGAGTGGTGCTGGCTTATATAGAGAGGACAAGAAGGTAAGGTATTTATAGGAAAGCCATCTCAAGAAATTGTTTTTGCAATTTGTATATGTGACCTTATCATTTGGTGGACTCATTCATGGGAATATTTATCAGAAGATCCATTTTCTATGAACCTCTGTGCGCTTTTCTATTTTTTTTTCTCGAAACGTCTCCATGCATTCACCATTTGGTAAAACGAGAGTGTAAACTTGGGAAACCTCTAGATATTCATATTTTGTTCTCAACCGTATGATTCAGCATCAAGTGGACACAAAGGTCATTGGAGGCATCAAGATTAACAGCGAGGCTTCACCCGTGTCTCCTCTCTTTGCCGACAACATTGAGGAACTACGTGGAGGAATTGTCTACCTATTTACAATGCATCTCTAATTTCTGCTCTTAGTTAGGCCAACAGGTTAACTATGACAACATCTCAGCCATCCCCCTATCCTAACTATCCTTCATATTCCCATAATAACATCATATATATGAAAGTTCACCCAGTCTTGTGACCTAATGACTAAATCTGCATATCATCTGCTGGCCTCAACCCAATGCCCTCCCTCCACCTGTCAGCCCTATTTGGAGACTCTTGTGGACACCCACCCTCACTGGCCCAATCCCACCAAATGCTCTCATTTTCCTCTGGAGATGCTTAATTGGGACACTTCCGGTGAATGCCCGAAGAGCTCACCATACTCCGGCCATCGATCTCACCCGTCCGATGTGTAGCTCGAAACTAGAGACAGACTCCCACCTCTTCCTCCATTGCAATTTCGCCAAGACGGTCGTCTAGCTTTTACTTCTGCTCTTCACGGTTCGCTTGGAGCTCTTCCCTGGTTTCCCACAAGATTAGATCCACAGGTGGATCCTCCCCCCCACTGCCGATCAGCACACCAGAGACAATCTATTCTTTCTTCTTTGCACAGCGGTTCACCGGGCCATATGAAATCACGCTGTGAACTCATCTTTGACGGCAAAAGGGCTTCTCCAATTGGCACCGCCCAGCTAGCAAACATAACCTTCAGCTCTTGCCTTAAACTCAGTGCCACCGACCTCAAGCATCCCATGCCCAAGGCTTCCCGGTTCTCTGCAGATGGATTGCTCCAATCTTGGGCTCACTCAAAATCAATGTCGACGCTGCAACGTTAGTAGGGGAGGGCAATGTTGTTGGCATTGTCTGCAGGGATCACCGTGAGATTTCAAAGTGAGATGCTTGGCGAACAGCACCTACTCCAACGACCCACCTATCGTAGAAGGCCTAGCGCTAGCTGCGAGCACGTATCACCCTTGCCTCTTCTTTGCGGCCTCCTAAAACAGTGGAGGGTGATGCTGAAGCAACCATTAACTGGGTCCTCAATCAATGTTCACATCCGACCACGTCGGAAACTCTCATCTCTGGTCCTAGACTGCAGATATTTGCTGTCTTTGTTTCCACACATTTCGCTTGGGGCCATTCCTCACCAAGCCAATAGGGCGGCTCATGTTTTTGCCTTCCTTGCTAAATCACATTCCTGTAATATGATCTGGGAGATATGTTCTTGAGTATAATGCATGCTGCATCCTTTGAGTCATGACAGGCTACTTTGAACCCTGGGCTCCATTTCACAAATCAAAAAAAGCGCTACTAGACAAAGTGACCACTGAACGGTGGCAGAAAAAGCTAATTGGCCTCTCCGTCCACTGGTGGGAACATGAGCCATTCACCATCTGGTAAAATTGTGATGGGCGTGTAAACCAGAGAAGTCTCCAGATAAAGTGACCCCCTCTGAACCTGGCAGAAAAGGCTTTGCCCCCCCTTGCCCACTTGTTTTTTTTCTGTATGGATATGAAAGTCATGTGATAGGACTATTCGGATATTAGTTTTTCAATAAAAAAAGACTAATTGGATCTCACCTAAACACAGATCACATTGCATCTTTGATTCGTGATTATATAGCTGAGATGTGATAAATTATATTGGATTTCAAAATTTATGTGCATCCGACCGCCCCGGCCCCCTGAGAAGCGAGAATGTGAGATCGTGTATCCATTTTTACAGATTCTTCTTTTATGTCTTCGTCTCATAATTAATTAACTTAGATACACCTGAGGGAAAGCTAAAGTTCTTGTTGCTCTCTCTTGTAATATCATACTCCTTTTTTGGGGCATTTTTTTTTCTTTTCATACATCTTCATCAATCATGACATTTTTAAAAGACAATGGAGAGAGAATCCAGTGGACCACATCTAGACGATTGCATCCAGACATGTTGAGAACGAAAGCTTTGCCGTGGAGCTGCTACCATTGGCAGATCCAATCCGCACTTATCTCCTTCGACAGACGCGGCCTGCCGCGGTGCCAGGCTGAGCATTCAGGTTGTCCATTCCATATGGCGACAAAACCCTCCACGTTCTTCCTGAACCACTTAGCTCGTCTAGTTGATGTGACGAGTACCTAAGTTATCAGAATATTATAATAATATTCGGAAACCTCTATCTCCCTCCTGCACTAAAAATTAACTTTATCGAGTTGATGTGATAAGCAAGCACCTAATTAATTGTCAGAATATCAATATTGAGTCCACTGTGCGAGAACCCAAATGCATTTGGCCGAGCTACTACCATGGGAAGTGGGACTCATCGGTAAACAAAGGCTTAATATTATTGGAATCATAGTCTACCCGATCCGAGTCAGGATGATTCGGGTGAATCTACGTAGATCCACTGAAAATTGAGACGTGATCTAGTCGACTAGTCACTCTTCTCTCTCTCTCTATATATATCCTTCTATGCTATCTTTTAGATGTGTTCCGACGAAGATCCCACACTGACAGTGATCATCCGATCAAAAGAGACGTTGTCACCCGTGGTGGAGAGCAGTCAAGGGTGAGGCGCACGGGGCACCTAGGTGGGCTACCAGAGTGGAGGGGCATCGGAGTGGGAGAAGAAATCACCGTCAAAGTGGGAGGATGTCGAGACGGGGAAAAAAATTCTGTCAAGTGAAGTGGAAGGCGATCAAGTCAGCCCGAGTATTTTCCCAAATAATTTAAAAATTCTCACCGACTACTCTAGCATTTCCCCCAAATAATTGAGGGGATTTTTTTTCGCACGGTTGTAACGAGTTTGTCTACACATGTGATAGCTTTTGTCTATCAGACGACTACTTAACGTGGATCCGGAGGTGCTATGGCCCTGTGCACCTACCAAGTGCACTCAGACGTAGGTCTCGGCGAATCTCTAAGGGCCGCTCTGAGAGTGACTTGGTTGGGCGATTGTCGGCGGATAAGTCGCCAGCGATTACGGTGGACCCCGTCTCCCTTTCACATAAATATATCTAATCTATCCCAGATGACTTAATCGACCCTTCGGAGTCAATTAATCTACCCCCACCCACTTATCCAAAAGGGCCTAACTTTAGAGTCCCGTTCTCGCACAAAAGCAAAACGTGTGAGGTTTGAACACAAGACCTCCTCACATAAAGGTTCTGACGACACAAAGCAAAAAACAAAAAATGACAATTGCAATACCTTTACAAATGCTACGTAATCACATCTCTAGACACCTCACTTAATTATTATACTTTTTTTGTCAAATTTAAAATTAGGATTGGCAACCATGGTTTGTCGACCCGGTGCGTCTCGCACCGACTCGCACGACCCGACCCCACCCAGGCCGGGACCGGGCCGGTCGGGCCGTGGGTCGTGGCCGGGACGCACTGGACCGCATGGTCCCGTGCGTCCCGCCGCGTACCGGAGCGGGTCGAGGCGGGCCCGGTCTGGTTCGTGCGGGACGGCGCGTACGTGCCGGGTCGCCCATATAGCGGGCCGGGTGCGGGCGGGTCTGGCATCCGCAGCGGTGGAAGGCGGTGCAGCGGTGGAAGGCGGTGGCCGACGGTGTGGGCGGTGCAGAGCGGCGGCGGACGGCGGCGGACGGCACCGGACGGCAGCGACGACCGGCGATCAGAGGTAGGTGCCCAAAATTTTTGTTTTAGGGTGAGGAGGGGGGTGGGGGAGGGTGAGGGTGGGCGTCTGCGGCCGTCGGGGGCACCGTGAGAGGGGGAGGGGGGCGTCTGCGGCCGTCGGAGGGGGGAGGGGTGACGTCTGCGGGCGGCGGGCGTCGGAGGGGGGAGGGGGGGCGTGCGGCGGGCGTCTGCGGGCGACGGGCGTCGCGGGCACGGAGGGGGGAGGGGGGGCGTGCGGCGGGCGTCTGCGTGCGGCACCGTCGGAGGGGGGAGGTGGGCGTCTGCGGGAGGGGGGAGGGGGCGTCTGCGGGCGTCGGGGAGGGGGAGGGGGGGTGTCGGGGGCCGGCCACCGTCAGAGGGGGAGGGGGGGCCGTCTCCACCGTGAGGGGGGGAGGGTGAGATGGGGAGGGGGGGACGTCTGCATCGCCGCCCCCAGCTCCGGTGGGGGGCGGGGAGGGTGGGGGGGGGGGGGGGTTGTTTAATTTTTTTTATTTTTTTAATTAAAAAATATAAGAAAATATATTATTATATTATTTATTATTATTATGAATGTATTATTTAATTCATGTTATATAAATAAGATAATTTTTGTTTAATTTATGTTGTATAAATATCATTTTAATTATGTATTATTTAATTCATTTTGTAGAATTAATATAAATAATATTTAATTCATGTTGTAGTAATAAATTTATTTTTTGATGTGTAATTCAATTCATGTTTAAATATTAGATTTAATGTAAATGTAATATTAAATATTAAATTTAGTATTACATTTGGAAAAATATTGATATTAATATCAGTATTAGTTGTAGATGTAAAATATTTTTAAATGCATAATGTATATTAGTTAATTGAATTGCATAATGTAATTTAATTTAATGTAAATATAAATTTAGTGTTGAATATTTTATAAATAATTATAAAGTTAATTTATATGTACAATGTAAATTATTTAGAGATGTTTATAATCTATATGTGTCATGTAATTTAATTAGAGATGTAAATATAAATATCTAATTAGTGATAAATAATTTTAAATTTAATGTATATGTATTAATTATAAATATTAACCTTATTTGTATGTTATAGAAATAATGATATTATTTTGAACTAAATTATATGAAGATGTATTAAATATTGAATTTAGTCTTACATGGTACGCAAATAATAAAATTCTGTTCATTGTTAGTTGTAGATGAGAAATAATATAATTTCATATTTTGAATTTCTTAATTTTAGGAGATAACACTCTATGGCTCCTAAGGAACGAACAAATAATATTGGGTGGTCACACGGAGTTTTGTTGGATGGCAACCGTAGGTGTTGGCGTTGTAACTATTGTAAAATAGAACACCGGGGAGGAGGGGTGTCTCGGTTGAAGAAGCATTTGGCAGGAGGAGCCGGGGCAGGATACTCTGAGGTTGCTGGGTGTACCCATGTGCCTAGAGATGTGAAACTTGCAATGGCTAGGCACCTGCGGGAGAAGAGAGCTGAGATGCAAGAAAAGGAAAAAAAGAAGAAAAGGGATCAAGCGGCAGTGAGCGGGCGCCCAAGTGGCAGCAACGAGGAGGAATGTGCATGGACACCCAGTGACGAAGATGAACAAGCACGTACTGAGCAGCCTGATGTGTATGTCACTGTGAACGATCCATACGAAGCCCAGTTTCGTGAGGCAGTACGTCAGAGCAGGGAAGAGTCAAGACATCCGGAGGAGACTGTAGTCCGTAGTCGCGAGGCGGCGAGGACCGGAGCATCAGGGAGTGGTGGTTCATCTACGACTCGACAATCACAAGGCATAAGAAGTTTATTGACTGGTGACTCGAGGACACAAAGAAAAAAGACGCAATTGATCAACATTGAAGATGTGGAGTCCGGTGCACTATCTCGAGAGCATGATAAGCACACAAGGATGGACGATGCGTATGGCCAGAAGGGACTTAAATGGAAACTTGGTCAAGCTGTTGCAAAATGGTGGCACCACGCGGGTCTGCCTTTCAATGCAGCCAATAGCCCTTACTACAAGCCAATGTTTCAGGAAGCACAGGTCCTTGGGCTACACGTGCAGCCACCTACAGCGAGAGAATTGGCAGGCGTATACCTTGATGAACAAGTTGCTGAGATCAAGAGTTACATTGACTCATTCAAGCAGAAATGGACAAAGTACGGAGTCACACTGATGTGTGATGGATGGTCAGGTACCACAAAATCTAGCCTGATCAACTTCCTTGTTTATTGTGACAGACAGGTATTCTTTCACAAATCAGTGGATGGGTCTGGTCAAATTCACAGTCACCAATATATTTTGTCATTGATGGAGCAAGTGGTGACTAAGATTGGGGAGGAGTACATTGTACAAGTGGTGACTGATAATGGGTCGAACTATAAGAAGGCTGGGGAGGAGCTAATGAAGAAAAAACGGCACATTTTCTGGACCCCTTGTGCAGCACATTGTGTAGATCTGATGCTGAAGAAGATTGGGCAGCTTCGTATGGTAAAATCTGTGGTCGAGGTGGCACAAAAAATCACGAAATATATCTACAACCACACACTTGTATTGGCATGGATGAGGGAGCACTGTGCCGGCGAACTGTTGAGGCCTGGCATCACACGATTTTCCACCAACTACATCGCATTGCAGAGCCTATTGAAGCACAAAGATGGGTTGGAGCAAATGTTTAGAGGTGAGACCTGGCTGAGTTCCTCTTTTGCTGCTTCACGTGAAGGGGCGGAGGTCGAGGGGATTGTCAACACCTCGAATTTTTGGGATAGAGTGAAGGTATTAGTGTCATTGATAGAGCCACTGTATGAGGTTCTACGATGCGTGGATGGGGATAGAATACCAACCATGGGGTTGGTGTACAGCAAAATAGAAGCAGCCAAGCGGAAGATCCTTACAACGTCCAAAAAATATGGACCCACCATTCTAGAGATTGTGGAGGACAGATGGGACAGACAAATGAGCCGCGATCTTCACATGACAGGTAAACACTTACATTCTCGTCCAATCAATGAGCTGTGATTTTCAGTTGATACTAATATGTAATTCATTGTCTTACGATTGCAGCGTACTATCTACATCCGGCCTTCCAATATGCTCGGGCCCTTGCTTATGACGATACGTTGATAGAATCGGTCAACATTGTGGTAGACCGATTGTCTTTCACCCCAACAGATGCTGCTGATGCGTTGAATGAGGTATAATTGGATATTTTAACATTGACAATATTAAATGAAATATACACTTCATATTTTTTGATAATGCAGATGAAAACATTTAGAGAGGGAATTGGTTCATTTGCGACACCTAATGCCATGGCCAGTCGTGATAGACTCGACCCAGGTAATGTGTCTTCACAATGTACCTTCTATATCTCGAGAAGTAATTTTTACATCTAATTATTATATTGTACGTGATCTGTCTTAAACGCAGCTGAGTGGTGGCTAAATTACGGCACAAGTGCACCCGTATTAAGGAATATCGCAATGAGAGTTCTATCGCAAACATCCTCGTCGAGTGGGTGTGAGCGGAATTGGTCGATGTTCTCCTTCTTGCATATTAAGCTGAGGAATAGGCTAACACACCGCAGGCTAGACAAAATGATGTATGTTCATTACAACATGAGGCTAAAGGTCCGGCATGTACAAATGGATACAAGGAGAGGAGAGGGAGATTACGACCGAACGGATGCTGTGTACTTGCGAGACGATGATGACCCTATGGTAGCATGGGTTGCAAGAGCCACAACAGAGCGTGGTGAGGCAGAATTGGACGAGGAGGCTGAAGAACCTGGCGAGACACCACGGCCTAATACTTTTCTCGCATCGGCTGTACAAGAGGCAGTGGGGGAGGGAGATGACACCCATGTGCATTTGGGTGGTGACGAGTCAGCAACGGGACGTGATGATGAAGTTAATTTAGATGAAGACCTCGTCATTGGTGGTGGAGACACATCGTATGCGTACGATGATACAGCATGAGAGCGATTGATACAACCTCCAATTTTTGAGCGTCAAGCGCCACTTCAGGTGAATTAATATATGAAAATCGAATCGCAAATTTCATTAGATAGCGTGGTCATAGATTGATGTATGATGATGTAAGAAATATATTGCAGGTCGGTCCGACAAATGACAACATTGCGGGAGAACAGTGGTCCCGAGTTGCTACACCGCGGCATTCAATATCTGCGGAACCAAGAAGGTTATCCACTTCAAGAGAGGCTAGGGGAAGTTCCTCATTTAGAGAGGTGAAATTATATTGCCATTTCTACATTTGTTAATATATAATTCATTGGTAATTGAATATATTCTTCTTTCAATTGTGTAGTCTTCGGTAGCATCGAAACAACCATCTCAGTCTGCTGCGTCCCGACGCTCAACATCTAAGGCTAAGGCACCCAATCAGTCTTCTCAGGTATACGTACAGACTTACACAATAGAAAGTAAATTGAAAAATTATCTAAGCAGGCTTCTGCTTCTCAGGCATCTAGAGGGACACAACATGCAGCATGTATGCCGCCCCGTGCTCCACAGAAGAAAAAATCATCATGGACCACATTATTCACCAGCAAGAAGGACAAGGGACCACCATTAAATCCGATAGATATTACAGACATGGAGACATTAGATCCCAATGCAGATGACGACACTCCCGAGCCGTCTGTTGAGCCCCGCATTAGTGGGAGTCATGACTCCGATGCTGATAGTACACCCACAGGGTCTTCATCCCATGGAGGTGGTGGTTCTCAAGGTGACCAACGGAGTCCTCGTGAGAATACTAGTGCTGGTGGTAGAGAGTACAGCAGTGGTCATACTAGAGGTCGTGGGGGCCGTCAACATGGCGTATGGACAGAGGAGCAGCACTTCACACATGCCACGCAAGATGAGGACCACGGTGCTCCACCCGCAGGGACGAGACGGGCAGCTGATCATTGGGATCCCTACTATGGAAGTTCGGTTGCAGACAGTACAAGCTATCAAGGCATGTTGTCTGATTTTGAGAGGATGAGCACACATGACTCCCAGGGATCTGGAAGCTCGTATGGACGGTCATGGCCGCAGCAGCCGATGTATCATGGCGACTCAGATAACAGTAGTTCATTTTTCCCATCGTATCCATATCCTTATGCCACAGCTACGTCAGTAGAGGTCGTGTACGCACAAGGTTCGCAGGAGTATGAATACTACGTACGCATGTACTGGGAGAACTATTCAGGTTCAATGCGCTATGAAGACTATCTGTCCTATCTGCGGACCACATTTAATGTCAGATTATTTGGAGATGGGCACTGGCCCAGTTTGGGTCCATAGTCTTTATTAGTATGTATCATTTGGTTACATTTATAACTAACTAATAATTAATTGCAGATTTCTTCATATATAGAGTTCTGTACTTGTCATTGAAATCACTAATGTAGACTTTTACATCATTTGCAGGTCATCATGGACGGACGGCGTCACCCTGCGTGGGAGCATGGATACTCTATTGAGGGTGATGGACATGTGCACTGTAGATACTGCGAACATCGCGTCACCGGCATACACAGGTTTGCGGAGCACCTTGCGGGAGTGAGACGCGATGTTCGTGCATGCGACCGAGTTTCGGGAGATGTTCGACATTCCTTTCGGACACAGTTACAGGATAGATACGGTTCTCGTAGCACACCGAGGACATCTTCTTCTACGTCCCGGGTACCTCCACCACGAGCACAGGGCGGAGCAGGATCTTCCTCCACGTCCAGAGTTCGAGCAGCACCAGCACCAGCACCAACACCAGCACCAGTCGCACATGATAGAATTGAAGCTATAGATGTAGTGAGGACTTTTTTTACAGATTTTCATGTACCCTCCACCGCAGCACACGACCCATCATTTGTGCAGATGGTTACATATTTTCAGTCCCACCCACATGTACCTCCACCCACTAGGATAGAGTTAGATTATACGGGTGATCAGTCTCATGTATCTGATGATGAGTTTTGGGATTCGGGCTTCACTGATGATGAGGATTAGTGAGTTTTGGGATTCGGGTTACACAGATGAGGAGGATGAGTGAGTTTTGGGATTCGGGCTTCACACATGGACGAGGATTAGTGAGTTTTTGTATTTTATACTTCATGAATGAATGCCATTATTATATCACTGTTTCCTTTTACATATTTAGTAATTGAAATAAATTTTTATGTATTACATATAATATGATGTTTAATTAAGCAGTGTAATATGTAATTTTTATATAATTTATTATGTATAATGTAGCATGGATCTATTATCATAAATAAACTCTACATTCTAATATTTTTAAATATATATAACATTTAATCTTTCAAAATAAATTTATTAAAAATTTTAAAAAAAATTCGCAAAAAATCGCGCCGAGAGCAAAAGGGGCGGATCGGGTCGCTGTGCGACCCGCCCGACCCGACCCGTCCCGCGCCGAGACCCGGTCGGCCGGGTCGGGCGGGTCGGCAAACCCTGCTGGCAACATCTAACGTGATGTTCCTGTCTTCTATCATAGTATCATGTTTGTCCAATTTGCACCATAAATATAAAAGAGAGAGTTTTGTACATACACCCCCACACCTAACTTTCATGAATTGTTAGAACATCCCGAACATTTATAAATGGTTGAGATTATGCACTTCCAGTCCCAAGTAAAATATGTTCCAAAAAATGTTAATAAATATTAAGAAACTGAAAATTCTTTTAATGTTAGAGGTTATGTTTGTCTTTTTAAGTTGTAATGAAGTTATAACAAGTTTATAACTCCAACTGTTTCGATTTATTTGGAGACGTCATGGATAGGTAGATAGATAGATATATAACCTTAAAAAGAACACTTGAACATGTCCGAAAAGATAATTATTTTCTTTACATTATGGACAGTTTTAATAATATGTGTGTACATACAACTATAGGACCGTTAACTTTTGAATTTTTTCTAGTAATAGTTTACATGTAAAATCTCTTAAAATTTTAACTATAGATCAATTATCAGACGAAATCTTTATCTCTGCAATCCATCGAAAATGAGATAGTCAAACTGGATAGCGTAAATGTTTGAAAATTAAGTCCACATAGAAAGCCAAGATTTTTTGTTACAATGTACAATTAAGTCACCGTGCTGCGAGCTATTGTGACGGCCCCTACTTGTCGGAGCTGGAGGGGGAGAGGGCTAAGGAAGGGGTGGGGGGTGGCCCCTACTCACCAGAGCCAGAGGGGGGGGGGGGGGAGAGGGCCCAAGGAGGGGGGGGGGGGCAGATCAGGAAATGGTGGGGCCGGGGACGGCCCTGCTCCCATCCTCCTCCTCCTCCTCCTCTTCCTCTATTCTCCAATACCGGTGCTACTCCTCGTCCTCCTCCTCCAAGTCATCTTTGTTGGGCTCAGCCTACTGTGGATGCACTCTTTATCTTTACGTTATATCGTTATATCTTTTATCGGTTTATCAAGTGCGAGAGCATACCAGTCACCTAGGTGACAAATAATTCTGGCTCCGAGACTGGGGTGGTCCGGAGCCAAGGGTGCGCCCCGTTTGACTAACCAAACAATGGTGGGTATCGAGTCGAGACTGGAGACTCGCCGTACTATAAAGGTCACGATGTTAATTACATCCCCTCGAAGTGCAGAAAAGCTTTGATTAATCATCAAGATAGGGGGCCCAATGGCCTAGAAATCAAGTTTTATGAGATGAGTGGAATGTGTATCGAAGAATATTAAAATCCCCCATATTAAGGTTTGAGAAGGGCAAAACTGGCTCGGCCCATGTAAGGCACACTTCCGTCAGGCCCGATGGGCCCATGGTCTACAACGCGCCTGATGGGTACTAACGGCCGCAGCCCATAGTAGATAACAGTACTCTTTTGCTGATCGAGTTTCCATGGCTTCTCTGCCAGTTTTTGATGGTTCTGAATTCACTCTATGGCTTGGAAGAATGTGTGCATTTTTCAACTCCGTTGATCCAAGACTATGGAATCTTATGACTAACGGTCCTCATAGGCTGCCATCAGACATATCTGAATGGTCTGCTGAGCATAGGACCAAAAGTGTAGATAATCTTGTTGCCTTGAGCCTGATGAAAGCTGCAGTAGATGTTACTAAATTTCCTTTTGTATCCAGCTGCAGCACAGCAAAGCAAATTCTAGATGGCTTGGTTAGCATCCACCATGAACAAGGAGAAAGACATGACTGTCTAATGGCTGACAGTCTAGACCAGTCAAGTGATCCATCTTCATCTCAAGTAAACTCTGACTCTGAGGACTTTACCTTTGAAGAATTAATAGATGCATATGATGAGTTGGCTAAGCAATACAAGAAGTTAAAATCTGAAAACAGAAAATTGGAAAAGAAGCTTGAAAGCAACTCTACTGATAGTTCTCCTTGTAAAAAATGTTCTGCTCTTGAGGAGCTAAATGAGACTCTCATGATTGACATAGATATATATAAAGAAAATATTGTGTTTGAGAGATGAAAATGGAATCTTGCACGCTGATATCACTAAGTTGGAAGAAATTGTAAGACGGCTTCAAGATAAACCTAAGTCTATGTCAAATGATCAAGAGTTGACCGAAAACAAGGCTCTTGCTGAAGAAAATAAAATTTTGAAAGAACAAAATGACATGTTGATTGAAAAGCTAGCTACCTTTGAGAAAGGTAAGATTGTAGTTGATGATTGTTCTGAAAAATTGCATGCCTTAGAATAAGAAGTTGAAAACTACAAAACTGTGAATGCCATGATCAATGAGCAACTTGCTACATGTGTGGAGGACCTCGCTGATTCTGAATTGCAGATCTCTTCATTAGAAGATTAAGTCAAGGATTTAAATGACTCTCTATCTAGGTTTGTTCAGGGCAAAGAAAACCTAGACAAACTTTTGGGAACCAATGTCAATTTTCAGAGAGAGGATTTGGGGTATACTCCTGTGAGTAAAAAGTCCTTTAGAAACAAACTATATACCTCCTTTGTTTCTGGCTCAAACGAAGTTAGTACTTCAAGTGGTCCCCCAAAATAGTCTGCAGCCCGAGAAGTTCAAAAACAAGACAAAAATCAGAAAAAGAAAACTTTTAAGCAAAAATAGAAAACTAATTTTGTTTGTGTTGATATGCATGCTAGGAAATCCAACGTTAAACACCATGTCTCCCATAAAATGAATACTCATTGTTTCTATTGTGATAAGTTTGGACATATCATACATGAGTGTTTTATCATGAGGAATGATGAATTAAAAGCACGTAAAAATAGAATGAACGTTGGAATAGGCAAGGGACAGATCGACACTGGGAAGAAGTGTGCTCAGCACACTCACATTCAAAAGCCCAGGAAGAGCCTAGTACGTCGACGCACTCATCAGGGCAGGTCGACGCACCCTACGGCTGCCAGAAGAAATCCTCCTCTTTACTGCTTTCATTGTGGAAACATTGGCCACAATCAAGGATTGTTGGCAAAACAAATGAAGAAATATTTTTTATCCCAAGAATGCTAACACTCATGTTCACCCACGAAAATTTAATACTTATGCACACAGGAAAAATGTGAGACATCATGTATGCTGTTTTTACTATGGTGAGGTTGGACATGTCATGGATGATTGTTTCTAGATGAGAAGGGATGATCTGGATGCAATGAAGAAAAATTTGTCGGTTAGAAGTGCTGCTAACTATCAATGACCCAAGAAAACTTGGGTACCTAAAGATTTCAAATGAGAAGTTATGGTGCAGGCGTGCCATGAAGCCGAAGAGAAGAAATTGAAACATGGTTGCTCAAGGCTCAGGTTTGTAAATGATTAGCTATTTGAAAATAAAACAAAAAGTTGGCTTGTCTCGGTCACTAGCTCATTTCTACATGCTCCAGAAAATTCTGCCTTAATGCTAAGAATTTCTGGTTCACTGTTAAGAATGTCTGACCATATATGCTGCAGAATTTATTCTCTGGTTCCTCTAAAATACTCATTGACTGAATTGAGAGTTTGAGAAGTTTGCTTGTCAGATTAGAATGATCTGTACTCATAATAAACCAGTTCTTGCATCATATGGGTGAAGTGCATATCATTTTCTGCATGTACTTTTGTCTGCATAACGGTCTGCTTGCATATCTTTTGTGATGAGCATGATTAATAAGAAGTACTTTCAATTTCAAATTAATCTGAAAGTTTGCTTGAATCAGTTCTCTTGATGTAAAGGGTCTATTGCTTCAATGCTCTTTGGAAGTTTTGAACATGTGTGTTATTCTGAGCTTGTTGAGTATTTGAGATTCATTGAATATATTCATCATCTGGCTCTGAAATCTTTTGAACTTCCTTCTCTCATGCACCACCTTTGATCTCCTGATTTATCAGACTGTGTGTGTGCATCTTTTGACTTACATGATTACAATGTTCCCTCCTGCAATATTCTTGTAAGGCAATTCATGAGGGGGAGTTTCATTGTCAAATCCAATATAAGTGGATATATAGGATGGATTTGGGCCGACACCCCTCTCCCTTCCCGGTGTGTGGGAGGACACCCCTCCCCTCACCTCCCCTCCCCCATCGACCCCCCCACCCCCCTCCCATCCCCTCCCCAATGTGCCCCCATCCCTCTCCCGAACACCCCACCCCTGCCTCCCCACCTTACCCCCCCTCTCCTCCCCACGTGGCCCCCCTCCCTCTCCCAAACCTCCCTGCCCTCTCCACTATACCCCCCTCTCTCCCAAAACCCCCTCCCCACCTCTCCTGTCCCCTCCCGCCCCCCACCTACCCCCCCTACCCTCCCTTCCCCTCCCCTCCTGTAGCCCACATAACCCCCCCCATCGGTTGCCCCCCCTCCATTCCTCTCAATATGTCCCCTCCCCCCCCCAACTGAACCCCTCCCCTCCCACATCGAACCCCCTCTCCTCCCCCACCCCCCATATTTGATCTGTCCCTCTCTCACTGGTGTGCACATACACACACACCCAGGACGGTAGAAGGCCACCCAACCCACCCCTCCCTCTCCCTTCTCTATCTCATCTAATAAACAATAAATGTAAACACACACACACATAATAATAATAAAAAATAAATTTAAATCAGATCAAATAAATTAAAATTAAATAATATTTTTTAAAAAAATATTTATTGACTATTTATTGATAAAAATGTTGCCAGAAAGAAAGAATGGAGTCTGTTGCCGTCCCCATCGCTAATAGCCCTGCACAAAAATATGGTCAATGTGAGAGATAGAGAGAGAGGGTGAATGAATGGGAGCGGGGCCTTGCCCCACTCTGCGTGCCTGCGTGCGTGCGATAGTGAGAGAGAGAGTAAGAGAGGGAGACAGAGTGAGGGAGAGGGAGATGGAGGGGATCGGGCACCCTCCCCCTCTGTGAGTGAGTGCGTGTGTTAGAGAGAGAGAGGGAGAGGGATAGTGAGACCAAGAGAAGGAGTGGGAGAGGATACCGAGAGAGGGAGAGGAGACTGAGAGAGATCGAGAGAGGGACTGTGAGTGCGTGTGTGTATGTGTTAGAGAGAGAGGGTGAGGGAAAGGGAAAGGGAGGGAGATCGAGAGAGGGAGATGGAGACTAAGAGAGGGAGAGGGACAGGGAGAGAGACTGTGCGTGAGAGAGGGAGACTGAGAGATGGAGAGGGACAGGGAGAGGGAGTGAGACTGTGCGTGTGAGAGGGAGAGAGAGAGAGAGAGAGAGAGAGAGCGAGTGAGAGAGGGAGAGAGAGGGAGATTGAGAGAGAGAGTGTGTGTGTGAAAGAGGGAGAGCGAGTTGTTGTGCATGTGTGGAACATGCATGATTCTATTATTTTGATGATGTCCAACTATGACTTATTATTGTTCTTTTGAAAATGATTCAACTATGTCTTAATGTGCATAACAATGTCTTTGGATGCTTACATGCAATACTCTTCACGGAAAGACTCATGCTCAGTCTATTCTTAATAGAACTCTTATTGGATGTTAATCAACTTTCATAACATTCCAAATGAGTCTTAATCCCCTCATGTCTTGAGTACACAAGCTCCTTGAAAGCCTGTAGAAGAAGTTCTCAGATGACAACTAGCAAGTCAAGATGCATCTCAAGCAAACTGTAGCAGAGTTCAGCATGAGAATTGCTACTTTAAGAAGTCTGCATCGACGCCGTCACCTTATTACGTCGACGCAATCAAGCAAGGCTAGGAGTAAGGACAAATGGCTAACAAGGCTGTCAAATACCTCACAGGGCTGACAAATAGAGATTAAGTGACAAATAGGTTGATAGAGGTGAAAAATAGCTTAGCACGAGAGACACATGGCCAAGAAGCTAAATATACAAGAGTGGAGTCGACGCCATCGTCCAATAGAGTCAACACAGTCACATTGAGCTCTCAAAGAATAACAAAGCTGACAGAAGGCGACGGCTCCCAGTAGCTAAGAGTGAAAAATAGTTGTTATCAGTAACAAATAGCCCTTAGCATTGACAAATAGATCTCCAAGAGTGACAAATGCCTAGCAAGGGTGACAAATGACTGATATCGGTAACAAACAGCTCACCCAGGCTAAAAAGAGCCTCTGTGCGTCAACGCAACAGTCTGCTGCGTTAACGCACCCTCTGCACAATCACCCTATTCCTGCTAATCGCGCCTACAGCCAGCCCAGTCTTCAGCTGCACCAGCAGATGGCATCTCCAGCATGTTGAAGCTCGCAAGACCAAACAACAAAGGCGACGGCTCCTGAAGATTAAGGGTGACAAATAGCTATGCAAGGGAAACAAATGAGCTATAAGGGTGAAAAATGTCTAATAGGGCTGAAAAATAGCTCGTTACAGTAACAAGTGGCCCGTAGCAGAAGGCTGCGTCAACGCAATACCTTCACTGTGTCGACGTAGCTCAAGCTATTTCAGGAAACTCCTGTCAAAATGCTGTAGTGATCCAGGAACCAAAAATAGCAACCATAAACCTTCAAAATCACGGATTTCAAGGCGTGGAGAAGATTCCTAGGACACACAAAATGTCCCTATCATCATAAGTTTCTAGAGCAAAATTTTACTCCAAATATCTGTCAGTACAACTTCTAGGAAATGACTCCTTCTTTGCAGACCTGTCCCCTGGAGTCAGCCAACAAGGATTGTTTCTGAAAAGAAAATCTCCCCAGACAAAAGGATGTCCTCTCTACCAATGGGAATTAAGATATTGTAGGCTCCTTTGGTCAAACCTTCTTCGTTTATTCCAACCATTCAAATTGAAGGATTCTGGAGGGAATTGATTATACCCAGCTCTCTATATATATCAAGCTCAGTCTTGAAGAAGAGAAGCTGTTGCCCTTGAAGAGAGCCAACGTCCTTTGCGTCTTAGCAAAATATCTGTGAGAAAGAAAAGAGAAGAGAAGAGTACAGCCCAGTGCTAGGTCCAAGCAAGCTTAGTGCTGTGAGAAGGGAAGAAGAGTGAGCACCATTAAAGCAGCCTTAAAGAGATTCTGAGAGGAAGAAGAAGAAAGGAGAAGCAACCCTCCTTGCAGTCAGTCTTGAGCCTGAGAAGCTTCCAATCTGAGAGTAGCCCTCATTATAGCTTCCAGATTTGTATATGAAGCTGCAGCTGGAAATATCTTCATTTCAGTCTATTTGTTTTAATTTTGTCTTCTTGAAACTCTATCTGCGTTCTCGTGTGTGTGTCTGGTGCTCTGGCAAGAGATCGGAAGTGTTTTGCTACACTCACAGCTTGTTTTCTTTTTTTTTTTGTGTGTGTGTGGGGGGGGGGGGGGTTCGTCCCCGTGTGTGTATGGGGAGGATTTCATCCCAGTGTGTGTTGAGGACGACGTCCTCGTGTGATAAAGTCTCACCGGTTTGGTGAGGGGTGGACGTAGGTTGCGGATTTGCAACCAAACTTTTTCAAATCCATGTGCAGTGGGTTGTGATTTGTGTGATTGTTTCATATGTTCTTTTCCCAGTCACAGGTTCGTATGCTAGCTTCATCACATGCTCTTCTAGTTGTCTTCTCACGATCACATTTACATTTTGCTCACACACACCAGGAACCTGATGTGCAGCAGTTATGTCTAACTGCAGAGCTCTCGCTACTACTACGTTCGACTGCACCTTGCATGCACCCTTGACCCAATAGTCTGCGTAAGGTGACTTGTGTCATTGTTTTGAACTGTTGTTATTAGATCTGCTGTGCATCACGTCTTCCACTTGTAGTTCACCATAATGTGTGTGTTTATTTGTTAAGTTAGTAAAAGGGCAAAAGATTGTATTGGATCTATTTAACCCCACCTTCTAGATCTGGCTGCACCCAAGGGACCTAACAATTGGTATCAGAGCGGGTTCTGTTATTATCATATTTAACAATCTGCAGAGAAAAGATCCCGGTGCGATTGTCTTTGTTTTATTTCCGTGAACCATATTTATGGATTGTTTGCCAGTGTTTGACTGCTCCAACTTCCATACCTGGATAGGTAGGATGTGCAAGTTTATGGTTACTGCGGATCCAAACCTATGTGTTGACAAGTTTTTCTCTCTTTCTCTTTCTTTTCCCTCGTTTCTAAATCACAATATGAAAATAAAATGCTAACTGGGGGAAAGGGATAAGTAGATCGTGATCGCCACCAAGACACGAAGTGTAGTAGAAGCACTACATACCTTGGAAAGGGGAGAAGATGAGGCACTCGCCAAGATGCAGCGCTGGTATGAGGTTCACGGTCCAGTGGGGACCGCTCAGGAACGCACACGGCCTCCCGAAAGGCCACTTACAGCGCTGGAGAGAGAACGCGAGACGAAGACCAACTGGTGCCTAAACGGTCTGAGCTTTAGGAGCACATGGTCCCCCTTCAATTTTTCTTAAACATATGAACTGAAATGTCTGAGCTTTACAAAAGCCTATAACTCCATGTTAAAGCCTACCCACCCAACAATCTTAAAAATGAGGGAACGGTTTCATACCGCATGCAACTCAGGACTTCAAGACTAACTTGGTGAGACACAGGGCAACACATTGATGCAATTGGTGGGGAATCTAGACTGTCGGTCAATGCTGAATGGACTTATCACTATGAGCCACAGCAGAACCCCCTTCTAAGCTTCAATGAGCATCTTGCAACTAGTTGAGGAGTAGGGTCATCAGTTTAAGGTATTCAATGAGTATTTTTGCCAAGAATCCATGTCATCAACATAACTAGATATCTTAGTAGGCATTAAGTGTGTCAGAGACAGGAAAAGTACGATCCTAGGTATTAGTTTCTTGAAGTCTAAGGCTGACAAATATCTTACCCAGACCTTGATGGTGTCCGGGATAGTCCTCTTCGCTGCAACTACGTTAGGCAGGTTTGTTCATTTCTTACCATGCCTCTTGGGAGGTCAGTTTCAGGGTTCTCTCTCTATGGAGACACGCTAGGCCATATCTAGGAGGTACGCTCCCCCCCGTACTATCCTTCCATTAATTTCGACCTCTATAGTAGGAATCACAAGCTTGGTGTGGACTTGGGGTCTGTTCTTCGGTTGCTTAGCAAAACTAGTTGATATAAGTGTGTGTGTAGCCCTCCCCGGGGGTCGATCAAAACTCTTGTATAAATATTATCCACAAGAAGTGTACCTTCAGCTGTGGTAGGGGTATTGTTTGCCTCTTCTTGCATTTGTGCATGAACTCGCCCTCTGTACTGAATCTTCTCCTGTTGCGGTACTGGCTTTTGCTTAACCCTCGTTGGGCAATTCCTCGCAAAATGTCCGACCTCGCCGCATACATAGCACTTGCCATTTGTCTTCCGGCACTCCTGCCCCGGATGGGTGCGTTTACAATGGACACATAATGGAACCCCCAGTCTGATCCTTGGTACCAGCTCCTGACGTGCCACTTTTTCCTTGTCCTGCCTTCCTTCTGCCTGCCTAGGCCTCTTGCCCATCTGCTCCTTAGTGGACCTATACATAGGTATTCATTAGAACCTATCTTAATATGTCCCTAAAATACTTATGATTTCAGTTATTGCCTATGAGGGTTTGTCTGTTTGAAATGGTTCTAAATATACTCTACCCCTTTTTTCACTCTAGTCTACCTCTTCTTCTACTACTCGGGCAATTAGAATGGTTGTAGTCATGGTTTGTCTCTCGTGCTCTGATACCACTCTGTAACGCCCCGAGATCCGAGTCCCAAATTATGAGCATATTTTTTTTCTTTTTTATTGGACCCCGAAGCATTACTTCCTACATATCACCGAAGCATAATATATAAACATGCATACATTCACATGAGAGAGAGAGAGAGACCACAGTTACAAAAATGTAAATATCATCTCAACCATTCATAATTTCCAGAGAAGAGTACATGGCCATTGTTCCAAAATAAACCTGAGCCCATACATGCTCACTGCCCCATAACTATACATATAAGAGAGACCTTCATCCATAACATACCCAGTCGAACTACGCACTGGCACTACACCTCAGCTACAGCCTCCTCCTCAACCTCCTTCTCTATATCTCCTGAAAACGTGTGTCACAAAAGGGATGAGTGTGACGCTCAGTAGGCAGCCTAATCAAACCGGGGTTAACTTGCATCTATATAATCAATTATATACATAATTTCAATTTTTAATAGTAGCATAATCCATTCATTATCATCCGCTGAAAATAACTCAGATGAGGAAAATACATATTCTTTAGCTAATATGTAGGTACCCATGCATGCAACCAGAACTAAGTGAATGAGCAATTTACATATTATCACCTTTTCACATTTTCACAATTTTGATATTCTTGGAAACCAACAGCTGCCACAATCATAGGAGGCCCACACACACAAACGAACGAACGAACGAAAGAGTACTGCGCAGACCCGAGAGCGAACTCCCACCTAGATTCTTGGTGGCCTCGAGGCGTTACGTAACACCCCATCACAAAGGCCGCCCCCCACGAGGACCGAAGACCGAATCAATAGGATTTTATTCCAGGGCCGCCCCCCCACGGGGACCGAAGTCCTATCTCACAGAAGGCTGTTGTTTCCATTTATATCATTTACATCGTATTCGCATTCACATAACATCTCATTTTACACATATTAGTATGATACTTTATCATAACAAGCATGCTTTCATTGATTAAGGGGCCAAACAAGCTCACAGTCATGCTTCTCATAATTTAATCATGCTCACTGATGGGTTTCTAATATTCTAGTCATGCTCATAGATGTGCTTCTAATAGTTTAAGAGGGCTAAATGCACTTGCAGTCATGTTCAGGTTAGTACAGGTTTATCCTTCTAGGCTACACATGCTCAGATAATGATTTATATCTAAAAGTACGGAATTTTTGTGGGCATGAAATTTTTACTGTGGGTTACTAACTTAGCCTTCTGCCATCTTCCAATTTTTTTCAGAATTTTATGAATTAATATGCCCCCACAAAATTCTCTTTTTCTCAGTTTCTGAAAATTGGGTCTGTGCAGAACATGCACATACGTTACTGAAACTTGCACAGACTCTGCTTATGTTTTGAACTAAACCTGCACCGACTTCACTAGAACATGCACAGACGTAAAACCTGTTCAGACTGAAACATGCACAGACTTACTGAAACTTGCACAGACTTTGCTTATGTTTTGAACTAAACCTGCACCAACTTCACTAGAACATGCACATACACAAAACATGTTCAAACTAAAACATGCACAGACTTACTGAAACTTGCACAGACTCTACTTATGTTTTAAACTAAACATGCACCGACTTCACTAGAACATGCACAGACTTTACTATAAAACATGCACAGACTTTACAAAACATGCACAGATTTTACTGAAACTTGCACAGACTCTACTTATGTTTTGAACTAAACCTGCACCGACTTCACTAGAACATGCACAAACTTTGCTATAAAACATGCACAGACTTTACAAAACATGCACATACCTCTTTTACCTACGCATGGACAAGAAGTGCATAGACTTTATAAATAATGCACAGATTTTACTTTAAAACATGCACAGACTTTACAAACATGCACAGACCTTACCATTACTAGAATATGCACAAACTTTACGAATCATGCACAAACTTTACTATAAGACATGCACAGACTTTACAAGACATGCACAGACTTCACGAAATATGCACAGACCTTACCATTACTAGAACCTGCACAGACTTTACTATAAAACCTGCACATACTTTACTATAAGACATGCACAGACTTTACAAGACATGCACAGACCTTACCATTACTAGAATATGCACAAACTTTACGAATCATGCATATACTTTACTATAAGACATGCACAGACTTTACAAGACATGCACAGACTTCATGAAATATGCACAGACCTTACCATTACTAGAACCTGCACAGACTTTACTATAAAACATGCACATACTTTACTATAAGACATGCACAGACTCCACAAGACATGCACAGACCTTACCATTACTAGAATATGCACAAACTTTATGAATCATGCACAAACTTTACTATGAGACATGCACAAACTTTACAAGACAAGTACAGACTTCACAAAACATGCACATACCTATTTTACCTACGCATGGACAAGAAATGCATAGACCTTATAAACAATGCACAGACTTTATAAACAACGCACATACCTTTTTTACCTAGGGGCTGTGGAGACTTATGAAACTCAAGAGAACTTAATGAATGACAAAACCCGAATGAACATGATGGTGGCCCCCCACATGCCCTTAATCTCTCTTTTAGAGTGTAGAAAACTTATTTGAAATAATTCTAATGCATCATTGACCCCTAAAGTTTGAGGTTAGGTGCCTACCTTTGAAATGTTAAATTGATTGATTCGGGGATGATATCCACACCCCAGATCCTCCTAAGCTTTCACCTTTCGATCCGGGGATGAGATCCATACCCTAGATCCACCCAAGACCTTGCTCGTCGTCCACCACACACCGGATCATCCACCCACAAACCGGATGGTCCACCCACGAAGAGACGAAGTCCCTCACTCTCTTCTCACATAAGAAAGGTAGAAGGTGGTGGAGGGTTGATGGAAATGGTTTGCTAAAGGCTTGACACCCTTGAAACCCACCTCCTTATATAGTTTTTTGGCTTCCCAAGGGTTTATCCACGTCCCTCAAGGCTCTAACAAGCTCCAAGGTCACTGGTTCTGAAGAGGAGTCAATGCTTAGCACCTCTTCGGGTTTGAACAGGTGTGACCCTTCGTCTACTCGGTCAAAGATACGAATGAGAGCGTTTATTCGTTAGGATTTAGGTTGGGATGTCTTCATATGAAATGAAGAGGACTTCCAGATCAAACTTTCAGTCTTGGTTGCATCGAATTTCCTTAACTCTATCGTGAGTTATGATTTTCGCAATATTAACATTTCTTTCCCACGTTCCAGTCACGACCCTTCATCTACCTAATCGTAAATGCGAGTGAGCGCATTTTTCTGTTAGGATTTAGGTTGGGATGTCTTCAGATGAAATCATGAGGACTTATAGATATAACTTTCAGAGGTGGTTTCATAAAATTTCCTCATTCCTAGCCCGAGTTATGATTTTTACAATATTATCATTTATTCTCCCTCATTCTAGTGGCGACCTTTCGGTAGCCCGAGGTAATCTGGGTATAGCTCCAGTATCCAGGCAGTATTTGACCTTAAACTCAACATAGAAGTTGTAGCTAACATCTCACTTGGAATTATGGCCTTAGTTTTAGGTCATTTCATTAACCATAGACGAAGTTATGAATTTTCCATTAATTACATCCAAGTTCTCCTAACAGTCACACCTCTTCGTGACGGCTGGCAGCAAATGGGCTAAGAACCTTGGGTTTTATTGCAAATTGGGTTTCTCTGTCAACAGAAGAGTTTGGGATAAGGGCCCAAGCTTTCTAATGAGCCTAGTTTCATCCCATTTGGTAGACTGTGGATCAAGATATCTTCATTTTAACGGGTGATTGTGTTTTCTGTAACTATTTCGGCCCATTATCACAACTCCTTCTTATCTCCTATTAGGCCTACTTTTCAGAAGTTACACTCTTCATCAAAGTTGTTCCTTACCTAATGGTCATTGCATGGGCTTTAGTTTCACCTAATTCTGATCTCCCTATAGTAAGTTACCAATTTCCTAAGGATCCTTCAATAATTTGTCCAGATTTCTAGCTCATTGAGTTCACGGGCCCGAATTATTCTCAATTGGGCCAGTGCCCAAATTGATGGTCGTTACAGCAGCAACACAAGCATCATTTATCATTTCATCAACTACACGGTCTACCCCAGACCGTCGAACCATATAAACGGTTCATATAGGGCCATGAGGGCAATGCCAGTTTGACCCTGATCGTAGACTTAGCACAGCCTAGCGACAGATCGCTCAGTAACATGAACGGTCAAAGGATGACCGTTTAAATGGGAGCTGAGACGTTACTAATAAATGATCTAATAAGAGACCGTCTATAAGATAAACGGTCTATCGATAGACTGCGTACCAACTGTCGGTTTCAAAAAAAAAAACCAACGCCTTCATCTTCCTCCCCACTTCCTCTCCCACTCTCCCCTCTCACCGTAACCGACGGAGACCACACCCCCCCACATTCAAACTCCGTTCTCCCACACCCTCACATTCTCCCCCCACCCATCCTCTGCTCTCTCATGCGCTTCAAGAAATAGGCTTCGAAGCAGCTCATCCGACAGATGGCCAGGGAGGGTACCACCACACCGCCGCCAGCGTCGGAGATGATGCGGCCGTGGGCGACGGCCGAGGAGGAAGGAGCACCGCCGGAGCCATCCGTGGAGGGGCCCGTGACGGAGGCTGAAGGAACCATTGTAGCCGCCGGAGCGGCTGAGGAGGAAGATGCTCCGCCGGAGACGGCGGCCGCGGCGGAGGAACTATCGAAGAGACCCTCGGAGGTAGGCCAAAGAACACCCCCCATTTTGATTTTAATCCATGCATGTTAGGCTAGGTGAATGGTAAGGGACAGACGTCCCCTTTAATCTCAGCTGGGAGGCCCCTTGGGCCATCGCCACCGGTGGGGATGGGGTTTAGATGTCGTCGGTCACGGCGAGTAAAACACGGTCTTAAAGTGACCGTCTAATGAAACTACACGGTTCACATAGAACCGTCTGTGTCTAGAATGGTCCTGGGGTGGCCGTTCTGAGGGAAACCAACAGTCAGAGTAAAAACGGCTAAAGAGGATCGTTGAGATCGTAGACGGTCAACTCTAGACCGTTCAGAAGCTGAAAAGTTGAGAACCAAGCGGTCTCCAATAGGCCATTCCGTAAGCAAACGGTCACAGGCTTGACCGTGTACATTTAGATGAACGGGGCTTGAAGGAAGTTCCAAATGGTCTGATAAGGACCGTTGGGAGTCCAAATGGTCAGAAAGAGACCGTTATTAGGAGAAGCTCACGAAGAGTAAATGGTCTAGACTTGTCCGTCTAGATGAATGAGCGGTCCTCAACGGACCGTCTTATATGCAAGACGGTCAACGGATGACCGTGCAGACAAAGGAGCTTTTTAGGACTGAAAACGGTCAGACAGAAACCATTATTGTTATATAAACGGCCCAGTGAGGACCGTTACCCTGATGTTGGCACTCAAAATATGATCCTTCGGCAGCCAAGCCGCAAAGACGAATGATACGGCCCACTGAAGCGCAGAAGCCGATGAAGACTGGCTTACTGAAGGCTCTTCAAGCTGCCAGAGCCCCGAGCCACCTTGAAGGGAACACCGGGTACTTCACCTTAGGAGAGTCGGAATGAACCTACAACCAACCGGCAGCGCGATCAAGCCTGCCCAATGATCCGGCATCGACATCGTCATTCCGCTACCCCACATCCGTCGCCCGACCAAGGACGACGGTCTACCCAATGGCTGTCCTAAGGAGGAAAAACGTCCTCAGCCGTCCACAACAAGGGGCCGAGGGCTCTGTCAGCAGAGGGTCCCGATCACCCGACAGGGGTTCGGCTCATCGTCATAATGGGCCCTTTAGTGGCCAATTGATCACCGTTCAAGGCGGAATTATCCAGGATGCAACACCATCCTGCAAAGAAGCTTTGAGCACGAATCCGTCTCAACCAGGAGCACAAATCACAGTGCCGAAGGCTGTACCACCCAGACATCCGTGTGCTCGGACCATACACACGCGGAAGTCTGATCAAGGCCGTTCGTCGTGTCGAGAGCTTCCTCGACTCCATGTCAAGGTTTTTCAAGGACCAGGGCGAGAGGAATAGTCAACGGGAGCTTCCGGAATCATCTCCGGACCCACCAGACCGGCACGCCGAGTAAACAGGTTAAAACGGCGCCGTCGAACCGGCGCGCCAATTACAATAGGGGATGCGTTCCCCGGCGCCGTCAAATCGGCACGCAAAAACCAATCGGGACGTGTTCCCGGCGCCACCAAATCCGGCGCGCCCCCTTCCCGGGGCGCCGAATTAACAAAAGGGCTATATATATAGCCTGCCTTCGACGAGGGAGGAAAGAGAGTAAGAAGGAAGAAAAAAAGGGAAGCGGAATCGAAGGAAAAAAAAAAGAGAATTAGAAAGAAAGAGGAGAGGTCCAGGGAGAAGGGGTCGAGGGTTCTTCAATCTGAGAAAACCTCCGTTCGAGCCTCTCGGCGGCCACCACCACGCTCCACTCCAGCCTCCCGGAATCGGAGAAGGTGACCGTCTGTTTCTTATCGATTTAGGTGGGTCTCCGCGTTTCATCCGGTGAATCCCTCTGTTCTTATTTTGGTTTTCTTCCTCTGGCACAATGTAAGTGAAGGAGGGGAGGGGCGATGATATGAGCCTGACCTCCCCTCCTCTCACCATTTCCCTTTACCCTTTTCACTTTGTCTGTAATCCTTTCTTCATTGGTAAACGACGGCCGATCAACAACGACGGCGCCGGAATCTATTTGCTCTATATATATATATATACATGTGCTGTTCACGGGATGAATGAAAAGCCTTTGTGGTTGTTGTTGTATCTCTTCCTCTCTCTCTCTCTCTCACCCTCCTTCGAGCGTGCATTTAATGGTTTCCCCAATATATATATACTCTCGCGTAGCCGGTTTCTCCGACGTTGGGTATGCCTTCGGGCTATATGAATTACTCAGTCCCCCTCCTCGGGGTTTTCTCTTGCTTTCGAGTCTGATGCAACGGCCGGGCTTGGCACTGAACACTCCACGGGCTCTGCGAGCAGAGATGCACTTGTGTGCACGTCTTTGTCTGTCTCCGCCCAGGGATGAAGACCCTTCACCATCTCCTATGTGCCCTGTTTCATAGGCCAGAGGGGTGGGGAAGAGCTCTTAGATTGTCCCTAGTTGTTCAAAGGCGAGCCTCATGTCTGCTCGCTCCCGAATATCATATATATGCACATTAATTCCTTACCTCGGGCTACGTGTTAATCACATATCGTGCTCATGTTAGCCTGCTCCGCCCGTGGGGCTTCATCGTTTTACCGTGTTTACAAGCAACTCCTTTGCCCGTCTGTCGCCGTCAAGCGATGTCTCACACTGCTTCCTTTCGTATAGCTTACACCTTAACGGGAGTATGCTCTGTAGCATCACCCCGGCATCCGGGGAGGGGGATACTCCCCAAGTCTTCTGCCTCAGTCACCTGGCCGACAGTGGGTTCGTTCATTGATGACGAATGTCCCTGCAGACCATCGGGTGCACAGCAACGGGGCTAAGCCCTGCAATCAAAATCCACGGTCCTTAATGGACTTTGTGGTGGCCGTGGGTTGTGTTCCCCTGGTAGGTTAGCCCTCGGGGATTCCTTCCTTATATTGGTCGTCCCGACTTGGAGTGTTGTGGTGACTCGGGTCGCGTGCCCCTCGTAGGCTAGCCCTCGGGGTCTTCGCTCCCATAATGAGTTGCCTCATTCGCTCGCTGTTACCCACGGACTTGATGCCCCTAGCAGGTTTGACCTCGGGGTTTTCCTCTCCGTTCGGGTTTTTGCCGACCGCCGTTGTGCCACCCGGCTCTTAGGGGTTGCTCCACTACGTGAGTACTCCTCGCTTCTCCCCGATAAATCCTCCGGGATGGGGAGATGCTGCCGAAATTTCAGCTCGAACGAGTATAACTCGGAATGACCGCCGCGCTCGAGTACAAACCTCGCTCGGGCCTGTGACTTGGCTCCCGGATGCCCCGGGGTCGACCCTGTGAAATAATAGCTTAAATAAATTCTCGACGTTTTCCAAAGTATTTCAATAAACCCAAGAAAAATGAACAAATTCTCAGTTTTAAGTTAAACTGGCGCCATTCGTTTACGGCGCGGCCTAAACGGCGCGCTCTAAAACGACGCGCCCTCCCCGGCGCGCTTCTCCCCGGCGCGCTCTCCCCGGCACGCCTCTCCCCGGCGCGCCCCAATTAGGGCCGCGCCGTTTTAAACCCCTTTATTTACCTACGGTTTCGACGCCGTTTTAAGTCCTATACCTACGCTTTCAGGCGCCGTTTCTAACCGCTGTATTCTTTAATCCCTGGCTCGTCCCGAGCGACCCCCGCCTTCCCGAGGGCGAAGTTAATCAACCCTAATTAGGAATAAATTGAATAAAGAGAGGGCCTTTCGAGTCGAAACCTTCTTGCTACCATGTTTTCACCATTATGTCTGTCTTCACTCTACCCTTATCATCATGCTTGTGCCATCCTTTACCTCGTTGGCAGGGCTTAATAAATATGTGACTGAATCATGTACATCTTCATAATTCTGTCATCTTACTTATCATCATCATCATGCATGCATGTTCTCATGGATCCTCGGGTATATCAAATAGCGTTGACAGAAGGTCGGGTTACCCTCGATCGGAAGTCTTCGCTATGCGCGAGGGTGGTCTTCGGGCCTAGGTCCTCCGCCACGTACCAAGGGCCCATAATTCGATAAACTATGCATCCTTGGCATGATAAACAAGTGCATCCCGCATGCCTTCGTCATGGTCATCATGTAGCTCCTTTTTTTTTACTCCGGCTTCGACAGTCCGTTATCTCGGTAATTAATCAAAGGTGTTCCCTCCTCGTGGGGGATGTAATTAACGCCATAGCCTTTATGGTATGGCGGACTGCTGGTCCCGACCGAACCTCACATTCGCCCGACACGGGTCAGAATGAGCGCATCATAAAATCGTCACTCATGTGACTGGCACGCCCGCGTCATCAATCAGTCAGTTAATTACCGGTTAGTTAATTGGTCGATCTATACGTGAAATAAGACACGCATATATGTGTATACACACATATATGCACGAAATAAAAAACAATAAGACGGTCGGATAAAAATCCCGTCGCAAACACCTGACAAACTGTAATTTTATTAGATGCATGATTTATTCTGAAATGTATGCAAATCATTAAATACGTGCAGGGAAAGCGAAGGACCCGGATCTCATGGCTCCAGGTCCGGGCAGTGTACCTCGCACTGCCGGACATCCAACGAGAACGGCTGGCAGCCATGGGATTCGGCGAGTTCCTCGCCGCAGAGGTGACGAGACTTGACACCGCACTCCTCTATGCCCTGCACGATCGGTGGGATCCGGTGAGCCGGACGTTCCTCTTTCCGTGGGGCCACATGGTCCCCACGTTAGAGGACGTCGCGCGCATCACCGGCCTGAGCGTGCATGGGGTGCCGGTGAGCGGGAGGACTCTAGTAGACTACCGGGAGCTGGCCCAGAGGTTGCTGGGCCTGGAGTTGCTGAGATCGGAGCGTCAGTCGATGACGCTGCCGAGGGTGAGACTGCAGGATAGTCTCGGCCTACGAGGAGCCGGGATAGCGACTGGAGGGCTACCCGAGCAACACCTCCAGAGACTGACGGATCGGGTACGACCATGGGTGGCAGCCGCAGCAGGACCGGAGGGAGACAGAGTGCTGAGACGCTTCCTGACGCTCTTCTTCGGGAGGCTTCACTTTGCCACGCGAGCAGACGTTGTCAGCTGTCGTCTGCTGCCCTTACTCGAGGACGTCGACCGAGTCGGGGACTACGCCTGGGGAGCGGCATTCCTCGCGTTCCTCTTCGACTCCCTCAGCTCGACGAGCCGGCGGACCATGCTCGGCGGGTTCTCACCACTACTCCAGGTACGACTCAACTTCCTAAAAATAATTATGCAATTGCTATATGAATTCTCTAAATGCTTATGTGCAAACAACTTATGCAATGCAGGTGTGGGCCTACGTGCATCTCCCCGGGCTAGGGAGAGGTGAGGAGACTCACCCGGACCGGCTGCCCATCGTGAGACGGTGGACGGCACCACGGGAGGTCGGCTCCTTTCGACGCCAGGTCAGGGTGATCCAGGACGACCTAGACACTCTACCTTATGCCTCGGTAAGATCTAAAACTTAAACGTTGTGTTAAATGCAATTATATGCCTATTATGCTGGTGCAATTGCTCTTTTGACAGGTCTGGTGGATGCCCTACCAGAGCGAGGGGCACGAGGGCAAGCCCTGGGTGGTGGCTGCCTTGGCCTATGCTGGACGCGACATCTGGCTCCACTGCATGAATGTGGTGGAGCCCCTCTACTACAGGCTGGTGATGAGGACCCTCAGGGTCCATCTGTGGATGTGCAAAATTGCACGCCCATACATCCCAACTAGTCCAGCATCAACAACAACTCCAACTAAAGAAACTGTGAAGAAGAGAGGGTCATCCGGAAACTCTGAACACACACACATTGTCGTGAAGCCGTCTCCAGGGTACACGACAGTGAAGAGGAATCAACCACCAAGAGCCTTATAATCCCTAGGCCTCGAAGAAAATCGAAGGGGCCACAACTCGCGCTCACAACGGGCTCAGGAGTGCCCATTTAGGCCTTCAGCGGCACGCCTCTGGCTCCTCAGTGGCACACCCAAGGCCCTTCAGTGGCACGCCCCTGGCGCCCCTCAGCGGCACACACCCGTGCCCCTTCAGTGGCATGCCCCTGGCGCCCATCAGCGGCACACCCAGGGCCCTTCAGCGGCACATCCCCCGGTGGCCCTCCAACGGCACACCCAGTTTGGGTGTCCTCAGCGGCACACCGAGTTGGGTGCCTTCGTCGGCACACATCGCCAGCCCTTCAGCGACACGCACTTTTGGCCCCACAGCGGCACGCTTGTCGTGTCTTCCAACGGCACGCCGTTCTGGCTCCTCAGTGGCACGCCTTGCAGACGAGATCTTACGCCCATGCCCTAGAGATCCTTGGCGCGTAGTGGGCTGTCCGAGGTGTCGGTAGGAGGTTGGGCCACGCAGGCTACTCCTCTGCCACCAAGGACGGGGGAAGTCAAACCTCATCATGGCCAGTCACTTCCCGCCTCCGCCGTTCGTGCTCGAACGCTTCCGCCGCTGGGGGTATAAAAGCCTTCCTCTCCCGGCGAACAAGACACACAGAGACACACACACAGAGGAGAGAGAGGAATATAGACACAACACCCACGTCGCTGGAGAGAGCCACCGCCTTCGGAGGAAGAAGAAGAAGAGAAGAAGAGGAAGAAGAGAGAGCTCCGCCTTGGAGTTCCCCTCTGACGACCACCCAGAAGAGAGAGTAAGGGAGAGAGAGAGAGAGAGCGTGTGGTGTATTAGGGGGAGAGGGGAAGGGCGGGGAGCCGTCGCCCCTGCTCGACCCCAGCTCCTCCCATTTCTTCCTCCCCTTTCTTTTCTTTTTCCTCCCGCCATTGTATCTTCTGCTCCGGTGTTTTGAGGTGTACACGGCCAGTTGCGGCCCCTTGTCTTCCATGAATGAGAAAAATCTCTCATTCTCTTGAGTCCTCTTTCTACTGTCTCCGTTGGTTCGGGTCCGTGTGCGTGTTCGAACGCTTCCTCCTCCGCCTTCCGATGGTTTGGTCCCCAGTAGGGGCCTTCGTCTCCTCCATCACGGTGCCTGTCTTCTTCGCACGCCCAATCGCTAACACCACCGTGCCACTCCCTTAGGCCAACCTCCCCCTTTTTCTAACCGAAGCTCCCTCTTTGGATGAACCAAACCAGTGCCCATGGTTCTTTTCCGTTTGTCCCCATCCTACTCAGTCAGCCTTCAGTCCAGCCCCTTCAGTCCTCGGGCGACACACCTCATCCAGTCTTCCACCGGCACGCTCTCCCCATGCTCAACGGCACCCCTTTTCAGCCATTACCCGGCACACCCAGCCGCGCCCTTCCCCGGCACACCCCAGCAACCCCTTTGCCCGCACGCCCCTACGGGCCTTCCCCGGCACGCCCTGGCCAAGCCCTTCGCCGGCACGCTCCCTGCGCGTCCTCCCCGGTACCCCCTAGGCCACTCTTCGCCGACACACCCCCATCCTCCCTAGTCTAGTACACCTCCCAGCCACCCCTAGAGGGGTCCCTTGTCCATCATTACTTTCGGGTTTTTCGAGGTTTTATTAAAGGTGATGCAGCTCTCGGGCGCCCACCTCTAGTTGTCTGGTTCTGCCACTCCTTGTGGGCGCGTTCCCTTTCTCTCCCTTACCACTCGGGTCAAGGGGAGATGCTGCCGAATTTCTGTTAGAAATAATAACACGTTGAAAAGGCAAAAGGAAGCAACAAACAAATGGAACAACAACACGTTAAAAAGGACTAAAGGGAGCAACCAACCAATGAAATGAACAACGATAAAACGCTTCAACCAAAATGAGGGAACTGCAACCACCATGAAGAGGATCAAACCGAATGGCAACTAAGCAACTTGAACGCCCACCCCCAGGGAGGAAAGAACGGAAGATAATAAAGGGAAAGAAAGAAGAACCCACACGGACTGCGTAAAATTAAGAGAGAAGAGAAAAGGAGGAGACACAAGACTGGCAGAGGAGTGGGCCCTGTCTGAACCTCACCCAACACGCCCGTCTGCCCTGGCCTTCCCATGTTCCCTTTCAACCTCACCCTTCACCGGTGCGCTCCTTTGGTCGGCACGCACTACCCCAGTTTCCCAGAGGCACACTCCCCTGGCTCCCTTCGCCGGCACACTCCCTTGGAGCCTTCCCCGGTACACCTCCAGCCTTCATGGCCAGCACGCTCCCGTCAGAGGCACACCCTCCGGGCCCTTCAGCGGTGCACTCCTCCACCCCACCCCAGCGGCACACTACTTCGGCCCTTCAGCGGTACGCTCCTCTACCTCTTTTCCAGCGGCACAGCCTGGCCAGTCTTCAGCGGCACACTTCTCTTCCACCTCTCCCAGCTCTTGTCGGCACGCTCTCTATACCCTTCGCCGGTACACCCTCCGGCGGCCCTCTCTCTCTCTCCGGGAAAAATACACATATAATATATAATGATATTAGTGATAATAATAATAATAATAAATTAATTAATGAAAATTATGATAAATAAAGAAATCCGAATATATATATATATATATATATATATAGGAAACAAGAAAAAAAATCTGAAATAGTATCAATAATAGTTAAAAAGGGAGAAAACATAATAATAATAATAAACAAAAAAAAGAAGAAATCATTCGGAACAAATTCATAAAGAAGAAATAAATAGCAAAAGGAAAGAGAGGAACATATAATTAGAATCATAGATAAAAAATGCTAGGGCCCGCATTGCAGCCCCGTCTCTCCCCGTGACCCGGTACAGAAGGAACGGTAATGTTGCCCTCGCAGACCGGGCCTGAGTCTCGAGAATTATCCTGACATGGCCACAGTCTGACCTCGCTCTGGGCCGACATTCCAATTAAACCAGATCCGTCTCCAGGCCCGGATTCTTCCCGAGCCACTATTGAAACTGCCACACTTCCGGCAGACATTTGAACATGTTTATCTCGGCTTCCACCGCGAGTCTGTTCCGGACCTCCGTCCGAACATGAAAAAGGTCCGCAAGTGATCGACATGGCTGATGGCTCGTATCCCGATGTGGACCCTAGTGTGATTTATTCCTGCCTCTTTCTCACGTAGCTAGTATTAATTCTTTTGGCCGCAGGGCCCCTAGTTTTGGCAATTAATCAATGGTTTTCCCTCGTATGGGAGATGTAAATGACGTCGTGACCTTTACGGCACGACGAGATCTGGTCCCGACACAAACTACACAACCGCCTGACGAAGTCAGATCGAGCGCACCAAGGGCTCCCACGAAGCCCGAATAAACCGTCACTTTGTGACTGGCACGCCCACGCACTTAATAAACGAATACACTAACAAGAGAATAACGTGTGATAAAAAAAGTGCATCCACAAGTCTGGCACGCCCGGTGGGATGGATTCACCCTTCATCTCTTTGCCGAAATTAGGGGCCCTGCGGCCCCCTTCTTGTAATATTCATTGCGTTATTTTTGCGAATGCAGGGAAAATCACACTTTGGCATTGAGAATGGCGACTACCTTCGGTTCCCAGCCTGTCGAGAGCCACGTCAAGGGTGGCTACCTCGCCGTCCCCCTCGGCTTCGGGAGCTTCCCTCCCATGGTTGGCTTCCCCAACTTCCTCGGGGTGGCCTTTGTCAACATACTGGACGTGGAGGCGTCCGACAAGCTCAAGACCAGCACTCCCACCCAGGGAGTCACTGAAGCTGCTGCCGCCGAAGCTTCGGTCGGGAACAACAACACCATCCCAACTGGGACACTTAGCTACAACGTGCACCATGTGCACCGGACTGCCGGCCCACCTCGCCAGGGATCGGCATCTCACTAGAGGAGACTCCGAAGGAACAATGCTTGCGCGACCCCCGGGCGCCGAATCTCCAACTCTGGAAAATCCATGATCGTCAGGAGTGTCCGATCCCACCTCAATGGGCAGAGGTCTGAAGTGACTCCGGACAGCATCGTGCCAACTATTCCAGTCCGCAACTCTTTCCAAGGGTTGGAGAAGATGAAAGAGAAGGTGGTGCCCGCCGTCCCGGCCGCAGCACCGAAGCACATGTCGGTTCACAAGCCGGCTAAGCTCAAGCAAATCTGGATCCCTAAGGAAGCCCAGACCACTGCACCCGCCCGAGCAGGTCCCAGCTGCATCCGCCCGAGGAGGACCCGACGAGATGAAATGAGTGACGCCCCCGGTCTGCCAGCCGGCGTTTACTACACCGACACCCCCAGAAGATGTCCGCCGCCAGCACCACAGGCGTCGACACCAAGCTGCCCGCCTAAGGCCCGCGGATTACACTCCTGTTGCTGCCATCCGCACGCAATCGTCGGCTTCACCCCCTGACCAGGAATGGGAAGGGGTGGAGGAAGCCGTGCGGAATTATCTTCGAGGCCCGGGGAGCACCCCTTCAGGCCGCCAGAGACTACTGGGGGCAGTGGCCTCCGCCTTCCAAGAAGAAGAGACCCGACCTATGCCCAACGCAGAATCGAGGAACCGCTCTAAGGAGCCTCGTCAGTCCCCTATGCGGGAGGAAGCGTAGCCCTGAGGATCGGTCCTCGATCGACTGGTGTTCCCGAGGAGGCCGTCAAGGAGGGTGGTGAGAAGAAACAGAAACTGGAGAGTCTACACCTGCAACATGGCGGGAGTGTTCGGTCGGTATGGAGTTTTACCTACCGACCCTGAAGAGGTGGCCAGACTCACCGCGAGACCCGGTCCTCTCACTAGAAGGGGGAGAGCGGCAGGCGAAGCGGCACAGATAGGTGTCGAGGAGACCTCCCATGAAGAACCCTCCACGGCCCTGGCCGCCAATGTCATCACCACCGGAGGCACCAGCGGTGGGCCATCTACGTCATCAGAAGAGACGACAGCTGATGAAGCAAGGGGTACTCCTAGTCTCCCCACGAATGACCCCGCCATGTTGTATATTGTGCAACAGTACCAGTGGGAGATTGAATTGTTGAAGAAGCAGTTGAATGAGAGGAATGCAGCGCCCTTGACAGCCGGGCAGACTGAGGCTTTGCTTGAGGCGCCCGGGGGCAATGGGCAGTCTTCCGAAGCACCTCCACAGGGGGCGGCACTTTCGCTGGCACCCGGATACGCTGGGGGCATACCCCTGCAGCAGGCATAACACACGGAACCGGCTCTACCGCCGGCTTCACCCTTCCAAGGGTCTCCTATGGCCCCGCAGGCGACGGTGTTGACTACTCCGAGGGCGCAGCCCGCCCACTTTTACCCAAACCCGGTTGACCCTGCAGCGGTCAGCCGGTTAATGCTTGAACAGATGATCGACATGAAGTTGGCAGAAAGGGGCAATGGTGGTCAGGCACCATTTGATGTTTACCGAGTGCCATACCCAGCTCATTACGCCGCCAAGAAATTGCCGGTCGGCATCACCAAGCCGCCGAAATTTGAAAAGTTCAACGGGCAAGGGTCTCCCAGGGAGCACATTGCTTACTATGTGAATGTTATGGGAGACCTAGCCACTGATGAGGCTTATCTCCTCAAATTCTTTGGCTCAACGCTCACTGGGCTTCCCTTTGAGTGGTACTCAAGCCTGCCCGCCGGGTCTATCATTGACTGGCCCGATATGCAGAAAAAGTTCAAAGAAAGATTTTATATTGCTGAGCGGGAGGTCACTGTGGCGGAGCTCTACGCCACGAGACAAAGGAACGATGAATCGGCACTCGACTACATCAAAAGATGGAGGAACCTCAGCATGAGGTGCAGACGTCCCCCACATCAGGAGGACGCAGTGCATATCTGCAAGCAAAACCTGAAGAAAGAAATCCTGGAAAGGATGATCGGCACTGAGGTCAAGACATTCGACCGCCTGAACAATATAGTGGCCGAGATTGAGGCATTCCTCGCCCGGTACTCCCCCACTCCGGCCGCACCAACCCAGAGAGCTAGACAGACCAAGAAGAAGCCAATTCCCCCAGAGGTGCATGCACTGGATTTCCAGGCCTTTGAAAAACAAAAGGAAAAAGTGAAAGGGGCTGCCAGCCCTCCCCTGCCCAGAACCACGGAACGGCGGGAAGGTCCCTCGCTGAGGGAGAAAATTAGAAATAAGCTGTATTCTTTCTCTCGAGACAAGTCCCGGCTCCTGTTCGAGTGGGCAACCATCTACAACAAAATCACGTTGCCAGAACCGAAGAGGCCCGGTGACCTGAAGATGAAGGATGACCCGCGCTTCTGCTTGTATCACCGGATGCTCGGGCACACCATTAAAGATTGCTATGTCTTCAAGGACGTTATTGAGTCCTTAATCAAGAGTGGGGAGCTGGACATGGGGGAGCACAAATTAGACCCTCCACAGCCACATGAACTGCCCAACTTGGCCCCTGCTGTCAACATGGTGTCATTGTACCAGGAGTTGCCTAAAGAATGGGCAGAGGCCAGCACTCGTGCCACCTATGAGACTTTTGTCGCGGGACCCGCTCAAGACCAAGGGGGCTGGCAAACTATACCCAAGAAGAATAGAAGAAGACGGACCCTTCGGCCCACCCCAGAAGTTCATGTGAGGGGTGTCACACCTCGGCAAGCACCGCCACCGGCGAACCCGATCTGCCATGACACGGCCCCTTGGCTAGTCATGAGGCGGTCGACTCACAGCAAAAAGAAGCACATCCCGATGCGGATGCACAAGGAGACCAGCCCGGCGGTTGAAAGACTCCAGGCTATTTTTGATGGGCTCGAAGACTATGAACAGCCCGAAATCTAGCCCATGGAACTGAAGGAATATGTCCCCTGTGAGGAGTTCGAATCACTCGAACTGGCTCCAAGAGCAGAAGCTGAAGCAGAAAAAGAACCTCCCTTGCGGGGTGAACTTTCCCAGGAGCAACCACCGGCTACTGCAGAGAAGAAGAAAAAGAAGAGAAGGCCTAGGAGCAGGAAAAAAAAGGGGGTCGTCGTTGCCTGCAACACCCTCTCGGTGCTGTTCGACACCGCCCTCACCTTGGAAGAAAAAGAAGAAGAGCTACCCCACGAGCCAATGGAGGTGAACCAGGCTGAAGCATCCACTTCCCATCACGCCACCAGGTCGGGAAGGAAATGGGGACGCCCTCCTCAGATTGATCATAACATCATGCTCAGGGGAGAACAGCCATACCAAGCCCCCGAGCCTGAGGTTCGAGGCACGGAGATCCCTCCTCTATTGGGTCTTTATCCCGAAGGATCCAAAAGCCGGGCACTCCCTCATTCACCGAGTTTCTGTTGGCCCGAATGGAGAGGTAGGCACGCCCCCAAGGGTCTCCTTCGACCAAAAAAGCAAACAGTCCCCCAGCTCCACCACCGGCGACCCTCCCTCAGCCGGAGGAGGAATTTGACGGCGTCCCAAACCTTGCCGAATTCATGCAAGAAAGGGAGGAAGCCCAGCAGGCCCCGCAGGCTCAAGGAGCCGCGACAAAATCAGTAAAGGAGGCACCCTTCGATCCAGCACCCCGGGTCCAAGGTGGGGGCAGGCACGGCAAGGTCGAAGAGATGAAGCTGCTCAAGGTACGGGCCGCCAACCGGATAGTTAGACATCTCAAGAAGATCCCGGCCCGGTTCACCATCTGGGAGATGTTGTCCCTGGATGAAGAAACACGGCAAGCCCTTATTGCCGCACTCCAGACCCCAGCACACCTTGAAGCCTGCATGGCAGAAATGTCACCTGAGGTGGCCGTGACCTTTACAAAGGATGACATGCTTTTGCCCACCTGTAGTCATAATAGGCCGCTCTACATGAAGGGACAACTGAACGGCCAGCCTATCAACAGGGTTCTAATCGACCCGGGAGCGACAGTGAACATACTTCCCTACCGGGTGTACCAGAAGCACTACTTTGACGTACACCTGGTCGAGGTCAAAAACGTCAAGATTGCCGACTTTAACCAGAAATGTGAAGTACCCATGGGGGTCGCAGAGTTCAACTTGACCTTCGACGACTTCACCACCAAGGTCCAGTTCCACGTCATCAACTCCAACACCTCCTATAAGGCGCTGCTTGGCCGACCTTGGCTACACCAGAATAGGGTGGTGCCTTCCACCCTGCACCAATGCATCAAGTACCCTTGCGGGGGGAGGGAAGTCAGAATCTTCGCCGATCTCCACCCGTTCGAGGTGTTCGAGTGTCATTTGTCAGATGCCAATTTGTACTTAGAAAAGACAAAGCAAGCTCCCCAAGTCTCCTAAGACAAGGAAAAGAAGAAGGTGGAGTCGGGTGGTTGGTTTTCGCCACCGCCCCCAGACAATGTGGCTCCCCCACATGTACCATTCATTACACAAGAAGGAGGGGTACTCAAGGCAGCTCCTCTCGCCATCTATCCTACACCGGGGACACCTTGCCTCGAAGACCTGCTGGAAGATGTCAGAGTCCCGCCAGGGATCATCAAGCCCATAGCAGAAGTCGACTACCAAGTGACCGAGCGGCTGAGAATCTTTGAGGTGCCTAACCCCTATGGGCCGCCCACTATTTTCTATCTGGCCGGGGAAAAGCTACTCAGAGAAGAGGATGATTGTCGATTCTCTAACGACCTGCATGACCCACACATCCCCGTCTCGGGACTTCCCCACATGACTGACCGGGCAGTCAGAGTGGTCAGAAAACAAAGGATTCCCCTTTATCAACCCTCCAGCTGGAGGGAAATATCTGAAAAGATGTGGAACCCACCAAACTTGGATCGGAGGCTGCTGCAAATCACCAAGCACCCGGGCCTGGGCTTTTCACTAGAAGACTATTACGAAACTGACGTTATATCGGTTTCAACCCTGTCCGGCGATGACCCCGCTAAAATTACAGACTTGCGGAAAGCCCACCGAGATGTTTGTTCCACGCCTCCGACTGAGGAGGCGCAAGACGAAGAAGTGTTCTTTTGGAACCCTCTCCGCCGCAGCTGCACGGGAAAGATTCCTTCCCTTTCTGAGGGGTCGACCTCAAAGGATCACACCACCAGAGGGCCCTCACCCAGGCCTGTTGGCAAAACAAGAAGCGCTAGTGTGGGCCGTGCTCCGGGTCCTCCTCGATACGACCCCGTCATGTATGCCCTATACCATAGGCAGCAACGGAAGATCGAAATGTTAAAGGCACGGCTGGCCGAACTAACTTCACTAGTGGCCGACGTGATCCAAAGCTCTCTCCGCCCATGGGGTGACAACGCGTCCCGGTCCGGAGACGCCAGTCCTGATACCTCCGTTCGGTCAAGGAGAGAAGCGAGAAATATGGTGAGCTCTTCAAGCGGGTGGCCAGCCAGGCGGGGCCTGACATTACAAGAGAAGTTGCAAATGCCCTATTCCTTCCCAAGAGAGAAGACTCACGGGATCTTCGACTGGGCTTGTCACTACGGCAAGGTCTCCCTCCAGAGGTCCAAAAGGCTGCAGGATGTCCGAAGAAGCGGTGATTCATTGTTCTGTCCCTATCACCAGATACTGGGTCACGCCATTGAAGACTGTAATGTCTTCAAAGACATTGCTCAAGACCTCATTGACAGGGATGAGCTCAGAATGGGAGACTATGTGGTGGCCCAACCGCGTCCCCACACGACGAGTAGCCCCAGAAGAGGAGTCTATACGATATCCATTTAGCACCAGGTGCCTGAGGATGCAGTTACCCCGGCCCCTGCCGAGGCTATCTACGATGAGTACGTAGAAGATCCCGGGGCGGCCCTGCACCTTTCTGCACCTGGGAGTTGTGGACACACTTTTTATTTAAATCGTGGTTTATTTGTCAATTGGGTTTATTAAGTGCGTGGGCATGCCAGTCACAAAGTGACGATTTATTCGGGCTTCATGGAAGCCCATGGTGCACTCGATCTGACTCAGTCAGGCGATTGTGTGGTTCGGATCGGGACTGAGACCCATTGTGCCATAAAGGTCACAACGTCATTTACATCCCCTCGGAGAGGGGAATACCCTTGATTAATTTTCGAAAATAAGGGCTCCAAGACCGAAAGAAATACTAATTAATGCAGGAAGGAAAAGGTAGCCGGGCTATGCAGTGAGCCCGTGGTGAGGGCATGAACACTCAGATTATGTCGGTCGCCGATGGACCACTCCATGTTTAGACGGAAGTTCATACAGAAAACAAGACGGTAACAGGGGGACGAATCCGTGTAAATGTCTGCCAAGGGACGGCAATTTTAATACAGGGGGAAAGTCAGATCCCAGTGAGGGAGGGGACCCTGATGAGGTATTGGCCCGAGGTAAGGCCGGGCGGTCACCATGAGGAGAGAGATGACTCCCGAGGATGACGTTCAGCTCACAAGAGCATCATTAATATTCTCGGGTTCGGAATCCAAGAAGGAGAGACGAGGGCCATACCGTTATGTTCGTGAGTTGCCTTGAGGGACATTTATCATTATCATCCATTTATTAGCATTACCCCCTTTTGTTATCTTCTTTGCGCTCATTATTTGATTGGGACTACCCCCCCTATTTTATCACTATTATTATTATTTATTGTTCCTTTTATTATATAATTTCTTTTATTATATATATATATTCATTGGAGAAATGATGGAGTGTACCGGTGGAGGTGGAATTAGGAGTGTACCGCTGGGGAGTTAGGAAGTGTACCGCTGGAAGGGTTGAAGGAGTGTATTGTTGGAAGGTGAAGGGGAGTGTACCGCTGGAAGGGTTGAAGGAGTGTATTGTTGGAAGGTGAAGGGGGGTGTACCGCTGGAAGGGTTGGAGGAGTGCATTGCTAGAGGGTGAAGGGGAGTGTACCACTGGAAGGTGAAGGGGAGTGTATCGTTGGAAAGTGTGCCGCTGGAGGGTGAAGGGGAGTGTGCCGCTGGGAGGTGCACTACTGGAAGGGTGAAGGGGAGTGTGCAGTGTGCCGCTGGGTGGAACAGAATCCAAGGGAGGGTGCCTTGTGCATGCAGTTCTGATGGAGAATCTTAGATGGTTAAGCTTTCAATTCCCTGTCATGAGATTGAGTCCCAAGTCATGTTCAGCAGTGCAGTTCTTGAAGTCTTATTCAACCAATTCCTGGAGCCTTGAATAGTTCCCTTAGTTGATTAGAATGTTTCATTGTTGTCGGTTTCATTTGTTTGTAACTTTTTTTTATCTTTTAACTTATTGTTATTTCTGACAAAAATTCGGCAGAATCTCCCCTTGACCCGGATGGTAGGGGAATACAAGGGGCATGCCCACAGGGAGTGACATGAACCAACAACTAAGGTGTGTGCCTAGGCAGCCACCTTTGGGGAAACTTCAGAAAACTCGGAGAAAACGCCGAACGGGAAATCAGTAGACTGATGCCAGCTATGAGTGCACTGAAGAAGTGACAGCCAAGGTGTATGTCGCCGAGCAGGCCAACAGGGGAGGTGTACCGTTGAGGCAGCCAAGGGTGTACCGCTGGCGACAGGAGAGGGGGGCGCCGCTGGGCAAACAAAGGGAGGTGTACCGCTAGGCAGACAAATGGGAAAGGTGTACCGCTGGACAAATCCAGGAAAGACTGTGCCGCCGGACGGACAAATGGGAGGGGTGTGCCGCTGAAAGGCCTGAGTAGTGTGATGACTGGGGGCTTGAATAGGTGTATGCACACCGTGGATTTTGGAGGAAAGGCTGAAAAGCCTCCTAGCCAGTGGGTGAGTCCCAACAGCTGGACAAGGGTAGTGGGTGCCAACGAACCCATAGATGGGGGAAGTGAGGTACCCCTCACGACTTGGAAGGCCATCAAAAAAAAGGGGAGGAGCCAATCTTGCACTGGCGAGCCAAGAACACCACACGTTGAGTTGAGCTGATTGACGACACAAGGGGCAATCATAACGAAGCTAGAAAGTCAGGGTGAAAATGCAAACCACAAACGAATGATGAGGAGGAGACAACGGCTGCAACAAAAGATAGAGCCCAAGGGCATTTTTATTCATGGTAAGAACTCCAAAAGACAAAGGCCACAATTCGAAGGCCAACTACAACATACTGCAGAACTGAAAACTGTGGGAAGAGGAGAGAAAACTGAGAAACGAAAAGAGGAGCAAAAAAAAGAAAAAGGTGCTGGAGTAGAGTTGGAACGAGGGAGGGTGCCTCCCTTCACCCCATTCCTTCTCTTCCCTATACAGATGGCTCACTCTCTCTCAATCTCCCCACTCTCTTCTACCTTCTTCTTCTTCTATTCTTCTTCTCGGCCGGTGTTTCCCTCTTCGTAGCTACCTTTTGCATGTAGTCCCCCCTTCTTTCTTCTATCTTGGGACCTTTTATATGTGTGCTGTTGACGGGTCGACCTCATGATGGCACTGCCATTCGAGGTTGAGTTCGGTCTCCTCAATGTCAGGTGAGGATCTCCCTCATCCAACCAGAGGGCGACACCAAGGCGGGTGCTAGCTGGCGTTGAAGTGGCCGAGCTGCGCGCCGAGGGGTCTGCCTAGTGACCGTTGAGTCATCTGCCGGTTTGTACCGTTCGGGGGAATTCACCGATGTGCCGCTGGAAGGGCCAGGCCGCTGTGCCGCTAGAGGGGCACAGGCTTGGCCGCTGGAAGGCTCAATTGGGTGTGCCGTTGAAGGGCGCATTTGAAGTGTGCCGCTGGGGGCTGTAAAGCGTGCCGTTGGAAGGCTCTTGACGGGTGCGCCGCTGGAGGCACAAAAGTTGTGCCATTGGAGGGCCGTTTGAGGGTGTGCCGTTGAAGCGACTGAGACTGTGCCGTTGAAGGGCACGATGGGGTGTGTCGCTGGGGCGCTTGAGGCTGTGCCGTTGAAGGGCACGATGGGGTGTGCTGCTGAAGGCACTGGAGGAGTGTGCCGCCGAAGGCACCTGGGTGTGCCGCTGGAGCTTTTCAGGCAGTGTGCCGCTAAAAAGGCACGGAGTGTGCCGTTTGGAAGGGGCTTCTGCCTTCGCTTCAGGGACTGAGAACTATGAATTCTTCGGGACATTTTCTTCACCGTTAGGGACTTGAGGGTGGGTCCATAGCAGTGTATTAAATTCAGGAGGGTATCCTATATTTTCTTAGTCATTTAATGCGCCCGTGCAAATGTGGAGATTTGCCGGACGGTAGTATTCTCCCGGAGCTCTGGATGACCAGTCTCCCCGGGTCTTCTTCTTTTGACTTTGACATTAATGCGGGGGCTTGGCAGGACATATAGACGTGCAATTTTATACGTCCACAAATGCCCCCCACCCGCGGGCATCTCGGGTGAAGGATGAACCAGACGGTGCTCGCGGGTGTGTCCATGATATTAACGTACATTATTGGGCGTGCGTTCATAAGATACGTGATGTAGATATCATTATACCTACTTGTTATATTATCATCATTTACTATATGGATATATGTAAATATATATATTTATTTATTATTACATTTTTTTCTTTATTTTCTTTTTTCCCTTTTTTTTTCTTTTTTTTCTTCCTTTTCCTCTTTTCTTCTTCTTTTTTTATTTTATTTTTTTGTTTTCACTTTTTTTTTCTCTTCTCCCTTTCTCTTCTTTATTTTTTTCTCTTTTTTGTTGTTATCCTTTTTTTTCTTTTCTTCATTCTCCCTTTTTCTTTTCTTTCTCTCCCCTTTTTTTGAAGCGGTTATAAAAGGGGGGTCGGGGAGTTCGAAACTCCCCCCTCTCTTTCGAATTCTCTCTCTCTCTCTCTCTCTCTCTCTCTCTCTCTCTCTCTCTCTCTCTCTCTCTCTCTCTCTCTTTGTCTCTTCGGCTCCCGCCGCCTCTTCCTCTCTTCTCTCTCTTCCTCTGTCGCCACCGCCGCTCACCGCCGTCGCCAGTGCCTAGGGTGAGGCCATCGTGTTCTTCTCCCCACCCTCTTCTCCTTTCTTCCTTCTTCTTCTTCTTCTTCTTCTCTTCCTCTTCCTCTCTTCTTTTCTTCCGTTCTCCTCCCCCTTTTCTTCCTCTTCTTCTTCTCGTTCTTTCTTCGCTCGGGGGATGACGAAGCCCTAGGCTCCCATCTTCCCTTTCCTCTTCTTCTTCTTCTCTTCTTTTCTTCCTCGTTTCCTCTTCTTCTTCCCCTTCGTCTCTTCTCCTTCTTCCCTTCGGTATAAGGTGGAGGCGGTCATGGCGTCGGAGCGTGCCGCTGATGGGGGCATGGGCGTGCCACTGGAGAAAGGGGGCAGGCGTGCCGTTGGGGGGCACGAGTGTGCAGCTGGGACTGGGGCATGGGTGTGCCGCTGGAGAAGGGCACAAGGGTGTGGGCAGTGGGTAGGTGGGCACAGGCGTGCCGCTGGAGAAGGGCACAAGGGTGTGCCGCTGGGACTGGGGCACGGGTGTGCCATTGGAGAAGGGCACGAGTGTGCCGCTAGGTAGGTGGGCACAGGCGTGCCGCAGGAGAAGGGCACGAGTGTGTGCCGCTGGGACTGGGGCACGGGTGTGCCTCCGAGGATGGCACGGGGTGTGCCGCTGAGAGGAGGCACGGGGTGTGCCGCTGAAGGGAGGCACGGGGTGTGCCGCTGAAGGGGTGAGGAAGGCTTCTTCAACCGGAGGATCTCCGGTGTCACCCTTGGGCACACCATGACTTTGTTGGGGCCGTCACTCCTTGTGGACGTGCACCCGTGTTTTCCCTTTACGCCTCCGGCCTAGGGGAAACTCTGCCAAAATTTCATCAGAAATTATTGGCATTCTTTTTAATTCAATTGTAGCGTAGCCCCATCGTAATTTCCTTTCTTTTTTGTTTATGTCTTATTCTGACTGGAGGTGTCTTGCACTTTGTAGAAAGATGGCTGCCCCAAGAGATTCTGCTGCTTCTGCTGCTTCCGGTGCCGAGCGTGTTCCCCCACCTCTGGTGCCAGCGGTTACATGGTTTAATGTGGAAGAATTGGACTGGGAACATGCTGAGATAGCGGCACTAGCCGGATCATCAGGCTCCGATACAGAGATGATGGACTTTCGCAGGCTTACTCGGGTCGAGGGTAGCCTGGCTTTTGACCGGACTACGGGGGAGTACCGGAAGGACTACCCGAAGGACAAGCACCTCATCCGTTTTCTGAAACATCTCAGTGATCGGGAGAGGCTGGATTTCCACGTTGTTAGGGACGCCGAGCGGGCAATTTTGCGGTCCCAGGACAGCATGCTATACAGTGTCCCGAGGAGCATCCCGATGTATCTAGTGGGAGAGGCTCGAGAATGGAAACCCATCTTGGGGCTCGAAGCCGTGCTGCCGACAGAAGACAAATTAGTGTGGGCGCCTCAGTTTACCCCTGCTCGGTGGGACACAGCTGCTGGGCGGGTCCAGGGTGAGCACCCCCGGTTTGGTCTGTTCTTGGCTCCATTGAAGTGGGGATACAGGGAAGAGCCCTTTCTGCTGGATTGTTTGACCATCCGATTCCAGCACGAACTAGCGCTGGGCTGGTTTGCGGAGCTAAGGCTTAAGGACGTGCATAGCTTTCGGGAGGGAGGTGTGGAATTCATAGAGTACGTGTTGTTCAACTACGCCCCGCTCCTTATCCGGGCTGGCATTTATCACAGTGTTTACGCCTCCCCGTACAGCTACCCTATTTCTAGGGGTCTCTGCTGCGGGATGATTGAAGTGTTCAATGCAGAGACGAACACCTTCTATACGGCATAAAGCGAGACTTCATTGGATTTATGGAGTCTTAGTCAACTCAGCGGCTTGCCCATTGACGAGGAGCCTTACAAAGAAGTTTGCCTCCCGGATATGATCAAGAACGAGACCAACGGGGATGGCTACTACTCCCTCGGCTATTCATATCGATATCTTATGAAGGTGTACCGAGACCTGTATCAGTTGGCGCACGGCGGAAAGCAACCCCCTCATGGAGACCGGAAGAGAGTCCACATGACCTTGTGGTTGCAGTACTTCTATGACGGCCTGAAACAATATAAAGACTTCCCGCGCATAGGCACTGTCGCCGCCAGCAAGAAGCGTGCTAAGCCGAAGGCTGATGTGAAGATTTCTTCCCGAGGGCGTCGAAGCGGGCCCAATCCGGCAGGGGTCGACCCGCTGACACATTGTGCAGCGTTTTTGACTTATTGGTTGTGCTTGTTCGCCATGCCGTATGGAGACGAGACTGTCATTCGGCCGAATGCGATCTACACGGCCTGCCAGAAGGCCTGGGATATCAAGCTGTCTCTGTGTCCAGCTACTCTATGTCTGATATATAAGGTGCTCATGGATGTCAGTGCTCACCAGTTCCCGCGACAGGCGCGGTATGTGTGCCCACTGCATTTTTTCAATGCGTGGGTTTGTTCCCTATTCCTAGAGTTCACCCCACGCACCATTCAAGGCTGGGGGTTAGTTCCACGGATGCTGGAGTTTTTGAGCGTGGAGTCAACCTCGACGTCCATGCGGCTATACGACATCCGAGGCAGGCTGACGACGGTGCCCCTTGATACTACCGGCACTATTCACTTCTGGACCCTGGCTGCTCATTCAAGCCCATTGGTAACCAGTAACCGGGAATGCAGGGATGACCAGGTGGAAAAGTACGTGCATCCAATCAGTCAGGAGAACGTGGTTCGCCCATTGTTGGAGCCGGAGCTCAAAGCCTGGGTGCTTCCCATTCGTCCAAGTGTGCTGGCTTTCCGAAAGGGGGACAGTCTGTTGCTGGAGCCGTACTATCCCTTTCGCTTCGGCAGGAATTTCGGGTATGATCAACATATCCAGACGTACAGTGCTCGCTTTGATCTGCCGGTGTGAAGTCTCCGAGGGAGCCCTACTGCTGAGACTGCCCGAACCTGGTGGGATTTCTTTCATCGGGCAGACACTGCCTCCTTCAGGGTGCCAGCCCTGAGTCGGATTCCACCAGTGACCCCGGAGTACGTAAAGTGGTGGAATGCCCGGACAGCCTTCTACCGATTATCCCGGACCGACTGTTGGGATGGGGCAAAGAGGAGGTTTCTGAGTCGGTAGCCAGTGCCAGTACTTGATATCGACCCGGAGCACCTCCTCCGGTTGAGGCAGGGTAAGGAACAGGAAGTGGCTGCGTACATGATCGCACGCAAGAGGGCTCGAGAGGCCAAGCCATCACCGCATGCTAAGCTACCTCCAGTGGCGAAGGATGATTTCAAGAAGACCCTGCGGGACCTTTGCCACATTGGAAGTGACCACCTGGAGCTGAGCAATTATCCATTTCCCATGGAAGAAGAAGGCACTCCCGCGAGGAGCTGGCGTCCGGAGAGGGATCCAATCTGTCCATACCGCACGTTCGTGAGGAGGGAGGAACGGAAACCAAAAAATTACAAGGACACCACATGGCTCTACGTCCTCCTCCGAGTGCATGGGTTGAAGATTGAAGATCCGGGGGCGGCCATCTTGGGCAAGCGCCTCCATATCGCCTATTATTATGCCGAGGGATGGGGGATAGACCACTTCAACCTCTTCTGCCACTTGACCACCAAGAAGCACTGCCACCTGGCCGCCCTTGCCGACCGCTGCCAGAAAATCGAAGATGTATGCTGGCTGGTCCGGGAGGCAGCTCGCCGGGACAAGGAACCATCCCTTAGCTACTGGCCAATAGCGCTGCGGCTGTACACTGGCCCACATGGTATTTAGTGTTTTCTTCTTTTACTTGTGCTCTTCAATGCTACCCTTCCTTGGGTGCCGGACGCTAATCGGGTCCCTCGTTCTTTGATAAGTGCTATATTTTACATCATAATTTACATCACATTCATCATCGTTGAGCATTATTTGAGTATATTTGTGCAACATGAGCATTAATTACATTCTCACACATTATTTGAGTCTTCATGCATTTTATCATATTTTTGAGCTTAAAAGACCATGTGAGAAATATTTAAATATTTGCACAATTATTTTGGAATTAAATAGATTGATATTTTAATTTTCAGGAAACAACGACCTAGATTAGGGCGCTATTTAATTAACGATTGCTTCAAGGGCGCGTACTCAGTAAGACGTGACACAAGACAAGGCGTCAATTCATTTGAAGGAAGGAAGTGGAAAAAGAAAAAAAAAGAATTAGTGCCCGAGATGCAGTCGCTAATCATTGAAAGAACATCCATATGAACAGTCGTCAATTCCTATTTTACGAAAAATAAAGAAAATAGCAAATGAGGAAATAAGGAAACTGACGCCCGAGTGAAGAGGCGCTACTTCAGGAAAGGACGTCCTAGATTAAGGCGTCATTTAAAGAAAGGACGTCCCAATATAAGTCGCTATTCAAAGTTGAACCAGAAAAGGCAACTGCAGACTCCCGATCGAACTGTTCTTCCATGTTTGCTCTTATCTAAGCAACATTTTATGGAAAGGAGGACTTTAATGATGGAAAGGAGTCTAATGGGCCAAGTTGCATTGTTGGAAATTGATTTTTTGATCAAACTGGGAACCCACGATCATGGAAGGGTTATGTACCCTATAAATAGATGCCATGGCCGATGATGCATGAAGAGAGAGGTTGGAGGTCTGCCATAGGGATTTATTTTAAAGCTTTTTATTTCATCTTTTGTAGTTAAGTTCTTCATCAAAGTTCTTCATTTTCCAGTCTTCTACAAATTCTTCTTCTTCATCTTCCTCTAATTCTTCTAGTTTTCAAAGTTATTTCCAGTTTTCCAAAGATCTGTCTATGCGTTTTTACTGTTCATCCGGTTTTAAAATATTCTGCTATTTCTCATTTTTCTTCCCTTTCTGATCTTCTGTTGCTTCTGAGTTCTTAATGAAAGTTGTAGGTTTTTAAAAGTTCTTCAATTTCTTCTTCTACCACTTCTTCAAATTCTCAACCGTTTTCAAATTACAATCAATTTTACAAAGTTCAGTTCTGCACTATTCATCCGCGACCACTCTCTGTTCTATCACATTTTTCGCCATCTTCCTCTTATTTTCTGTCTTTGTAATCTTCATCAATCTTCTTCCTCCCTTCGTCCTCTACAATTTTCACTTCTTTCACTTTGTCTAATTCTCTCTAGATTTTAATCTATTTCTTCTTCTTCTAACCCTCTATTTTCAAAACTGTTTTATGTTTTATCACCCATCATAGCCATCTCTTCCTCTCCTTTCACAACATACATGCTTTGGTTTTAATTTTATTCTTCTTCCTCCACCTTTTCATCTCCATCTTCTATATTTCATCCACACATCCCTTTGGCGGATTCTCTTCCAATTGATCATCTCACGGCGTCGGTATCCAAGGCGAGGCGATCTTCATCCAAGGCTTGGCAAGGAGTTGACGGCGTTCTTCATCCTATTGGCTTACAATTTCTTTTCTCTTCTTTTATTTTGCAAGTTGTAATTTTAGTTTTCATATACATTGTACTTGCCACCTCTCATAGCAATAAAGTTGATCTTTGTGAAATTGTGTTTATCTTTCTATCTCCTCCAAATTTCTCTACTTAAACCCTCTCACATTCTTTAAATAATTTTTATGCAATTTATCTTTCCTTAGATTAATCACACTCAAAAATTCAGTTTTCAAAGCATAAGGTGTTTTTCTAACTTGTTAAAATAAGGATTTTTCCTCCTCGTGGGATCGACTCCGCTTACCACTATATAATTTGATTTTCCAATCTTTTAAAGTGAGTGAGTGTGAACATTTTGAAATTGTGACACGGCTTTCTTAACGACACTAGTCGGTGCGCATCAATTTTTGACGTCGTTGTCGGGGAGGAAATTAATTTTTATGTTGGAAAATTCCTTGTGTTTGATTTGTATATAGTTTTACTTATTTTTCTATTTTATTTTGCAGGAAAAATCAAAAAATCAGAAAATCAGAAAATTCAAAGAATTCGGACCTGAAATTTCAAGGAAAAATATGTCACAGGAAGCGTAGCTAAAGCCCAGATCTGTCACAGAAAGCAGAAATTCAGAAAAATCCAGAAAAATCAAGCGTCGCTAAAAGGTCAGATACGTAGGAAAATGTTCTTTTTTGTGAAATTCTGAAAAATTCTTAAAAATTCTGAAAAAATCAGAAAACAAAAAAAATTCATCATGCTAGCATATCTCCATCTTAGTTGCATTACTTTCATGCATTTGTGCACTTAGTTGTTCTTTTTATTTTTCATTCTTTATTTACAACATCTTTTGAAAAAAAAATTCTTTTCTCATCTATTTCCCCTCCTTAAGGGCATTAAGATCTTTACACCCCTCTTAAATTTGGAAGGACACTCCATTGAGCATTCCGTCTCTTTGGACTTGAAATTCCATTTCTAAGACCTCCACAAGTCCCCGCACCCGTGGATTCCCTCACGGACGCCGGACAAGTTGTACCACAAAGTACCTTGGAGTCAGAGTGCCCTTAGAAGGTTTTCCATAAAAAAATAAAAAAAATCATCATTCTTGCATTCATATAGTTAATCCTTGCATTTGCATAATTCATTCATATAGGGATTCATTGTATTTTGAAAAAAAAATCATCATTACCTTTTGGGCCCTTTGCATTGCATGCAAGGTAGGAGATCCCTCCACCCTCATTTGATAGGACCCATTAGTGAAGTTGAAAGGTTAGTACATTCTAAGTCCCAACCCCAACCTAACCTCATGGAGAATCAAAATCAAAACCAACAAGCCCCCAAGCAAATGAAGGATTATTTCATACCGAACCAATATCAACCATCCTTCTATGTTCAAGCACCTCAGAACCAGGCGGTTCATTATGAAATCAAATCAAGTACCATCTAGATGTTGCCATCCTTCTATGGCAATACTAATGAAGATCCATATAAACATCTAGATGAGTTTCTCCAGATATGTTCAACTGTCAAAATTCAAAACTTCTCGGATGATGCCCTTAAGCTTACTCTCTTCCCATTCTCCCTCAAGGACAAAGCTAAATATTGGTTGGGAGCCTTGGGTAGAATAATTGACACATGGGGAGAGATGCAAAAAGAGTTCTTGATGAAATTCTACCCCATTGGTAGGACTAATACCATGAGAAGGGCCATCACTGGATTTACACAAAATTCTGGGGAACAAGTTCATGAGACCTGGGATAGGTTGAAAGATTTATTAAGGAAATGTCCCCATCATGGCCTATCTAGATGGTAAATTGTGCAAGCATTTTATGAGGGATTAACGAAAAATTATAGACAAATGGTAGATGCCTCATGTGGGGGGACTTTCATGAGTAAAAGTGAGGATGAAGCTTATGATTTGTTTGAGATGTTAAGTGAAAATTCTATTAGTCATGCTTCATTTTCCTCCTATGAAAGGATGATTGGACCTTCCAAGAAGGGTGGGCTATATGAAGTCAAAAGTCAAGGAGAGTTGGAGAATATGATGGATATTAATGCGCTTGCTCAAAAGTTGAATAAAGTGGACTTATTGGCGCAAAGGATGGAGAAGGTAGATTTGGTAGCATAAAAACTAGATCAATTATTATCCATGAATAAACAAGAACCTTCTTTTCCTTCTATCCAACAAAATCAACATTTCTCAGATTCCAACCTTCAAGAACTTTATGCTTTATGTTTTAGCCCAAATCATGCTGCCATTGATTGCCCTACGGCGGCCCAACTTCCCCAATTTATCCAAGAACAAGTCTTTGCTGCTCAGGGAGTCTCCAAGCCTAATTATGATCCATATTCCAATACTTACAACCCGGGCTGGAGAAATCACCCGAATTTTCCTTGGAAATCTCAAGCGAGTTCATCCACTCAAGTCAATCCCTCAAATCCAAAACAATCTTTTCAAGTTCCGAACCAGTCTCACCAACATCTTCAAAATCCTTTTCAACATAATCAACAACAACTTCCATTTCAGGAACCATCGTTCCATCATGCTCAGGCCCCATATCAACAAGCTCCATCATTCCAGGGCCAATATAATCAATTTCTATCACATCGTTATCAACCTCAGGACCCATTTCAAGCTCCTTATCAACCGCCTCCTCAACCCCCTCAGCCTTATTTTGAGGATAAATTTAACCAACTTCAGCAACTTATTCTTTCTCAGTAACAATCAATTGCTAAGTTAGAAGGTCAAATAGGTCAGCTGGTGGCTTGTAATATGAGGAGAGATGTTGGGTAGTTACCTAGTCAACCCATAGCTAATCCCCGCAATCAACAACCTCCGGGTTTCCAGCAAAGAGCTCCCATTCTTCCTCCTCCCAATCAGCCCAACCAACCTCAGCCTCACCCTCCTTTCGTTCCTCAATTCGAGAATGCCAAAGCTATCACTACCCTTAGGAGTGGTAAGGTTCTCAATGATCCATATCAGGCTAAGGATGTGGGAGGTAGTTCGGGCCAAGATGCCCAAGAAGAGGAGAGTGATAATGAGGAAGAAGAGCCAATAATTGTTCAAGAGAAAAAGAAGTCGGATGGGGGGGAGAAGACAATGGACAAAGGAAAGGTCAAGGTTGATGAAGGTTTTCAAGGATATGTTCCTAAGGTCCCTTTTCCGGATGCATTAAAGCCAAAAGCTCAAAAGAAGCCGGTCCAACAAGAAGAGATGTTGGAATTATTTAAACAAGTCAATATTAATATTCCACTCTTGGATGCTATTAAACATGTGCCGGCATATGCCAAGTTCTTGAAAGAGCTTTGTACACCAAGAAAGGAGCCGAAGGCGGCAACACAGAAGATCCGTCTATCTGAAGATGTTAGTGCTGTTTTAATGAATTCTTTACCAAAGAAGTTGAAGGACCCTGGTGCTCCATTAATTTCATGTGATATAGGTGGGGTGACATTTGATAAATCTTTGCTAGATCTTGGAGCTAGTGTTAATTTATTACCCACCTGCATTTATGAGCAATTTGATTTAGGGGAATTGAAGCCCACTTCTATTATCCTTCAACTGGTAGATCGGTCTGTTAAGAGCCCAAAGGGCTTGTTGGAGGATGTGATAGTGAAAATTCATGAATGCTATTTCTCAGTGGACTTTTTAATCTTAGATATGGCCTCATCCCAAGAGTTAAAACATACACCAATCATTTTGGGACGCCCGTTTTTGGCGACGGCGAAGGCCAATATTAATTGTGCCACAGGGATGATGGATATTATCTTTGGAGGAGAGAAGGTCTCATTGAATGTTTTTAAAGCTTCACAATACCCGGATCATGAGGGAGAATGTAATGTCATTGATATTTTTGAGGAAATGATTGAAGAAGGTCCGGATATGAATGAGAATGTGATTGAAGAGGGTAGTTTGCTTCAAGATTCACATCTTTCTTATTCAAGTGTAGAGCCTCTTCCTCCATTAAGATCTGAACCAGTTCTTCCATCTCTTGATCAGCCGCCCGTTTTGGAACTTAAGCCTCTGTCGGACTCGTTGAAATATGCTTATCTAGGCCGGGATCATACCATGCCTGTAATCATTGCTTCTAATCTTACCTCTGCTCAGGAATCTAAACTTTTAGATATTCTTAAGGAGCATAGGGGGACGATAGGATAGTCTGTGGCAGATTTGAAGGGTATAAGTCCGGATGTTTGCATGCATTATATTTACTTAGAGGATAATGCCAAGCCGAGCAGAGAGATGCAACGTCGGCTGAATCCAAATATGAAAGAGGTGGTGAAGAAGGAAGTTGTTAAGTGGTTAGACGCTGGGATAATTTATCCCATTTCTGATAGCAAATGGGTTAGCCCGACACAAGTGGTCCCTAAGAAGTCGGGGCTGACAGTGGTCACAAATGAAAAAGGAGAAGAGGTGCCGATGCGATTACAGACGGGATGGAGGGTTTGTATTGATTACAGGAAATAAAATTCAGTAACAAAGAAAGATCATTTTTCACTCCCGTTTGTTGATCAAATTCTGGAGAGATTGGCTGGGCAACAATATTTTTACTTTTTGGATGGTTATTCCGGATATAATCAAGTTGCTATCTATCCGGAGGATCAAGAAAAAACCACTTTTACGTGCCCCTATGGCACGTTTGCTTTTAGATGGATGCCTTTCGGGCTTTGCAATGCTCCCGCCACTTTTCAAAGGTGTATGATGTCGATGTTTTCTGACATGGTGGGGGAGACTTTGGAAGTTTTCATGGATGATTTTTCGGTGTTTGGTGATTCATTTGAGGGGTGCTTAGAAAATTTGACTCGGGTTTTGAAAAGGTGCATTGAATCCAATTTGGTGTTAAGTTGGGAGAAGAGCCACTTTATGGTGAGAGAAAGTATAGTTTTAGGCCATATTATTTCGGAAAGGGGAATAGAGGTCGATAAAGTCAAAATAGACTTGATTTCTAATCTTCCTCCCCCTACATCTGTCAAGCAAATCATACCCTTTCTTGGCCATGCTGGATTTTATAGAAGATTCATTCACAACTTCTCTACCATTGCTCGTCCCCTCACACAATTGCTTGCTAAAGATACTCCATTCCATTTTGATGATTCTTGTCTCAAGGCCTTTAATTCCTTGAAAGCGGCCCTTACCCAAGCTCCGATTCTTCAATCTCCAGATTGGTCGCTTCCTTTCAAGATTATGTGTGATGCCTCGGACTATGCTGTTGGAGCTGTCTTAGGTCAAATGATAGATAAGAAGCCCGTGGTAATCTACTACGCGAGTCGCACCCTCGCTGTTGCTCAGTTGAATTACACCACCACGGAGAAGGAGCTGCTAGCTGTTGTTTTTGCCCTGGAAAAATTTCGATCATATCTTTTAGGGGCTAAGGTTATCATCTACTCTGATCACACTGCTTTAAGATATCTGCTTTCCAACAAGGATGCTAAGCCCCGTCTCATTCGTTGGATTTTATTGTTGCAAGAATTTGATTTAGAAATAAGAGACAAGAAGGGGTTAGAAAATGTAGTTGCTGATCATTTATTCAGGATAGTGATCCCTGAAAGTACTCCAATGTCTGATTCTTTTCCCGATGAACAGATTCTTTCCCTCTCTCATTCTTCAACTCCTTGGTATGCTAACATTGTTAACTACCTGGCGGTAGGTCAGATCCCGGGAGGGTGGACTAAGCAGGTGAAGGATCATTTCTTTTCTAAAGTAAAACACTATTTCTGGGAGGACCCTGAGCTGTTTCATGTGGGTCCCGATCAGATCATTAGAAGATGTGTCCCTGAAGAAGAACTACAATCAGTATTGAATTTTTGTCATAATTTAGCTTGTGGGGGACACTTCTATGGAAAGAAGACAGCAGCAAAAGTGCTACAAAGTGGATTTTATTGGCCTACGTTATTTAAGGATGCTTTTGAATTTTCTAAATCATGTTTGAGATGCCAAGTCGTGGGTAATAATTCGAAGAAAGATATGATGCCGCTGAATCCCATTTTGGTGGTTGAAAATTTTGATGTATGGGGAATAGATTTTTGGGACTGTTTCCATCTTCATTCGGTAATGAATATATCTTGGTAGCGATCGATTATGTTTCCAAATGGATTGAAGCCATTGCTACTAGGACAAATGACCATAAGGTGGTTATGAAATTTGTGAAGAAGAATAACTTTTCTAGGTTTGGTTGTCCTAGGGCTATAATTAGTGATGGGGGTTCTCATTTCACTCATTTTCAATTCCGAGCTTTGCTTCGTAAGTATGGTATCACTCACAAGCTTGCTACCCCCTATCATCCCCAAACTAGTGGCCAGGTTGAAGTTTCTAATAGGGAGATTAAAAACATTCTGCATAAAACTGTTAGGCCGGATAGTAAAGATTGGTCTGAAAGATTAGATGATGCATTATGGGCCTATAAGACTGCTTTTGAAACTCCCATTGGTATGGCACCATATCGCTTGATCTTTGGTAAAGCCTGCCACTTACCCGTAGAATTGGAACATAGAGCTTATTGGGCCATTAAGCAAGTTAATTTTGATTTAACTCAAGCTGGATCCCAACGAGCTTTGCAAATTAATGAACTTGAGGAATTAAGGAACGAAGCCTATGAAAATGCAAGGATTTACAAAGCTAAAACTAAAGCATTTCATGATAAACACATTCACAGAAAGAGTTTTCAAGAAAATCAAAAGGTTTGGCTATTTAATTCAAGGCTGTGTTTGTTCCCCGGTAAGCTAAAGTCCAGATGGGATGGACCGTTCATTATTGTTAAAGTTTTTGACCATGGTGCTGTTAAGATTTTGGATCCTAAAAATGGTCACATTTTCACTGTCAATGGCCAAAGGTTAAAACCTTACTTGGAGAATGGACAGTTAACTGTAAAAGAATCAATTGCTTTGTGTGATTTGGAGTAATTATTTGTGTGCCTTCATGCATCTGGCTGAAGACGAAAAATTTAGCGCTTCTGCGAGGCAACCCAAGGTTTTTGTTATTTAATACTTTTGTTTTAGTGTGTTAGATTCAAGCCATGGAGAGGAAGTTGTCGCCAAAGGAGGTTCTACCCCGCACACCAGGTTGTCTCTTTCCTACTCAGCAAACTTCATTATTCCATTGTTCTTTCATTTCAACTTTACATGTCATTGAGGACAATGCCATTCAAGTTGGGGGGAGAGGGCAAAAAATTTTCATTGCATATAGTACAATCTGGTAGGAATTCTTGCATAAATAACTTGCATTGATAATAAGGTTTTGCATATCATAAAAAGTGAAAAGATGAAAATCCCGACTGAGTTTTATTGTTTCGTGCTTAAATTGAAAGTAATTCTGGATTAGAAAAGGCTAGGGAGAAGGTTGAAGGAAAATTAAGTTCGATCTAGCCATGGAAAACTGATATAAGAATCTCTTTAAAAGTTCATGCGCACTATTAGAAAAAATATTCACTATGCACTCTGATGAAGCAAAATAAGATAAGCCCTCTGTTATTTTGGGAACCATATCTGATACTCTGCATTTCTTGAGGAAGAGATCTATTTCAAGAAAAAGCTTTCTGCCAAGTTTTATAGAAAAAAGAAAAGAAAATGCAAAGGCATATTGTTGAGAAATGGTGAAATAGAAAGATCACGTCATGAAAAATGCCCCTGATCTGAGTAATCGTGTCACGCCCCGAGCCTTTAATTACAGCGGAAGACTCACTCGGGGAGTGCGAACAGCCGGCATGGTAAGCCTCTTGCAAGCAAGAATCAATCAGAGCGCAAGACAATCACACAAGTAAATGCAATTGCACAAGATTTAATCAAACTTCAACTTTATTTCACAATGCTCAATATTCAAGATACAATCACTAATTTGATTTTCATTCTACTAGACTCAAGAAATAGGAAAATTACATTGACTCAATCTAGACACTTTAACTATCTAAGTCTTCACTCTCATCTTTATAACACTTTCACTCACTTCCGGACCCGCTACTAGTATAGCTCGAATCCAAATCTGAACTATTTCCATCTCCTGAAAAATATTAGAAAATAGGTCATGAGCACACTTGCCCAGTAGGTATCTTCGCATCAACATGAAGGCACTATTTAAGTAATTATCATTTTAGCTCTAAAGAAATAATGTAAACTCATGCGAATGCGAATCAATCATGCGATCAAATCAATAGAAACAAGATAACCATGTAAAATAGAATGATCAAGAATGAACTAGCAAGAATATAACAAGAACATGATATTGGTCTTCCATGAACAAGAATGTAACGAGATTGTACTAGCAAGCCACATATTCCTCACTTTAGCATCTTATGCTTAAGAGCAAGTGCTTCGTGAATTTCTGTGGAATATCAAGCAAGAATGTCATGTTGTGCCGTGAATCTTTACTTATTTATAGAAATAGTACTCCCAGCGCAATTGGACGCCAGTAGCATCATACCCCATGGTTTATAAAATAGTATGTTTCCGACAATCAGCCGAGGGGACTAGCATAGAGCCCTTGAACACAATCAGTGCTCGATCGCATCTTCAGTTATAAATTAAGCTACTTCCACGCAGTATAACAGTAACGTATGGCCAAGAATATAGCACTTCCAATAATTCCATGATAACTAAAATCAATGAATGAATGCTTCAAATTTGAATATATGAGATCAAGAATGATATTTAAACTAAGTTATGCTTATAGAATAAATTGACAGCATAACGGTATTTTCCTTAACTTCCATTCATTTAGATCAATTTAAGCAATATGACAAGTTCTAGATCATCAAGGTTTGTCTAGAATCAATGGAATATCAACCCTTGGTCAAACCTTGGGTTAACATATACAAGCTATGTAACGGTCATTTGCTGGGCCGTTATATTATGTAACGCGCCAGTAATGGGCCGTTACAGTGATCCGAGTCCAGAAGGATAAAAATAGACTCAGAGGAATGTGACGGTCTGGCATTGGGCGGTTACGTGAGCCTGACGGTCCAGTTCAAGGCCGTTACATTTCAAGAATCAAAACCACGATAAAGTGTTCTAATTAATGGACTTTAATTTCATTGGTACAACCAACTCGGCGTCCTAGTGGGAATCCCAGGCTCACGGAGAATTACGGAGGCCTTGAAACAATGATTTCCTAGTCTATTGGAAGGATTATCCAATAGAGAGGTCCTCATGTCCAAGATTGTGTTCCTATAGTGCAAGGTGTGAACTAATGACAACATACCGGAATATGTGCCATGTACGTATAGAATTGACTCTATTGACAGAGAGAGATATGTATAATCAATGTGAAAATCATGATAAAAACTCCGTCAATACAATGTTAAAAAGTCATGCTTTATAGTACAAAACTATAGAATTTGGTTTAACATAACTTAAGTAGAAGTGATGACAAAACATACAATACCTATCATGAGTAATCAAATATCCTTAAAATCACATGATTAGGTTCAAAACTTAGGTAACTAGGTTTTAACCATAATAAGATTGGCAGGTTGTATTCAGTCATATGGTTGACAGAACACAGGATATAACGGTCTGGAGATGGGGCGTCACAGTGAAAGTGACGGTTAGGACCCAGCCGTTACATGATTGTAACGCGTCTGTCCAAGCGCGTTAGAAACATTAGTGCAATTTAAATACTACCGAGTTTGTAACGGTCTGTCGTAGGGCCGTTACTTGAAAGTGACGGTCCTATGCTAGTGCGTTACAATATCTGCTAACAGAAAATAATCATAGAAACTAAGAGATCAACTCACATCATGTCTTTTATCAAAACATGATGAGCTTCTAATCATGTTAACGAAGTAAGGCCATCTACATGCATAGGTAATCATGAATAGATGAATAGTCATGTTTTAATTTCTTAATTTGGTTAAGAGGTGCATGATGTGCATAGAACAAATAAAACATGAAATCAATGCTCTATAATGCATGGAATTCAATCAAACCAGTGGGCTTTTAGTCCTATCATGCTATTTTTACCGTTCATGAGATAACCTACCTCTTACTTAGGCTGTAGTTTCTGAATTTGGTTGAGAACCGTGCCCTAGATCCCTTCCTTCTCTTGTGACTTTTTCAGCAACTTCTTTAGGCTCTAACTCCACGCCCTCTTGACCTAAAGATGTGAACTTCGGAGGGGCGTTAGTCTAAAGTATTGTAAACAAATTATTCTAAAGAACTTACCTGAGATAATGACTCCTTACCTTACTTCTTTACGTCCAAAAAGTAAGGGTCGCACAGTTCAGAACTATGCCCTATTTATAGAGTTTGGGCTAGGGTTTGAGGATTAGATCGAGTTTAGAGTCCTTATTTCATCAAATCCTAATCTCAAAGAGTCCTTAGAGTTTTTACAATCCTTCCCAAGTCGATCCATAGTGGATAGGAACATCAAGTTCCAATCTTTTCATGAGTCCCTTCACTTACGGAACTAACAGGAATGTAACGGTTGAGTGATCATGCGTTACATGGCTGTGGCGGTCTTACAATAGACCGTTACAGTCATCGTAACTTAGAGTTTTAATTTATGAAAACTCTTTTATTAATTATCTAAATCATTATCTTATAGTATTAGTATTTATCCTTAATATCCGTGGATAGACTTAATTACCTTCTAGAATGTGGGCCTAACTTAATGGGCCTGAGTTAAAAACCTTTTGGACTTTAATTAAGTGGTTTGGGTTAATTGATTAACACCACTTGGCCACATAATAACCATTTATAAATTTATTTAGGCCTTTATAAATTCTTAAAAATTATTTAAAATTTCTGGGGCACTACAAACTGGGCCTGCTTCACCTAAGACGTGTTGAGGTTCGCGTAAAAAGGTGAAGGGTAGTGCAACATTATGGTTGTGCAAATGAAAAAAAAAGGAGTTCCAAAGGGACAAAAGAAAAAGGCAGACAAAAGCTAGTCTGCTTAAATGCTCTGATCTAAGAGGTGCAGGGTTGAAAGGTACTTACTTAGAATAACAAATGGGGGATGCAATTGTCTTAACTGCAGATTTAGAATTACACATGCACAAGTGTTATTGAACTTTGATTTGTATTCTTAAGTCATGTGCTTTAATTTCTAATCTACGGCTAATATGAGCATCAATGATTCTGAATTCCTAATCTTTGGTTGATTCTATGAAGGGAGAGCTGGATATAAGAGTATGATCTTTGTGAACTCTTGTTGGTCCTAAATTTTAATTTAATTGTATTGCTAAGGGACTGTGGACGCACTAAAATTCGCTTGTTCAGGTGGTTCGTCTGTTAAGTGCATGGGCGTGCCAGTCACAAAGTGACAATTTGTTCGGGCTCCGAAGATCCCATGGTGCGCTCGATCTGACTCGGTCAGACGATTGTGTTGTTCGTGTCGGGACAAAAACCCGCCGCGCCATAAAGGTCACGGTGTCATTTACATCCCCCATACGAGGGAACACCATTGATTAATCACCGGGAATCAGGGCCTCATGGCCAAGAAATTAATTGCATGAAAAGTCTATTACGGTGTGTTGAAATTGTCACGCGAGGGCGAGAAGGAAACCATTCGCGGTCATGTCGGTCGTGTACTGACCATTTAATGTTCGGATGAATATCCGGCTCGAGAAAAGCGCAATCGTCACGGGAAAACCGGAGCATATGTATGCCAGGATATGGCAATTTTATTATCCAGAAGAACGGGGAACGTTCGGCCAAACCTCGGTTAGAGCGGTCGGAAACTAGTAAGTCTGTTGGCCCGGTGCAAGGGCAAGCTGCGACCATACTCCGGTGGGCCCCCCCGCGGTCGAAACAAGACTTGCATGAGCGTCATTTATATTTTCGGTGCCAAGGGGCAACATGGAGTATCCCTTGAATCGGCTGAAAAGCCCTGTGCCTAGGGAAGCGGAAGTTCGAAACGTGTCGGTCATTCGGGAGACCGTTTAATATTCGGACGTGTGTCCGGCTTGAGAATATCATAATCGTCGCAGGAGGACCTGGAACATATGTATGCCGTGATACGGCAAATACATTATTCCGAGACACTGAAAACATTCGGTTAAATCTCGGTTAGTATAGCAGGAAACTAGCGAATTTTATAGCCCGGTGCGAACCATACCGGGGGCGCCTCCCGTGGTCCAAACGAGGATTGCGTGGGCATCATTAATGTTCCCGGTGCCAGAGGGCAACGGGGAAGAGTCTCGGGACTAGATTTCAAAACCGAAACATGTTCGAAGGAAGCGGGCTATAGGCCGAGGGCGTGGGTCAGACAATGACCATAATCGGGACGGACCCGGGGCCCAAGCACAGCCCACAAAGGCCTTATTGATGTTCCCATGTATAGGGTCTAGGGATGACAGGGGCCATCTCGTTCTATTCAGATTTCTGTCGGTCACTTGCGGACCACCTGACATTCGGACAAGGGTCCATATTGAAGGTACGACGTAGATAGAGACAACCCCGTATAAATGTATGCCGAGTTTGCAGCAATTTTAATGAAAAAAGGGGGGAACGGATCCCGATAGGGTGAATCCGATTCTACGAACTATCGGCCCAGAGCAATACCGGGTTACGACCACGTCGGGGTGGGAGCCGTCGGCCATGTTGGTTGCTCACGGGTCTTTTCATGTTCAGACACAGGTCTGTAATAGAGACGCGGTGGAAATCGAGGTGAATCCGTTCAAATGTCTACCGAACGTGCAACAATTTTTGTAGTGGCTCGGAAGGGATCTGGCCCGAGAAACGAGTCCGGTTTACTCGAAATATCGGCCCGAGACGAGGTCGGGTCGTGGCTATTTCGGGATAATTCCCAAGACTCAGACCCAACCTAGAAGGGCGGCATTGTTGTTCCTTCAACGTTGGGTCACGGGAGAGACGGGGCTGCAATGTGGATTTTACCATTTTTTATCTGGGCTTTAAATTATATGCAAATATATTTTACGTATTTATTCTAGATGATTTCTCCGTTTTCGTTTATTATTATTATTATATTTTCTCTTTTCTTACTATTATTATTACTATTTCACACTTTTGTTTATTTCTTATGTATATTCAGATTTATTTATTTATCATAATTTTTATTAATTTATTATTATCATTATCGTTATTATTATCATTATATATATTTTTGGAGAGAGAGTGGGCCGCTAGAGGGCTAAAAAGGGTGTACCACAGAAGGGCTGAGGGAGTGTGCCGCTGAGGGGCTAAAAGGGTGTACCGCTGAAGGGCTGAGGAGTGTGCCGCTGAAGGGCTAAAAGGGTGTACCGTTGAAGGGCTGAGGAGTGTGCCGCTGAAGGGCTAAAATGGTGTACCGCTGAAGGGCTAGGTTGGAAATACCGATGAAGGCCCACTCTCCCTCTAGTTCTTTTAAGGCTTTTCTTTTCTTCTTTTCTGATTTTTTTATCAAGTTTGCATGGTTTTCTCCTTTTCTCCTCTTGATCAATTTCCATTCTTTCTCCCATAAGGACGAATGTTCAAGTTGTTTAGTTGTCGTTCGATTTGGCTCTCTTTATGTTGATTACGGTTCCCTTGCCTTGGTTAAAGCGTTTTACCGTTGTTCTCTTTTTTTTATTTATTTGTTGCTTTCTTTTAGTCCTTTTTAACGTGTGGTCGTTCCATTTGTTGGTTGCTTCCTTTTATCTTTTTAATATGTTATCGTTTCTAATGAAAATTCGGCAGCATCTCCCCTTGACCCGAGCATAAGGGAGATACAGGGAACGCGCCCACATGGAGTGGCGGAACCCGACAACTGAAGGTGGGCGCCCGAGAGCGGAAACACCTTTGATGAAACTTCGGAAAACCTCGGAGAAATCAACGAGCAGGAGACCCGACTAAGACAGACTGGGAGTGCACTGGGTAGGAGGAGTTGGCAACCGTGCTGAGAGAGATGGGTTCAAGAAGGTGTGCCGGGCTGGCTAACACTGGGGGGGTACCTGGATAGGCTCGAGTGAGGGCTGTGCCGGACTGGGCTCGGCCAGGGATTGCACCGGGTTAAGAGTGTGCCGGGTAGGAGTGATTGGGGTGTGCCGGGTAAGGATTGCTGAGGCTGTGTCGGGCAAGGGATCAGGGAGCGTGGATGCAATATTGGTAAGGTTCATGGGTTGGAAAACCAATGAGGAGAGGGTGTTGGCACACCGGGCTGGGTCTGAGCTAAAAGAGTGTGCCCAAAAGAAGGAGAAAGAGATCTAAGGGCACCACGAAGGAAGTATTGGCCCTGGACACTCGAGGAGTGGGAAGGGTGAATCCTTCAGACCAAAAGATGGATTTGGGGTTAAACCCCGCGAAGAAACCATAAGAGGAAAGAGACCATGCACGAGGATCCTCCGGGAGTAGACCACTCGGGGCGGTATTGTGCTGAGGCAGTGCTCATTGAGTTAGATATGCCAGTATTGCGGAAGGAGACCATCGGGAGGGGCCAAACCGCCGGTAAAGAGGAAGAAACAAGCAACTTAAAAAAAAATGAGAAAAGGGAACTCCATGAGCATCTAACAAGCTTCCTTCTTTTATTCTCACCAGAAGAGCAACCCAAATGAGCTAATACATTGAGAGGAAAGAAAAGAAAAGAGAAAAAAAAAGACAGAGAGGGCGAAAAAGCCAAGATGAACACTGTGGGGGGGGGGGGGGGGACGGAGCACCAGCTCCTCCCCTCCCATAGCTCACTCTCTTCTCTCTTATTTCTTTACTCCTTCGCACAGGCGGTGGCGGACGAGATAGCAGCAAGGGGACGGGGGCCTCTTCTCCCTTCTTCTCTTCTTCTCTTTTCCTTCTCCGATCGAACCCCAGCCTCTGTTGGGGGGGCTCCCCTGTGTCCATTTTTTCGTCGGAGTGAGGGGTTCTTATACCCCTGGTCAGGCCGATGACTGCCGAGGACGGGAGTAGGTGGGGCGAGGATAGCCCATCAAGGTCCAGGCATGGGCCTGCCATGCTTTCGCTGCGCGCCGAGGGCTACAAGCGTTGACCGGCGTGGATGGGCCGAACGCTGTGCCGCTGGGGGCTAAGGAAGGCGTGCCGCAGGAGAGCCTCGCAGGCGTGCCGCTGAAGGTCTTCGCAAGTGTGCCGCTGAAGATCCCAGAGGGCGTAACGGTGGAGGAGGCTCCGCCTGTGTGTCACTGACGGGGGCACGGGGTGTGCCGCTGAGGGGGCTGGCAACGTGTGCCGGTGAAGACACCTGTGGGTGTGCCGCTGGAGGGCACGAGAGGGTGTGCCGTTGGAGGGCTCTTGAGGGTGTGCCGCTGGGGCTTTCAGGGTGTGCCGCTGGGGCTTTCAGGGGTGTGCCATGGAAGGACCAACGGCTGTGCCGGGCAGAGGCTCCACAGAGCGTGCCGCTAGAGGTTCAACAAGGTGTGCTGGGGAAGGGCCTCGCAGGGTGTGACATCGGTAGGCTGTGCCGCTGAGAGGGCTTTGAGGGCATGCCAGATGGAGGCACGGGGGGTGTGCCGCTGGGGCTTGTTTGGTGTGCCGTGGAAGGCATTTCGAAGTGTGCCGCAGGGGCTTTCTTTTCTTCTTTTCTTCTTCTCATCTTCTCTTCTCTTTTTCTTTCTCTTCTTCTTCTTCTTCTCTTCACTCTGGATCGTGCAGACTCTGTCTCTGCTTCTTCTTCAGGACTTTTGCCTATTCGATCAGTCTTCTTCAGACAAAGGAGTCCTCCTTATATAGCAGTTCCAGCAGGAGCAGCACTGGGCGCGTGTCTTCCACAGTTCCCGCCCAATTGTTTTGGCCACGTGTCATCATCCTGTCAGCCCTTCCAGCCTCGGATCACGTGCCATTCTTAAGCTTCACGAACAGTCCTGTCAGACAGAGAGAAACTTATTAGTTTAATGTCGACACCTTGTACAGACTTTGTAATGTGCATTCTTGGTATAGACTTGCTGACATGTAATGCAGTGTGCGGACTCTGCTTTGAACAATGCACAATGTATAGACTTAGTCATGCGCGCAACAAAGATAATGTACATACTTATGCCATGCTCACAGCTAATGCATGTTCAGACTTGTATGAGGAACATGCTGTACATACTTAGACGAATGAACTACAAGCTGCAATGTGTAGACTTGAAGAGCGTTCATCAGCCAATGTATAGACTTACACACTTGTGCAGACTAGCCAGTATATGGACTTGATGAGCATGCAACACACAATGTGCAGGCTTCGTGCAATGCATGAAGAAGCAATGTATAGACTTAGATAGACTTCGCTAGCGTGGAATGTGCAGACTTCATGCAATGCAACGTACAGACTTTAGAGAGGAATGTGCAGACTTGGTGCATGAAGCAAGCCAATGAGGAATGTATAGACTTTCACAATGTATGGACTTGCCAAAGGAGTGATGCATGAGCAGGCAATCAATGTATAGACTTAGCCAAGACAACTAGACGATGTACAGACTTGAGCAAAGTGAGGTCTGTACAGACTTGAGAGTTCACAATGTATAGACTTATGAGTGCAACGTAGGTAAAGCTACCAATGTATAGACTTATAAGTGTGTGCGACCAGACAGTGTGCAGACTTCATGCACAGGCTGTACATACTTCAACTCAGCTGCGATGTATAGACTTAGCATATGCATGAGACGCTAAGTGAGACGGACGATGTATAGACTTAGCTGATGCAGACTTAGTCCAATGTACAGACTTTCCTGGCCGATGCATAGACTTTAAGGTATGCAGAGAGATGATGCATGAGACGATTCGATGTACAGACTTCATGAATGTGCAGACTTGTCAGGGAGATGCACAATGTATAGACTTGATGCAATCCATGAACAAGAAGATGATGTACAAACTTTCTATATGCTCAAGTCCAATGTATAGACTTGCTGAGATGATGCACCTGAAGAATGTACAGACTTCAAACGGATGATGCAGTGATGTATAGACTAGCCCGCAACAAGTGTATGGACTTAACAAAGGGGTGATGCAGACTATGCAGCAACTAATGTGATGTGCAGACTTTAAATGAACGAGCATGCATTGTATAGACTTGAGTGTGCACAAACATATGCAATGTATAGACTTGTGCATTGAGTATAGAACATTGCATGACCTGGCATACTCATGCATTATCCACAGAACAGATCATACATATGCGATCATGTGAGCAAAACAATATGGTGACTCATTCATACTGCTATCATTAAAACACCACATTATCATCAAAGCATAAGGGGCACAACACCCTTTTTTATTCCCCTGTACGTGAACATGGGGTGATAAATTTTTAGTGTCCACAACACCCAAACTGGGTGTGTCGGTGGAGCGCCCTGGCCGAGTGTGCCGGCGGAGCGCCAGGGGAGCGTGCCGCTGAACGGACGCGGGAGCGTGCCGCTTAGCGGGAGGCCGGGGTGTGCCACTGAAGGGCCACCAGGGTGTGCCGCTGGGGCTTCAAGGGCTATGCCGCTGAGGGCACCCAGGACGGGGTGTGCCGTTGAGGGCCTCAGGACATGCCGCTGAACGGCCAGGAGAGCATGCCGCTGAAGGGCTAAATGGGCAATTCTGAGCCCGTTGTGAGCACGAGTTGTGACCTATTTGATTTTCTTTGAGGCCCATGGATTGTGGGGCTCTTGGTGGTTGATTTCTTTTCACTGTCGTGACTCCGGAGACAGCTTCACGGTAGTGTGCATATTTGGGGAGTCCGGATGACCAGTCTCCCCGGGGCTTCTTCACTCGGTGCCGTTGTTGATGCTGGGCCGAGCAGGATATTTGAGCGTGCAATTTTTGGTGTCCACAGGGACTAGCAATGAGTAAGTTGGGGGGTGTGATAAGTGCTATATTTTATATCATAATTTACATCACATTCATCATCGTTGAGCATTATTTGAGTATATTTGTGCAACATGAGCATTAATTACATTCTCACACATTATTTGAGTCTTCATGCATTTTATCATATTTTTGAGCTTAAAAGACCATATGAGAAATATTTAAATATTTTCATAATTATTTTGGAATTAAATAGATTGATATTTTAATTTTCAGGAAACAACGACCTAGACAGGGTGCTATTTAATTAACGACAGCTTCAAGGGCGCGTACTCAGTAAGACGTGACACAAGACAAGGCGTCAATTCATTTGAAGGAAGGAAGTGGAAAAAGGGAAAAAAAAGAATTAGCGCCCGAGATGCAGTCGCTAATCATTGAAAGAACGCCCATATGAACAGTCGTCAATTCCCATTTTATGAAAAATAAAGAAAATAGCAAATGAGGAAATAAGGAAACTGACGCCCGAGTGAAGAGGCGCTACTTCAGAAAAGGACGCCCTAGATTAAGGCGTCATTTAAAGAAAGGACGCCCCAATATAAGTCGCTATTCAAAGTTGAACCAGAAAATGCAACTGCAGACTCCCGATCGAACTGTTCTTCCATGTTTGCTCTTATCTAAGCAACATTTTATGGAAAGGAGGACTTTAATGATGGAAAGGAGTCTAATAGGTCAAGTTGCATTGTTGAAAATTAGTTTTTGGATCAAACTGGGAACCCATGATCATGGAAGGGTTCTGTACCCTATAAATAGATGCCATGGCCGATGTGCATGAAGAGAGAGGTTGGAGGTCTGCCATAGGGATTTATTTTGAAGCTTTTTATTTCCTCTTTTGCAGTTAAGTTCTTCATCAAAGTTCTTCGTTTTCCAGTCTTCTACAAATTCTTCTTCTTCATCTTCCTCTAATTTTTTCAGTTTTCAAAGTTATTTCCAGTTTTCCAAAGATCTGTCTATGCATTTTTACTGTTCATCCGGTTTTAAAATATTCTGCTATTTCTCATTTTTCTTCCCTTTTTGTTCTTCTGTTGCTTCTGAGTTCTTCATGAACGTTGTAGGTTTTTAAAAGTTCTTCAATTTCTTCTTCTACCACTTCTTCAAATTCTCAACCGTTTTCAAATTACAATCAATTTTCCAAAGTTCAGTTCTGCACTATTCATCCGCGACCACTCTCTGTTCTATCACGTTTTTCTCCATCTTTCTCTTATTTTCTGTCTTTGTGTTCTTCATCAATCTTCTTCCTCTCTTCGTCCTCTACAATTTTCACTTCTTTTACTTTGTCTAATTCTATCTATATTTTAATCTATTTCTTCTTCTTCTAACCCTCTGTTTTCAAAATTGTTTTATGTTTTATCACCCATCATAGCCATCTCTTCCTCTCTTTTCACAACATACATGCTTTGGTTTTAATTTTATTCTTCTTCCTCCACCTTTTCATCTCCATCTTCTATATTTCATCCACATATCCCTTTGGCGGATTCTCTTCCAATTGATCATCTCACGGCGTCGGTATCCAAGGCGAGACGATCTTCATCCAAGGCTTGACAAGGAGTTGACGGCGTTCTTCATCCTATTGGCTTACAATTTCTTTTCTCTTCTTTTATTTTGCAAGTTGTAATTTTAGTTTTCATATACATTGTACTTGCCACCTCTCATATCAATAAAGTTGATCTTTGTGAAATTGTGTTTATCTTTCTATCTCCTCCAAATTTCTCTACTTAAACCCTCTCACATTCTTTAAATAGTTTTTATGCAATTTATCTTTCCTTAGATTAATCACACTCAAAAATTCAATTTTCAAAGCATAAGGTGTTTTTCCAACTTGTTAAAATAAGGATTTTTCCTCCTCGTGGGATCGACTCTGCTTACCACTATATAATTTAATTTTTCAATCTTCTAAAGTGAGTGAGTGTGAACATTTTGAAATTGTGGCACGGCTTTCTTAACGACACTAGTCGGTGCGCATCATTCTTCTTCCTCTTTTCTTAAACAGACCACCCCGACAGCATCCAAACGGTGACGTATCGCAATCTCCTCTGGCAAGCAGGAAAGCCTGCTTACTTCGAAGAGGCGCCAGTGGCTCCGACTACGACTCCCCTGCCTCCGCCTGCCAAGAGGCCCCGGGCGAAATCGCCCGTGAAGAAGGCGGTAGATGCTGCCAAGGCGACCGGGCGGCGGGAGGCAAAGCGACGAAAGACGGAGGCCGCCAAAGCTGCGTCGACCATTCCCCCGACGCCTTTGATCTCTTCATTCGAGGAGTTCGAAGCTGCTCGAACCGAGCCGAGTCGGCCTGCAGGTTGGGTCTTTTCCAATCTTCGAGGCTCTTCAAGATTTATTTAGACATTAAGAGGGACGCTTCTTGTAACACATACATTTTTGTTTCAGCTGTCGCCGAGAGGCCCACGCCCGTATCTATCCCAGGCGTGGGTGAAGCTGTGACCCACGGGGCTGTGGAATCTGTCGAAGAGACCTTCTTCGCCCCAACTCCCACCGCCGAAGTTGAAGGAGGTATATCACTTTCTTTGCTAGTCGCTTTGATTAAATTTTTCTTGAAGCTTTACGGGCCTGACTGAACCCGGATCCTGCTTTGCCTGGCAGGAGCTGATGTGGCAGACCCTCAACCGGAGGCGGACCCCGAGACATCTCGGTTCGGGCAGACATAGCAAAAGAAGGGGTGGCGGTCAGGGAAGTCACGGTTGCCTGTCCGGCGTGACGACGAGCCGACCCCGGATGCTGAGGTGGGGGCTCCCTTGACAGCGAAAGAGGTGCCCACTAGAACTAAGTCTTCGTCGGGTGAGAAGGTAGATTACGGCTACTCTTCTGACGAAGTGCTTTCAACTGAGGGTATATCCGGGGAGCCCAGCTTTCAAGTTCCTACCTGGAAAGCCCCGGTACTACCTATTTCTCTTAGCCTGGTGAAGCGGGCACCCGTAAGTGCGAACCTGTTAATTCAGGTTTCTTTCTTGAGGCCGTCAACTAACCTCCTAAATATCATTATTTTTGGCTTCCAATAGGAACAGACCCCGTCAAAAGATGTAGCAATCCACGTCCCGGGCTTAGAAGCCGCCAGACAAGCAACAACCACCGCCGCTTTGGATAAACTGGCGTCCCTGGTCGAGGTTTTGCGGTAGGAAGAAGCCGGGGTAAGCTTGGATGCTACCATCTTGACAGTTGAGTTCTCACCCCGAGAAGAAGTGATAGTGGCCGTAATTACACGCCTTCCTCTTTCTTTCTCCTTTCTCGTCCTTAAGTCTTCCCTTGGGGTTGCTGATTCATCTGAGATCATGCAGGATCATGCCTCCGAAGGAACCATGGAGATCACTATCCCAGCTACCGAAGTCTTGGAGCAGGGGGAGATAGCATCCGGAGGTCAAGGTGCAAAAGCCGGTAGTACCCGAAGCTGAGATTCGGGAAGAAGGGGAGGAGGTGCCGGCGACCGAGACCCGCAGGGAGACGATGCCTGAAGCCGATGCCCGGGGAGAGACAACGTCGGAGAGCAGCGTAGTACCGGCGGGCGAGGTAAGCATGGGGATCCATTCGGCTTCCTTGAGAATTCAACGATTTATTCCACTTAGCCAGCGGCTAACCCTTTTTTACATTGTTAGGAAATAACGTCGTCCCGCGGAGCGCGCGTGCGTCGGTCTCGTAAGGCCGTCCCCAGGTGGAGCTAGTCCTTCTGCTTGCATGCGGCCAAAAGACTGAAGACGCTTCTGGGGCCGGACACGGGATTCTTGGCCGGTCTTCTGCTGATGGGGGCTGTCCCGCGGCTGATAATCCCACTGCCACCAATCCCGACGCCAGTTGTACCCGAGGAAGCCCGACTCTTGGGGAGGATATTGATGATCCTCAATGAACATTAGGGGGAGTTCCAGGCGGGAGGAGATAAAGGCCTTTCAGGAACGATCTCGGACCCGCCTATCTTTGATACCCCGTCTTCCGAGGTCGCCATTCTTTCGCTTTCGGTCTGCGGGGCGTCCATGGATTCAGACCGTGCTGAGGAAGCGGAGACCGAAGCAACTTCTTCTACCGCGGTAGCCGATCCGACCTTTGCGGCCGTTCGTTCTCCCGACAAGGTCGTGGCTCTAGTTTCGACGGAGGGGGCGACATCGTCGGACTTGGAATCCACTCAATCGATGGCGCTAGAGCAACAGCTCCTAATGGCGGCGCCAGACGCCTCTGTTGCGGTATCCCCTTCACCTTTGGTGGTGGCTGGTCAGGGGTCATCCTCGGAGCCCGAGAGGCCCCTCCTTTCGGCCCTGACTCTTCCAAGTAGCTCGGCCATGGTTGATGCGGAGTTGTGGGCGGTTGTGGACAGCCAAGTTAGCTTCGACCCACCAGTCGTCCCTTCTATCGGCCGCGTGTGTCCGGACCTGCCAGTCTGCCAGACCTTGTTGGTATTGCGCTCTATGGTCGTTGCCGACCCAACTCTCACATATCAAGGCATAAGGGCCATTGTGGAGCAGCTGACCAAAGCACTGCAAATGATAGGCTGCCCGTTGGAGGAATGGTCGCGACGTGTTCTGTTACTATTGAAATACGTAAACTGTCGCGCATTCCTTGAGGCGCAGGCCCCAACAGAGCTTACAGCCATCGGCGCTCAGAGGGATGAATATCTGGAGGCTCTGGCGGTGCGTAGGGACAGTAGGGAGCAACACCAAAAAGTCTTGGACGGGTGCAATGCCAACATCCACGCCTTGGAGAATCGGATAGAGAAACTCCGGGATTGGCTTGCCCATGCTGAGTCTGACCTGCTCAAGACCGAGACGAGCAAGGCCAGGGAAACTGAAGAACTAGCCGTCGCCGAAGCAGCAGTGGCCTCTTTGGCGACCGAGCTGGAGCGCCTCGACGCGTAGGAAGACCGCCTGCGTGAGATGATGAGCTTCCCTTGCGTCGGGATCCTTCCCTTCGAGGACATCTTCCGGGGGCTAGACTAACTGCCGGTCCCTCCTTCGATCCCTTTTTTTTGCATGTAACGCCGGGGTATGCCCCGAGGCCAGTGTAATTTTCTCTCAAAAAGAATATAATACAATTATTCCATGTGCCTCTTGTATGTATGTGGTGTTGAGCAACCTCTTCCTCCCTTTTCTCTTTTCTTTTTTTTCTATGTGATGGAACGCAAGCTCATACTAACAGCTTATCCGGGGAGAACCCGGTGAGGCACGCATAGGAGCATAGGAGAGTGGACCACTCCACCATGTCCATCAAGTGACTCAGCCGAATGATGTCACTGGTATGTTCGACCCGAGTAGGTTGATCCGACCTTGGAGGGGCGAAGAGAAGAGTTTGTTCGTTCAACGACCTAGACAGAAGGTCTTGGTTAAAAGGGGTCGTTCGTCGCCCGAAGGGACGGAGAGAAGAGTTTGTTCATTCAATGACCTAGACGGGAGGTCTTGGTCAAAAGAGGGTTGTTTGTCTATGCCGCCAGAGTGCCGGGAACAGGTGTGGTTTATTTGTCTCTTGATGTATTCGTTGGTATAGGTTGGCGCCAACGCGATGAGAAGGGTTGATTCCCCGATCCTGGATGAAAGGTCTGGGTGGGATATTCTTCGTCAGTGCCGACAGAGTGTCAAGGGCTGATAGGGTTGATTCGTTTATTGGAATATTCGTTGGTACGGTCGGTGCCAATGCGAGGAGAAGGGTTGATTCCCCGATCGTGGACGAAAGGTCTGGATGGGGTGTTCTTCATCAGTGCCGACAGAATGTCAAGGGCTGACAGGGTTGATTCGTTTATTAGAATATTCGTTGGTACGGTCGATGCCAACGCAAGGAGAAGGGTTGATTCCCCGATCCTGGATGAAAGGTCCAAGTGGGGTATTCTTCGTCAGTGCCGACAGAATGTCAAGGGCTGACATGGTTGATTCGTTTATTGAAATATTCATTGGTACAGTAGGTGCCAACGCAAGGAGAGGGGTTGATTCCCCGATCCTGGACGAAGGGTCCGGGTGGGGTATTCTTCGTCAGTGCCGACAGAATGTCAAGGGCTGACAGGGTTGATTCGTTTATTGAAATATTCCATGGTACGGTCGGTGCCAACGCAAGGAGAGGGGTTGATTCCCCGATCCTGGACGAAGGGTCCGGGTGGGGTATTCTGCGTCAGTGCCGACAGAATGTCAAGGGCTGACAGGGTTGATTCATTTATTGAAATATTCGTTGGTACGGCCGGTGCCAACGTAAGGAGAGGGGTTGATTCCCCGGTCCCGGACGAAAGGTCCGGGTGGGGTATTCTTCGTCAGTGCCGACAGAATGTCAAGGGCTAACAGGGTTGATTCGTTTATTGAAATATTCGTTAAGCTGAGGGCGAGGATCAATGAAGGAGAGTTGGTTCACCCTCACTTCCTCTCTTTCTTCATTCTTCTTTTCATTTTTTTTTCTCTTTTTTTCCTTTTTTGTCTCTTTTTCCTCTTTTCTCTTCTTCTTTTTTTCTTTTCCCCTCCTTTTTCTCTTTTTTTCTTTTACTTTTCTTTTTCTTGCTCTCTTTCGTTGTTTCTCTTGTAATGCGTAGCAGATAGTAGCTAAACCATTCAGACAATTGAAAAGCAAATTCGCCTGCCGTGGGGCGGGGAAACGTATTATTCATTGAATGGGGGAATCGGAGAGTGATACAACCTCAGATGTCTACCATTAAGGGGTGAAAATTGAACCTCCCCCCGATGGTCGACTATCACATACGCTCCACCCTCGTAGGCCTTCTGGATCACATAGGGTCCAAACCAATTCTCATTCAGCTTGCCCTTGGGATTGGAAGCCATGACTTCTCTTCTCTTCACCATGACGAGGTCACCCTTCTTGAATTCACGTTCCTTGACGAGCTTGTCAAAGGCGCGAGCTATCCGGGCATGGTAGACCTGGATATTCTGTTGGTCCTGGAGTCGCTTCCCTTCCAAGCTGGAGAGCTCTTCGAGCCTTCGCTCGACATTTGTTTGATCTTCTCGGGCCAACCCGTGTTGGATTGCAACCCGAAGGGAGGGTACCTCCAGCTCGATGGGGACGATCGCCTCTGAGCCATATACCAGGGAAAAGGGTGAACAACCCGTCGGAGTTTTGTAAACAGTTCGATATGCCCATAGGGCCTCATACATCCTTTCTTCCCAGTCCCTTTTGTTGGAATTGACAATTTTGGAGAGGAGAGTACAAAGAGTTTTGTTGAACGCTTCGGCCAAACCATTGGCTTGTGGGTTGTAGGGAGTTGACGTCCTCCAGTCGATCTTGTACTTCTCTGCCAGCCGGTAGACTTTCTGGTTACGGAAGTGGCTTCCGTTATCTGAGATAATTCGGTTTGGGATGCCAAACCGGAATATGATATTGTGCCGGACGAATCTAGCAACGATCTCCCTAGTCACCTCTTTCAGAGCAACGGCTTCCGCCCAACGGGAGAAGTAATCAGTTGCCGCCAAAATGTACTTGCACCCGGCGGATGATGCGGGTAGTGGGCCCACGACGTCTGCCCCCCATTGGGCGAACGGCCAGCTGGGCAATGTCGGATGCAACGGTACGGGCGACCTCCTGGGAACTGTGGCATGCTCCTGGCATTTCTGGCAAGACTTGACGTACTTGCAGCAGTCATCAAACACGGTCGGCCAGTAGTAGCCAAGCTTTTTTATTTCAATTTTCATTTTCGGTCCCGCCTGATGTGCACATGCTGTCCCGGCGTGGACTTCCCTCATGACCTTCCAAGCTTCTTCGGTAGATAGGCACCGTAGGAGCACTTTCCGTTTGGCATCCGCCATAATTCGAAATAGGATCCCATTCCAAACCTCGTAGGAGTCTTTTGTTCTGATCAGCCTGATCTTTTCTTCTCTCTGCTTGGGCAGTTGCTGGTATTTAAACCATTGCATAAGGGGGGCCCTCCAATCAAGTAGGTCGAAGGTTTCCGCTGCAGCGACCTCCAGTTCTTCTTCTTCTGGTTCTTCTATCATGCTAGGCACCTGGCGCTGATTCACCACCCGGATGCTAAGAGATCCATCGGGCGGGACTGCTAGTGAGCTTGCCAATTTTACCAGTGCATCGGCTTGTGCGTTTTCTCCCCCGATAACATGGCCTATCTCAATGAGGTGGAATTGCTCCATGAGCCGCTTTACTTTAGCACGGTAAGGGAGCAGCTCAGGTTTTCGGACATCAAACTGCCCCTGGACTTGCTTGACGACTAGTAACGAATCGCCAAATACTTGCAGCATTTTAATCTCCATTTGCAAAGCGACTTGGAGACCGATGATCAGATCCTCATACTCTGCCTCATTATTTGTGCAGGGTTTATTGATAGAAAAAGATGTATGCAATACTTCTCCCTCAGAGGATTTGAGGACGATGTCGGCCCTTACCCGTACTTTTGTATGTCCGGACGGGGTTGTTTCTGTTCTCGAAGCTCCATCAAAGTGCAGCTGCCAGGCGATCTGTTGGACTTGGTCCGCCTCCAGTGTTTCATCTTCAGGCAATTCTGTGGCCAATGGGGAATCTTCAGGCACAGGGTGTGCTGCAAAGAACTCGGCTACGGCTTGACCCTTGACGACCTTCTGCGGCACGTAGGTAATGTCAAATTCCATCAATAGCACGGCCCAGTTGCCGAGACATCCCTTGAGGACTGACTGGGAGAGAATGTGTTTAACTGGGTCGGCCTTGGAGATCATGCTCACTTCATGGAAGATCATGTAATGCCTCAGCTTCTTGACTGCGAAGACCAAGACGAGACAGACCTTCTCAATCGGGGTGTATTTTACTTCTACCCCCACTAGCCTTCGGCTAAGATAATAGAGAGCATGCTCCTTCCCCTCATCATTATTCTGGGCGAGCATTGCCCCCAGCGAACATTCGGTGGCGGCTATGTATAGAATAAGCGGCCTCCCCTTGACAAGTGCCCCCAGCACGGGCAGGGTCTTCAAGTAATCTCTCAACCGAACGAAGGCCCTCTGACATTCCTGGTTCCAGTCAAAAGGTGCATTTTTCATCATCAATTTGTGGAATGGCTAACAGCGCCCTAACAAATTGGAGATAAATCTTCGGATGTAAGCCAGCCGGCCTTGCAGGGATCTTAACTCTTCCAGATCCTTCGGAGGAGGTAGCTCCTGAATGTCTTTTATTTTGAAAGGGTCGATCTCGATCCCTCTATATCGGACAATGAAGCCGAGGAACTTCCCACGGGAGACGCCAAAGGCACACTTCATCGGGTTCATTTTCAGCTCGTACTGCCGGAGTCTTTCAAAGATGACTCTGAGGTCCTTCAGGTGATCTTCTCTTTTCTTCGACTTGACGACCAAATCATCAATGTAGCATTCGACTTTGTTGTATAGCAGCTCGTCGAATATTTTGGTCATCGCCCGCTGGTAAGTAGCACCGGCGTTCTTGAGGCCGAAGGGTATTCTTTTGTAGTGGAATATCCCTTTGGGTGATCGGAAGGCCGTATGAATTCGATCGTGCTCAGCTATCCAGATTTGGTTATAGCCGGACGATCCATCCATGAAGGACAAGGCCTCGTGGCCAATAGTTGCATCAATCATGACTTCAGTGATGGGCACCAGGAAATCATCTTTTGGGCAGGCTTTATTCAGGTCGCGGAAGTCCACGTAAATCCTGATCTGACCATTCTTCTTCTTCACCGGCACAATGTTGGCCAACCAAGTGGTATACTGGTTTTCAGCTACAAAATCGACACCTATGAGCTTGTCGACTTCTTTGTAAATTTGGTTTATTAACTCCGGCCTCATGCGCCGGGGAGACTGCTTCACCGGTTCCACCTTGGGATCGATGGCCAGAATATGTTGGGTCACAACGGGACTTAGGCCGGGCATCTCCTTGTAATTCCAGGCAAAACAGTCCCGGAATTCTTACAGCAGCTTGATATATTGCTCCCTCTCCTGTGGAGGAAGAAGGGCACTTAGGAAGGTCGGCCTAGGGTCACCCTTCGTGCCCAAGTTAATTTCAATAAGTTCATCTACCGTGGCCTGGCCGCCATCTTCAATTTCCGGCGGTGCCGGCAGCAAGTCGACGAAATCCTGATCTTCGCCATCTTCTGCTTCAAGGACACCATAGGTGTCACCCTGCTCAGCCTCGTCGGACAATGAGGCTTTGCTGGTATCCCCCGCCTCCGGGCTCGCGGGCCGTGGCTTCGAGGGGTCCTTCTATGCGGAGAAATAAAGGACTTCTCCGGGGTCTTCTTGGTAATTATCATAGACGACTCTAGCAGGGGCCGAAGTGACGGATTGCCACACCAGGGGCTGGTTCTCTGCCAGTGGCCGAGGTTGCCCGTTCTCAGCTGCATCTTCAAAAATCTGGTGCTGGACTGACACCATGTAGACACCCTTTTCGTGGCTGCATGTCACATGGGGGCGTGGCGGAGCCACCACATAATCTCCCATTCTGAGCTCATCTGTCTCAATCAGATCTTGGGCAATATCCTTGAAGACGTAGCAGTCTTCGATAGAGTGGCCCAATATTTGGTGATAAGGGCAGAACAAGGGGTCATCGCTTTTGCGAGCATCTTGCGGCCTCTTGGACCTTGGGAGGGAGACCTTGCCATAGTTGCAAGCCCACTCAAAAATTCCTCGGGTTTTATTCCTCAGGAAAGAGTAGGGTCTCTGCATCCTCTCCCGCAGCGTAGGATTTCGCTCGGCCGATCGTCTGACTGAGGAAGTAGTTACATCCTTAGCCTCCCTTTTCAGGTGCACGGGGGCATTCAGGACGGTGCTCAGGGATTGGTGCGTGTCGATGCTTAGTTGGCGGAGGATGCCCCTGATGAGGTCGGACACGAGTGCAGTCACTTCGGCCAAGCGAGCCTTCAACATTTCAATTTTCTCAATTTCCCGCTACTGCTGATAGCATAGGGCAAATAGGGCAGAGTCGCACCGAGGGAGGCCCGGGGTCCGGCTTGCTTCCCCATCCTTTGCATCGGTGTCAGACGAGGGCAATGACGCACCGCTGCTACAGTCATTCGGGGTTGGTCCTTCAGAGGAGGACGGGGCCTTCCCCTTGTTTCTGTAGGGAGGTGGATTCCATAGGAATACCTCTTCACCCTGCTCTTCATTAGCCGAAGGCTGAAGATGCGGGCGACCTTCAACTTCTTGTGGAGCTGCGGCGCCTGTGAGGCTATCGCCATCCGAAGCCGATACTGATATGACATCGGCTTCGTAGGAGTCTTCTAATGAAAAACCTAATCCTGGGTGCCGGGTGATTTGCAGCAATCTCCGGTCCAGGTTTGGCGGGTTCCACATCTTTTTGAACATGTCCTTCTGACTGGAGAGCTGGCAAAAGGGGATCCCTTATTTTCTGGTCATTCGGGCTACACGGCTGGTTATGTCAGGCAGTCCCGTGATCGGGACGAGTGGGTCATGCAGTTCGTCAGGGAGTTTACAATCATCGTCCCCTCTGACCGAGTGCTCATTAGCCACATAGAAAATAGTAGACCATCCTCCGGGGTTAGGCACCTCAAAGGTCTTCAATGGTTCAACCACTTGGCAGTCAGCTTCTGCGAGAGGCTTGATGATCCCAAACGGGACCCTGATGTCTTCCAGCAAGTCTTCGAGGTGTGGCAACCCCGGTGCAGGGTAGATGGAAAGGGGAGTGACTTTGAATACTCCTTCTTCCCCAGAAACAAATGACACTTGACAGGGAGCCATATAGCCTGGCGACGGTGGAGGGAATCAGCTGTCGGGCTCCGCCTTCTTCTTTCCCTTGTCCAGGGTGACTGGGGGAGCTTGCTTTGGCTTCTCTAGATACAAATTGGCGTCTGAGAGATGGCATTCGAACACCTCAAAAGGGTGGAGGTCAGTAAAGATTCTCTCCTCCTTCTCGTTGCCGGGGTACTTGATGCATTGATGCAGTGTAGACGGCACTACCCTGTTTTGGTGTAGCCAAGGCCGGCCGAGCAATGCTTTGTAGGAGGTGCTGGAGTTAATCACATGAAACTGGACCTTAGTTTTGAAATCGCCGAGAGAGAGGTTAAACTCTGCAATCCCCATGGGGACCTCGCACTTCTGGTTGAAGCCAGCAATCTTAAAATTCTTGACCTCGATCAAGTGTACATCAAAGTAATATTTCTGGTATATCCGGTAGGGGAGTATATTCACTGCCGCTCCAGGGTCAATCAATACTCTGTTGATGGGATGCCCATTCAGCTGCCCCCTCATGTAGAGTGGCCTGTTGTGACTACAGGTAGGTAGGAGCATATCTTCTTCTGTAAAAGTCACAGCTACCTCGGGTGACATTTCTGCAAGGCAGGCTTCCACATATGCTGGTGTCTGGAGTGCTATGATGACGGCCTGCCGTGTCTCTTCATTTAGGGACAGGATCTCCCAGACGGTTGTCACGTCCCGAGAGCGGAAGATACCCGGAGATGCGTGACGAGTTTATATCAATCATGTCAATCAAAGTAGTAGTGTATTCGACACAAAGACAGAGATGCGCAAAAGTAAAGATAACCCAATCTATTTATTTCTTCATAATAAATAGTCTATTACAAACCCAATACTCTATTCAAAAAAAAGAAAAGTACACATTTGACTCAAGAAATATATAAAAGACTAGATGACACTTGGAAAAGCTCTAGCTCTTTCACTCTTGATTCTCCCCATCCGATTGACTTTCCTCATCGTCGGACTTACCTGAAAAGTAAGGGAAACACGGAGTGAGCGAACGCTCAGTAGGAAATTATATCTCAGGAACTAGCAAGGGGTTTAAGTAGTTACATCTTTCATGAATGCACTATAGCTATGCATGCTCGCCTAAAACGACAAGATAGAAAGAGGATATAATAATAAGATAACAGGAAGAACTAGTCATGAACCTTTCAAGAACTTATATCAAATGACGTCAAGATATTCAAGCAAGTACTTTATCATGTCAAGATGAAATTTGGCTATCACGTTCAAGCACGCAAGTAATTACCCTTTTTCGGGCCACGCAAGTCATGTAATATCAAGTCAAGTACAAGATTTGTGGAATGTTCAATCAAGGTAGTCATGCACTTCGGTATAATGCCAATACCATGATCAATCAACTCCCATGGGCACAAGTACTTTCGGGTGCTCCTCCCAGGACCAGATCGGGCCCTATATGCGTAGGCATTAGTCATGTATTTTTAACATCCACATTTTTGTGTATAGCCATCATGGAATTTCAATAAGCAAGCTTGTAGTCATGTAAGACAACTTTGAGAGATTAGAGTCCCAAAAATATGACTTTTGACACCAATAGGCGATAATAACGGTACAATCACACTTTCGATAAAACTAGGTGGAATTGGTTCCCTTAACTCGGGTACCATGATAAGTAAGTAGAGACACTCTTTTATATAGAATTGAGGTCCATATGACTAGCACCTCAATGGCAAGACATCCTCATTCTTAATATAGAATTGAGGTTCACAAGAACATCAAGTTTAATATAGAATTGGGGTCTACAAGAACATCATAACAATGTTGATATAGAATTGGGGTTTACAAGAACATCATAACAACGGCATATTCTTCCCCGTTCATTAAGATAATTCTCATATCATACCCATGGCATGACATGAGGGCCGGTATTACCATGTTTCTATAGAGGTGTGGAACGCACTAGATTTCGTAGGGTGAAAATATCGTGGGATATCGGTGTTCTTTTTATCGGTTTATCTAGTACGAGGGCGTGCCAGTCACCTAGGTGACAATGTGTTCGGGCTTCAAGACTGGAGTGGTCCGAAGCCCGGGGTGCGCTCCATCTGACTGATCAGATGATTGTGGATATCGGGTCGGGACTGGAGACCCGCCGCGCCATAAAGGGCGCGACGTTAATTACATCCCCTCGGAGAGGGGAAGACCTCTGATTAATCGCCAAGAAAAGGGGTCAAATGACCTAAAGATCATTTTTCATTAAAGCATGCGAGTTGGGTTGACATGATTTAAACCCTCCGCATCGGTATGCAAAACGGTGTTCAAAACCATACAAATATTTGCTGCGAGTGCGGCAAATTTAATGCAAGTGCGGGATTAGATCTTGGTATATATATATATCAGTCACTAAGGACCATCCAATATCCGGTCGAGAGTCCGTATTCGAAGCATCGAAGGTAACAACAAAGACATTCGGATATCTACCGTAGGTACGGCACGTTTCATGTGGGTGAGGGATCGGATCCCGGAAGAAATGGGTCAAGCTGATGAACTATCGGCCCGAGAGGTGCACGGATCATGACCATGTCGGGGATCCCGAGGTCCATGTCCGATACCACGGGGCATCATTACACAGTCCGGGGGAGAGGGTTGTTAAGTGTAAGGCCCGAAACTCGACAACGTGCGCCCTCGCACGCGGATCGACCTGCGCGGTCAGGTCGCGGGGTTCAATAGGCTTATGAAGGGGGAGACTTTCGATTAGTTTTACTCATTAGCTTTAATTCTTTTCTATCATTTGATTAATCATTTTTTTTTAGGCATGCCGGTTCAATAGGCATATGAAGGGGGGGGGGGGCGCCGGATAAGGGGCGCCGTTTTAAGATGTAAATGGAGATGGGGGGGGCGCGCCAGATAAGGGGCGCCGTTTTAAGGTGTAAATGGAGATGGGGGTACGAGAGAGGTGTTAAATCGGCGCGGTGAGGGGTGACCGCGCCGGATTAGGCCACGCCGGGACATCGTTTCGTTCTGTGGACTTGTTTTGCTTTCTGTTCTTGATTCCATGGCCTACAGAAGGATCAATAGTTAGATTAATTGTTCAATTGACACCCTAGATCAATAGGGTGAAGGTTTAAGCATCGTTGATGGTTTGTTAAGGTGAGTGAGCAAGAGGTTTAACTGTTTTATTCGGGGGGTTCAGTTCACAGAGTTTTACTGTGTGTTTCTTTTCTTTCACCCGTGGGCAAATGCTATGATACATTTATTCATTGTTCTTGGTGTTCTTGTATGTTCTTGACCCTGACAAAAATCGGGCAGCACCTCCCCTAGATTGGAAGGGTCTGGGGGAAAAAAATGGGGCGCGCCATGCGGAGAGAACTCCGACGGCCCCGAAACATCCCGGTGCGTGCTAAGCAACAACACCAGTAAAGTTACCCCATTTGGGGCCGGAGATCCCGAGGGCTAGCCTACAAGGGAAACCGGTGACCCATGGGTTGTTGTGATCGTATCGACTCCCTTGTTCGGGGCCGGAGGTCCTGAGGGCCAGCCTACAAAGGAACTCCGACGACCCGAGGGTTGCCCTGATCGCGTGGCTGAAGACCGCGTGAGAACTGAAGTCGGCACAAGAACACGGCGGAAGGGAGATCCAAGGGACAGCAGTAAAATGAAGTTAACGCATGCATACGTATATATCTATCTACAGATACATATGTATATATCTACGCATATATGATCCGACGGAAACATATAGACTTGTAAAAGGGAAGGGATGAGCGAGCATCAAAATCGGGTTTCATGAGGGAGATAAGTGAGGATCGGGGTTGAAGGCCCCATGCTTCATTTCCATTTAAACAGAAGAGCTACATCGGGGCTGGACGTCGCCGAGCAGAATACAAGGGGAGAGGGGAAAGACAATGACCCACCCTCACACGGCTGGCTCTCACTCTTCCTCCCCTTTCTCTCCCACTCTTTCTCTCTTCTTCTTCGCACAGGCTTCGGGCTTCAAGGGATTTCTCTCAGAAGAAAGCTTCTGCCTTTCAAGCTTCCAAGAGTTGTCCCTCCTCTTCCGCCGATCAAAGTTCCCCGTGGTGGGATTTTTATAGGGGCCAGTGGCCCTGTCGAAGGGAGAGCCCCCCCCTTATTTCTCTTTATTTCCTCTTCTTTCCATCTTGCTTCGCCTGTAACGCCTCTGCCGTGTCGCCGTGTCGAGAGCCGTTGTCGTGGACGTCACCTCTGCCGCGGCTACAGTGTGACCGGGAGAGGGGTAGAGGCATGGCCTCCTCCTTCGCTGGCATGTACACCGCTAGCCACGTTTGCTTTCATCATTTGCAGGGGAATGGGCGGCCGGCTGACGGAGCAAGCATTCGACAGTGCGTGGCTCGAGAGTTTCCATTTGAAGAACATGCTTGGATGCCCAACGGATCGAAGCAAACGTTTTAGCCATTTCAGGCTTGTTCGTCGTCGTGCAGTTCCCAGGAAACAGGGGACCGTAATGCCGATGAGATGGGTCGGTTGCTCGCCAGGAAGCGCTTCAGAGAAAGGGGTTAAAAGGTTAAAACGGCGCCATATTCAAAGGGGCGCCGTTTTAAGCATCAAAGGGGGGCTTCGGGGCGCGCCGTGTAGCCAATGAAAAGAAAATGGGTTAAAACGGCGCCACATCCCAAAGGGGGCGCGCCGTTTTAAGGGGGGGGGGGGCGCGCCGTTTTAAGGCGCGCCGTTTTAAAGCCCCCCTCGTGCCGTTTTAAGCACTAAACGGATTCTTCTCGAAGTCGTGGCCATTTTACGTGAATGTCGACATTCCTGGAAGGTTCCGGTTGCTATGTATGACCTCTACAATGTTCCATTCGCAGCCTTTGGGGCCCGGTCCCAGACTCTGCGTGACTTTCGGTGCACGTCGGGCTATGTCGGAGTCCCCGACTCTTCTTTGATTCAGCTCTCGGCACGGCCGGCTGTAGAGTTGTGGCCATATCTTCCGCCCGGGGGGGGGGGGGCTCCCTCATCGGCTAGCGGACCACCAAGCGAGTCCTCATCCTGATCGGGCGAGGCATGAGGTTTATTTGGCATTTTCATCTTCGGCTTGCTCTCGAGTGTCGAGACGTGCATGCCGTATGATCATCATCGACATTTTTCGACGTCCACAAGAGGGACATGGCAAAGATTGTGTAATGGATTTTTAGGGTACAACCATCTCAGTCGGCCTTGAGGGAATCCAAGGCGGCGAGGAGTCTTACGGAGGTCTCTATGACTAACTCGCTAGTCCAAAGGAACGGAATGTCCAATGGAGAGCTTGTATGTCAATGAGAATTGAGTGTGTAATGCGATAAATCATCGTAGAAAACATGGGACTATACTCACGGAGTGGAGTAATAGTGCCAATATATATGTATGTATGTATAATGAAACCCTCGGATAACAGTAATCAGGAAAAATCAGTAGTGCAGAAAATAGCGACTTTGGTAAAGTCATTTTTCATGAAATTAACGTCTTAATCAGGGGCGTTTATATTAAATTTGACGACATGTATAGAAGTCATCCTTTCAATATTTCTAATTTTACAGAATATTAAAAATCTGGAAATTTTCATAAAACACGCCCTAGACAGGGGCGTTATTTTACAGAAAGCGCCCTGGTATGGGACGTCAGTTCAATAAAAGACGACCTGGACAAGGTCGTTAATTCACAATTTTACAATTTTGAGACGATGAAATTTCAGGAAACATGATGTAGGGTCAGGACCAGAAAAATAGCAGGATTACAAGAGATTGATCATGCATTAATCTAGAATCATGTTTGAATTGATATATAATTTTTAAACATGGTATTTAGTAATTAAAAGAAATTGACGTCCGTGTGCAGGGCGTCAAATATGAAATTGACGACCTAGTCATGGTCGTTTCTTGTAATTTAGCGCCCTTGATAGGGGCGTTTCTTTCAAAAACTCTTTAGAAACTAATCAAAACGCATGAAATCTATATGCATGTATTAACGGATGATGTTATAATTATTAATATGCTAGTTTGGGCTACAATCCCTGAGAAAACCTACCTTTGTGAAGATCTGGAAGAGGATCGTGAAGGTTTTAATGGAAAAGATGCTCTGAACTTCTAACAGCAACAGTGATGACAGGAGAAGAGAGAAGTTGATGCAGATGAAGCTTGAAGTTCTGTACGTACTTCAACCTAGAATAGCTTCTTCTTGATGTAGGCAACCTACAGGAAAGATATGAAGAACATTAGTATTCTTCATACGGTGACCGGAGGCAGGGAAGAAGAGCTGTTAATTACTTACACAACAGCAGAACCTCGACCAAAATAGCTTTAGGGTTCGAATGTTTAGGGTATTTATAGGATTTCTAGAATCCTAACGGGGTGAGTGTTTGATTGGAAGTAACACTTCCATATTAGAGTTATTACTACATTCGAACTCTTTCTCATAGTTATCAACTTACCCTGGATAAGTTCCTGGTTCGAACGGAACAGAAACTGAATTAACGTCCTAGGTAAGGGCGTCGAATTTAAATTGACGCCTTGGCATGCGTCGTTTCTTGTTGAAATGCGTCCAAGCAAAGGGCGTTACAATTACTTGCCTTTTTATGTAATTTTGGTTGTTTAAGATTTGACGCCTTAAAATGTGGGCGTCCTTTCTCAAAAACACGTCTTAGGTGAGGGCGTTTCTTGTCAAGTAGCGCCTTTATCTGCGGCGTTATTTTCCTCAGCGTTTAATTTTTTTTTCCATTTTCGATTTTATCGTTTATTTACTTAATCTTTTAATCTATTTTGATTTATCTATCCCCTTCTATTTTATCAGGGTTGCTACACCCTCCCCTACTTAAAAAGAATTTGGTCCCCAAATTCCATAGCATATATTTATATAGAGAGTGTAGAGTACATACCTTCTAGAATAATTCTGGAAATCGTTTCCTCATAGATTCCTCGGTCTCCCATGTAGCTTCTTGTTCTGAATTCTTATTCCATTCTACTTTTAGCATGGGAATAACCTTATTCCTTAGGGTACGTACTTCTCGATCTAGTATTCTTATGGGCTTCTGCTCGTATGTGAGATCTTTCTGGATTACTAGATTTCCATGCTCAATAATATGTGATGGATCATGCACATACTTCTTTAACATAGATATGTGGAACACATCATGTACTTCAGACAGTTGAGGTGGCAATGCGATGCGATAAGCAACCTCGCCAACTCTTTCTAGTATCTCAAAGGGTCCGATGAATCTTGGTGTAAGCTTGCCTTTAACACCAAATCTCCGTATTCCACGTCCAGGCGATATCTTGAGAAATACATGATCTCCAACTTGAAATTCAAGATCTCTCCTTCTTGTGTCAGCATAAGCCTTTTGTCTAGACTGAGCAACTTGCGGTCTTTCTCTGATCATTTGTATCTTCTCGGTAGTATCCCTTACCATGTCTGGACCTAACAGTTGTTTCTCTCCAACTTCGTCCCAACATAAGGGTGATCGGCAACTCCTTCCATATAAGGCTTCGAAAGGTGCCATTTGTATACTTGCCTGGTAGTTATTATTGTATGCAAATTCGACCAGAGGCAAGTGATCACGTCAGTTTCCACCAAAATCAATAATGCATGCTCTTAGCATATCTTCGACTACTTGATTGGTTCTCTCGGTCTGACCATCCGTTTGAGGGTGAAAAGCTGTACTAAAGTTAAGTCTCGTTCCCAACGAATATTGTAGTCCCTTCCAAAAATGAGAAGTAAAACGGGGATCTCTGTCAGACACGATTGAAACAGGAATACCATGTAATCTAACTATCTCCTTGATATACATTGCAGCCAGAACATCAATTGACCATCGGCTCTTGATCGGCAAGAAATGCGCTGATTTAGTCAATCGATCAATAATAACCCATATTCCATCATGTCCTCCCTTTGATTTAGATAGACCCATGATGAAATCCATGCCAATATCCTCCCACTTCCACCTAGGAATATCTAGGGGATGTAGTTTTCCAGCAGGCTTTTGGTGTTCTGCCTTGACTTGTTGGCACGTGAGACAGCGCGACACGTGGTCCGCTATTTCCCTTTTCATGTTGGGCCACCAAAAATTCCGTTTCACATCTTGATACATTTTGGTAGATCCAGGATGAATCGTGTACCTTGATCTATGAGCTTCATCTAAGATCTTCTTCTTTACCTCGGGATAATCCGGTATGCAAGTTCTATTCCTGAATATTAATCTTCCTTCACAAGTTATTTGGAAATCCGATTGTCCTTCCAGTTTGCCTTTGATCTCTACTAACATTGGGTCATTATCTTGAAGTGCTTGTATTTCAATTAATAGGTCTGACTGTATGCTTATATGAGATAATGTGACACATCTAGGGTCTGTGTCCATGCCTATATTGAGTTCAGAGAATTGCTCCAGTAATTTCCATTCTTGAATCATACAATTGGCTAACAGTGCTCTCGGCTTTCGACTAAGGGCATCTGCTACATGATTACCCTTTCTGGGATGATATTGTATATTGAAGTCGAAGTCTTTGAGATATTCTAGCCAACGTCTTTGCCTCATGTTCAATTCCTTCTGTCAGAAAAGATATTTGAGACTCTTGTGATCGGAGTATACAGTAAACTGCACTCCATAGAGATAATGTCTCCATATCTTCAGTGCAAATACTACCGCGGCCAATTCTAAGTCATGGACGGGGTAGTTCTCTTCATGCTTCTTCAATTGACAAGAAGAGTAAGCTATAACCTTTCCTTGTTGCATTAGAACACATCCGAGGCCAATGCCAGAAGCATCAGTGTATACCTCGAATTTCTCTCCTTCCACTGGTAAAGCTAAGACAGGAGCTGTAGTAAGATGATCCTTGAGAGTTTGGAAGCTTCTTTCACATTCTTCACTCCATTCGTAACGGATCTCCTTGCGAGTTAACCTCGTAAGGGGCACGGCGATCTTAGAGAAATCTTTGATGAATCGTCTGTAATAGCCAGCAAGACCTAAGAAACTTCGGATTTCGCTAGCATTGGTCGGTCTTTCCCAATTTCTTACAGCTTCAACTTTTGATGGATCTACTGATAAGCCATCCTTTGATATAACATGTCCGAGAAAAGTTACTTCTTCAAGTCAGAATTCACACTTGCTGAGTTTTGCATATAATTGATTTGTCCTCAATATTTATAATGCAATCCTTAAATGCTCCTCATGCTCTTCCTTGGTCTTAGAATAAATCAATATATCATCAATAAAGACCACCACGCATTGATCCAAATAAGGCCTGAATATGCTATTCATTAACTGCATAAAGGCAGCAGGGGCATTTGTTAGTCCAAAAGGCATAACAACGAATTCATAATGGCCATACCTGCTTCTGAATGCGGTCTTATGAATGTCATCATCTTTGATCTTTAACTGATGATATCCCGACCTGAGATCAATCTTTGAGAAATACTTGGATCCAGATATTTGGTCAAATAATTCATCGATTCTCGGCAGTGGATACTTGTTCTTGATAGTGAGATGATTCAACTGTCGATAGTCGATGCATAGCCTCATGGATCCATCTTTCTTTCTTACAAACAGTACAGGTGCTCCCCACGGGGAAGTACTTGGTCTAATGAATCCTTTCTTAATGAGTTCCATCAATTGCTCCTTTAACTCCTTGAGTTCAGCAGGTGACATTCTATAAGGTGCCTTTGAAATTGGACCAGCACCAGGGACTAAGTCAATGGTGAATGCCACTATTATATTGCTAGCTCGGACCTCGAGCAACTTCATCTCTTCGGCTCTACTGCGCCTGCCCCCAGTCTGGACCTGGGGAGCTGGCTCAGCGGGTGCTTCCTCCACCGGGTTAGGTATCACTTGAGCTTGCGGGGCCTGTTAGGTCACTTCCTTCTCTTACATGAACTCGGCAAGGTTCGGGGTGTTGTCAGGTTCTTCCCTTGACCGAGAAGGAATTACTACCAGCGGGGCCGAGAGGCTACTTGCTTCTTTGGTCCGCTGAGACTCGCGGGGGCATGACTGCCTTTCCCCTTGAGTCGTGAGAAACTCAATAAATGAAGGTATATTCTGGCCGACCGGCTCTCCGGGATAGAGACCGGAGGGAGGGGGAATCTCCATGCCTTGGACCCTAGGTTCAGGAATATTATATGACTGTTCTCCCCAGAGCAGGATGTTATGGTTGGCCTGAGGAGGGCGTCCCCACTTCCTTCCCGACCTAGTGACATGCTGGGAGGTGGATGCTTTGGCCTGATTCACTTCCGACGGCTCGGCGGGCGTCTCTTGCTCTTCTTATCCCAAGGAGAGGACGGTGTCAAATAATGCTGAGAGGGTGTTGCAATAAAGAACAAACCCGTTCTTCTTCTTGTTTCTGGGCCTTCTCTGCTTCTTTCTCTTCTTTTCTTTAGTGGCTGGCAACTGGCCTTGAGGAGGCTCACCCCACAAGAGAGGTTCTTCCTTCGCCTCGACTTCTGCCTCCGGAGCTAGTTCAAGTGACTCGAGCTCCTCCCAAGGGACATACTCCTTCAGCTCCACAGGCTAGATTTCGGGCTGTTCGTAATCTTCGAACCCATCAATAATGGCCTGGAGTCTTTCCACTGCAGGACTGGTTTCTTTGTGCACCCGCATCGGGACGTGTTTTTTCTTGTTGTGAGTGGGGCGCCTCATGACTAGCCGGGGGGCTGTGTCATGCCAAACAGGCATCACTGGTGGCGGTGCTGGTCGGGGTATAACACCCCTTATGTGAACCTCCAGTGTGGGCCGGGGAGCTTGCCTTCTCCTTCTATTCCTTGTCGGCGCAGTCTGCCAACCTCCTTGGTCTTGAGCTGGCGCCATGACGAAGGTATCATAAGTGGCCTTTGTGCTAGCCTCCGCCCACTCTTCAGGTAGCTGCTGGTACAAAGACACCATGTTGACACCGGTGCCGAGGCTCGGCATCTCGTGCGGCTGCGGAGGGTCTATCTTGTGCTCCCCCATATCCAATTCTCCCTTCCTGATCAAGGATTCAATGACATCCTTGAAGATGTAACATTCTTCGATAGTGTGCCCCAGCATCTGGTGGTACGGGTAGAAACAAGGATCATCCTTCTTCTTTATGTCACCAGGCCACTTCGGTTCTGGCAGCGTGATTTTGTTGTATCTGGTGGCCCATTCAAACAAGATCCGAGACTTATCTCGAGGAAAAGAATACAACTTATTCCTCATCTTCTCCCGCGGGGAAGGACCTTCCCGCCACTCAGTAGACCTGACTGGAAGAGGATTGGCCGTCTCCTTGGCTTTCTCTATCTGTTTCTCAAAAGCTTCGAAGTCCAATGTGTGGACTTCTGGCGGTATCGGTCTCTTTTCGGCCTGCCTGGCCCTCTGGCTTGAGGTAGCTGGAGTAGAGGAGTATCGAGTAAGAAACGCCTCGATCTCTGCTACTATGTTGTTTAGACGGTCAAATGATCGCACCTCAGCGCCGATCATCCTTTCAAGGATTTCCTTTTTCAGGTTCTGTTTACAAATTTGCACTGCATCCTCCTGATGCGGGGGACGTCTACATCTCATGCTAAGATTTCTCCACCTCTTTACGTAGTCGAGAGCCGACTCATCATTTCTTTGTCTCGTGGCGTAGTGTTCTGCCATGATTACTTTTCACTCAGCTATATAGAACCTTTCTTTGAATTTCTTCTGCATGTCGGGCCAATCTGCAATGGACCCGGCGGGCAAGCTCGAATACCACTCAAAAGCAAGCCCGGTAAGTGTCGAGCCGAAGAATTTGAGGAGGTAGGCCTCATCTGTAGTTAGATCCCCCATAACATTCACATAGTAGGTAATGTGCTCCCTGGGAGACACTTGCCCATTAAACTTCTCAAATTTCGGTGGCTTGGTGATGCCGGCCGGGAGCCTCCTGGCAGCATAGTGTGCCGAATAGGGTACCCGATACACATCAAAGGGCGTGTGATCACTATTACTCCTTTCTGCCAGCTTCATGTCTATCATCTGCTCCAGCATCAGTCTATTCATCGTCGTCGGGTCCATCGGGTTCGGGTAGAAATCAGCTGGTTGCGCCAGTGGCGTTGTTAACACTGTCACCTGAGGTGCAATGGTGGATCCCTGGAACGGTAGGTTCTGTGGCAGGGCCGGAGTTGTATGCTGTGGCTGGTGCAGGGGTATGCCCCCGGTGTAGCTGGGGACCGGTGGAGACATCGTCGCCTGTGGAGAAGCTTATGAGGCCTGACCGTTGCCTCCAGGGGTCTCTGGTAATGCTTCGGTTTGCCCGGATGTCGAGGGCTGAGCAGCTCTGTCGGTCAACTGCTTCCTTAACAACTCGATCTCCCTTTGATATTGCTGCATCATAAGTAATACAGCTGGGTCACTCATGGAGAGGCTAGGGGTGCCCCCTCTTTCTTCAGCTGGCGTCTCCTCGGACGACGTGGATGATCCTCTCGTGATGCCATCAGTAATGACATTGGCAGCCAGGGCCATTGACGATTCCCCATAGTCAGTTCCTTCAGTGTGAGCTTGTGTCTTCTCGGTTGCTACTTTCTCGCTTCTGGTGATAGGTCCTGGCCTTGCTGCAAGTCTGGTCATTTCCTCAGGCTCAGTCGGTAAGGCCCTGTACCGGCCGAATACTCCTGTCATGTTGCAAGTATAGACCCTTAGGCCTCTGCCTCTTCTCGCCGTTCTTCTCGACGTCCTCCCCGGGAAGATCAGTCTGTCAAAGACCAACCTCTGCGGCCTCACTTCTTCCCTTGGCGGGGACTGATAGTGCTCCTCAGAGCAGTTCCTCGACTCGGCACTAGGCACGGGTCGGATTTCTTCTTCTTCAAATGCGGAGGCCACTGCCCCCAGCAATCTTTGACGACCCAGAGGAGTGCTCCCTGGGCCCCGCAAGTAGTTTCTCATGGCATGCTCCACCCCTTCCCAGTCTTGATCAAGAGGAGAGGCCGGTGATGTTGCCCTGTTGACGGCAACGGACGTGTGGGTTGCAGGCTCCGCACGGACAGCCTGATAGTAGCATCAATGGTATTGACGGCGGGTGTTCTCTGACGGGGCCAGTGTGGCCAGTGCCCGCTAGTATGCATGGCCCGATACCCTGACCCGGTCTGTCTGTTGAGCCCTCGTCGGGCAAAAGGTGCTGGGCCCCGCCCGAGTTGGGGAAGTGAACCAGGCCGCCTTGGGAACCCATGCCTGCTTGCCCTTGGTCGACCTAGAGGCCGGTTGGTGCTGTGGGACTGTGGCCGGAGCTGCGGGCGTCATCCTGCCCTTCATTTTCTCCAGTGGCTGGAAGGAGTTGCGCACTGATACAGCTGGGACAACGTGCTCCGGGATCATCTCAATAGTGTTGGACCCGGTACATGAGCCTAGATCACCTCAACATCAATATAAATGCACAACAAAATAAACTAAATTTTTATCTCAAATTATAATTATGTTATCTCAATAGTAAAATTCAAATGGTAAATTTTATTTAACCTTTTGAATTTACTAAGGTGAGATAATTACTATTTACCTTGAGATAAAATGGTAATAATTGAAGTTACTTCAGTAAAAATTTAATTTTTTATTTTTTAATTATTAGATAATTAGTAAAATCAGAATTTGAATTTTATTAAAAATTAAATATATAAAATTTAAATATTTAAATTTTAATTATTAGATAATTAATAAATTTAAATTTTAAATTTTAAAATATTGATAATTGAGGATAATTACATTATTTAAATTTACTTTCAAACAAAATTATTAGATAATTAGTTTGAATTTAAATTTAAATGAGTATCATGTTTAAATTTTTAATTTAAATTTGATTATTGAATAATTAAATTTAAATTTAAATTTAAATAATTATCTTAATTATCTGACTTATTTGAATCAGATTCAAATATGCATGCCCCTGTTATAAATGATGGTTCTTTACGTGATTTGCTTTATTTACCTTGCATTCGCTTGCTTATGTGTTTAATTTTAGTTAATCCTGCTTCGATTTTTAAAAGTAAACAAAGCTAGCCTATTTTTGTTTGCACATCCTATTTTTAAATCTAAAAGTAAGAATTATTTTCAGAAATAATCCTTGATTGATTTTTTATATGAATGGGTTGACAAGTGATTATGGACTTGGTTAATGTAATTAATTGGGGTCTGCGAACCTCCTTTCTCTCTCTGTTAAAATTCCTATGTACTTCTCTCCCCCTTTACAGTTGTACTCGCCCTAAGGGCTGCTGAAATTTTAATGACATGTAATTTACATTTTCTCGATCAGCGTGTCGTGTAAAAGTTATAATTAATGCGGCGTCGGAGTTTGAAAGCGTGGAGCACACCCGACGAGGACGATCCAGCTACTTCGGAAGTGGGTCGGATGTCTTAGTTACATTAGGAATAAAGTCCATGATTACTTGCGATTTAATTTTGAATTGGATGCGTTTACTTTATGCAAACTACGAGGTACGGTAAATATATTAGATATATGTATTTTACCACCTAGGGTGAGATCAAGATAAAATCAAATTCCCTCGCGATTTAATTTTAGATCTGTAAGCGTGACTCTAGGAGTCGTCGTGATCCTCCATCATTATGGAGTGAATGAACGTCTTCGTTTCATGGATTTGTTGTGCTTTCCACAAGGTCCATGAGTTTGGAGGCGGGATACAACTACAAGGCTCGACCTCAATAGGGTGAGGAATTGAACTCGGCATTGTTGTGCATTCCACAGGGGTCGGGTCATGAACTCATTGCTATGTAGTAATGATGGTTAGATCTAACCGAGAATATCCTTTGTTGTACTTTTCACAAGCGGATGATTTCTTGGGGGCCGAATATCGGATATTGCATTAGATGCAAGTGCCTGTTGATTGCCCTTGAGATGATGTATGGCTTGATGTATTTTTCACAATGTCGTACATCAGTCTCGTTGGGATTCCGACCCACTAGGTTGATCTTGTTGATCTCCCGTTCTATATACTGAGGGTTATATAGTTCGATCGAAAAATAGTGGGACTAACTAAGATAGAAAATCACATCTAAGTTAGAATTTGAACACATACTAAGTTGTCTTTTATTTCTTATCCAGATTACAATGTCATCGTCCAACCCCCTCCGCGGTATCTTGGATGCCAACAGACTGACTGGACCGAACTACTCGGATTGGCTGCGTAATCTACGCATTGTCCTCACTGCCGAAAAAATAACCTACGTGTTGGACACGGTTCATTCTGAGCCAGCTCCCGATGCCGACGAGGGCGAGTTAATGACTTATGCTAAATAGTCTGAAGACTCTTCCCTTACCTAATATTGCATGCTAGTCTCTATGGCTCCCGAGCTGCAGAGACAATTCGAAAAGGCTGATTGTAAAAGCATACTTCTTAACCTACGCCAGCTCTTCGGGGAGCAGGGCAGGATTGAGAGATATGACATCTCTAAAAGACTTTTCAGGACATGGATGTCGGAGGGTGCTTTAATACAGGCTCATGTACTGAAAATGATGGAGTGGATAGAGAGACTCAATGCACTGGGGTTCAAGTTAGAGCTTGAACTGTGCATTGATCTTATACTCCAGTCATTACCCGATTCCTTTTCTTCCTTCATCATAAACATTAACATGAATAGAATTGATGCAACTCTCCCAGAGCTGCTCAACATGTTAAAAAGTGCTGAATGACCTATGCAGAAAGATAAACCATCTTCTTCGGTAATGATTGTTGGCCGGGCCAACAAGAAAAGGAAGGCCACCCAGATATCCACCAAAGGTGACAAAGGGAAGGGAAAGAAGAAGGCCATGGGTAAACAACTCGCCAAAGTTGAGAAAGGGAAAGGCAAGAAGAATGAAAAAGAAGACAAGTATTTTCGATGCGGGGAAATAGGGCATTGGAAAAAGAATTACAAGGTAATTCTAAATGAAGGTATTTTTGTCATAAACCTTAATTTGTCATATATGGAATCCACATCATGGGTATTAGATATTGGATGTGCATCTCATACCTGCAACTCTGTGTAGGTGCTGGCAAATAGAAGGCGACTGGGTAAAAAGGAGATTGAATTGAGGATGGGTAATGGAGCTTTAGTTTCTTCTAAAGCTGTCGGGACTGCACGCCTCAGTTTATCTTCAGGAGTCATTCTGGAGCTGAATGACTGTTATTATGTTCATAATATTATTAAGAATATTATTTCAATCTCTGGTTTGTATAATATTGGATATACATTGGCTTTTAATAGCACTGGGTGCTCTATAATGAATAATGGTTTGGTTATGGCCAATGGTTCATTAGTCAATGGTCTTTATGTATTAGATACACGTTCTAATGTTATGCAATTTTCCAATGCTGATGAAGTGAATTCTGCATATTTATGGCATTGCAGACTTGGTCATGTAGGTGAGAAAAGAGTATCTCACCTACACTCAAATGGGTATTTGAATACATTCGAATATAAGCCATTTGATACCTATGAGTCGTGTCTCATGGGGAAGATGACCAATGCTCCCTTTAGTGGACATGGTGAGAGGGCTGTTGACCTTCTCGAACTCATACACTCGGATGTGTGTGGACCCATGTCCATGGAGATAAAATGGGGTGACCTCTATTTCATTTCTTTTATTGATGACTTCTCGAGATATGACTGTGTGTATTTAATGAGACATAAATCACAATCCTTTGAGAAGTTTAAAGAATACAAGAATGAAGTAGAGAAACAGATTGGCAAGAGTATTAAGGCTCTTCGATCGGATCGAGAAGGTGAATACCTTAGCCATGAATTCACTTCTTATCTTAAAGACAATGGAATTATTTCTCAGTGGACTCCACCGTATACACCACAGCAGAATGGTGCATCCGAAAGGAGAAACATGAGCTTGTTAGACATGGTCCGACCATGATGTCTATATTAGGACTACCATTGTCTCTATGGGGCTATGCCTTAGAGACTGCAGCCTATTTACAGAATAGGATCTCAAGTAAGTCTATTCCTTCTATACCATATGAGATATAGAAGGGCAGGAAACCAAATTTTAATCACATTAAAATTTGGGGGTGTCCTGCCCATGTGAAAAGTAACGATAGTGATAAACTTGAGTCAAGAATAGATAAGTATAGGTTTGCGGGATATCCAAAGGAGACATTTGGATATTATTTCTATCACCCTTCTGAGCAAAGGGTCTTAGTGGCTAAGAGAGCTGTATTTCTAGAAAGAGAATATCTTCTCAATAAAGACAGTGGGAGCCCGATAGAATTGGACGAGGTCTAAGAGCCACAACCCGTAGACACAAACTCATTAGATGAGACTGTATCGGTTGATCCTATTCAGAGTGAAACACAGTCACTACAGAGATCTGGTAGACTACCAAGAGAACCTGAGAAATATGTTGGACATGTCTCAGAGAGGTCCTCTAAGGTATGTATCGATGAGGATGAAGATCCTCAATCGTAACAGGATACAATCCGTAGTGCGGACTCCGAGAAATGGCAAGAGGCAATGGATTCAGAGATCCAGTCCATGTACACCAACAAAGTTTGGAAATTGGTTGATGTACCCGAAGGGAAAGTCCCTATCGGCTGTAAATGAATTTTCAAAAGGAAAATCGATGTAGATGGACAGATTGACACATACAAGGCTAGACTAGTGGCGAAAGGATATCGTCAAAGGCAAGGCATTGACTATGACGAGACTTTTTCACCGGTAGCCATGGTTAAGTCAATCAGAATCCTCCTTGCCATTGTTGCATATCTAGATTATGAGATTTGGCAAATAAATGTGAAGACAATTTTTCTTAATGGAAATCTGTCAGAAGATGTGTACATGGTACAGCCCGAAGGATTCACTTCCATGCTTCATCCTAATAAGGTATGCAAACTTCATAGGTCTATTTATGGATTGAAGCAGGCATCTTGGAGTTGGAATTTAAGATTTGATGAGGCTATCAAAACTTTCAACTTCATTCGGAATGAAGATGAACCCTGTGTTTACAAGAATGTCAGTGGGAGCTCAGTGACCTTCTTGGTCCTTTATGTTGATGACATCTTACTTATTGGGAATGATATAGAGATGTTAACATCAACTAAGTCTTGGTTGTCCAAGACCTTCTCCATAAAAATTTTGGGAGAAATATCATATGTGCTGAGCATAAGGATCTATCGAGATAGATCTAAAAGGACGCTAGGTTTATCCCAATTCATGTACATAGACACTATCCTCAAAAGGTTTAGGATGAAAATTTTCAAGAGAGGTCTCATTCTCATGAGACATGAAATTTATCTATCCAAGGGGATGAGTCCTAAAACTTCTGAGGTGGTGGCACTCGGTGATAGGGTCAATCATGTATGCACTGCTATGTACCCGTCCTGATGTTGCCAATACTTTGAGCATTGTCAGTAGATATCAGGTAGATCCAGGCGAAAAGTACTGGAAGGTAGTAAAGGGCATCCTTAAGTACTTGCAAAGGGCTAAGGATCTTTTCCTACTTTATGGAGGAGAGGGCCTACAGCTTAGAGCTTACACAGACTCTAATTTTCAGTCAGATCCAGATGACTGTAAATCCATGTCTTGGTTTGTATTCATGTTGAATGGCGGGGCAACCAGTTGGAGAAGCTCCAAGCAAGATACGACTGCAGACTCGACGGCGGAGGCTGAATATATGCTGCAGCTGAAGCTGCTAAGGAAGCCGTCTGGATGAAGAAATTCATCTTGAAACTTGACGTTGTTCCCGAGATATCAGCTCCCATCCCATTATTTTATGATAATAATGGGGTCATCGCCCACGCGAAGGAACCGAGATCTCACCAAAGCTCGAAGCATATTCTGAGGCGCTTCCACCTTAATCGGGAGATTGTAGAGCATGGAGATGTGACGGTAGAGCGTGTACCGTCAGAAGATAATATAGCAGATCCACTAACTAAGCTTTTGACACATAATATATTTGAGCGCCATCGGGATAAGATGTGCCTCAAAATTGTGGATAATTGGCTGTAGTTCAAGTGGGAGATTGTTAGTATTGGTGTGCTACAGGCCAATTTTAGGTCGGGTAGGCCCGATATGTAAGGTTCCACACAGCACCCTCAGGTAACGCAGCGGATAATAAAAATTTCATTTGCCCGAACCCGGCTGCATGGAATCCCAGATCCATGCTCTGATCGACGTTTTAATCGCCTCAACCCCTAACTACGGGTTGCGTATTTATACCTTGCGCAGAACGACATTGTCCGCAAAACCCGATGCAGAATACCGAGCCGCACAGATGCACGGCCTCTAGAGCTGATCCACACGGATCCTTGCGCAGCGACGAAACCCCCCCGGCATGACCTTCCCCGACCCTTTCACCTTCTGGAGAGAGATAGCAAGAGGGAGGAAAGGGGGGAGGAGCTAATCCTCCTCTCTTAAGCCTTAATGCTTGGTTAGCCAAGAGTAGAGAGGAAGCTCTCGTAACATGTCTATATATAAGATTTTGGTCATTTCTTAAATAACCCATAAGGATCGAAATCATATATATATCCTTTTATTATTGTACATATATATTAAGTCCTCTTTTAAACTCCTTTGCAAAAGGAATTATAGGGAATTAATATATGTATTTGTACAATAATAATCTATCGCCCAAGAATCCATTGTGTGTGATCCTCTAGACCTTTAGTCACTCTAGTTTAAGGCCCATTAACTTCTAATTCTCAATTAGATGTAAATTAAACTTATTATTCGCTTCTACTAGAGCCGAATAATAGTTTAATTTATTCTGAATCTTTGATCACGTTGGGTCAAATAAATCCGCGTGATCCTAGAAGATGCCGGGTTTAAACCAGCCTGTCTGGTACCTGTAAGTGTACAGTTACCGCGTCGATATAATCCATCGCTCCTTCTATGAGTCTAGTACGATCGAGGATATGATTTCTGTCAAACCCCATGATCGTGTCATTTGACCATGACCTCCTTAAAGTGTATGACGTCCGTTCTAAACGAGCTCACACGACCCTGACCAGGAATTTAATGGAGCGTCAATGTCATGACCCATTAACTATCTGATATATACCCGATAGTGAGCGATCCCCTTTTGATCATTGATGATCTTCACACGTATCCTGGAGTGGTTAATGACTCGGCAACTCATGACTTATGGTTAAAGTCACTTAGCCAAGTAATTAAATCATTCCAGTCCTCGTGTAAGATCCGATCAATGTCTCAGGTCAAAGGACCAACGATGCTACTGAGACAGTTGGATCTTCGGTTGACATTAGATATAATCAACCATCTGAAGATCCAATAGCGGATCAGTTCAGTGCACTTCCTCCCAGGACGTACACCTACACATATGTGTTGGTGCCCCGCACCAATGACCATGAGATTGGTCACTGACATATCATGTGTATTGGTTTAATAGGTAATCAAAGTCCCCGAGTGATTACCCTCCAACCAGGAACAGTTTAAGGTATGCATCCATGTAAAGTCAATCTCATGTTCGAGATCCCATCTTGAGCTGACTTTACAACCACATATCATAGGGACATCGTAAAGTAATACAGAATCACATATTTACGCTCAAATATCACTTTATTAATAATGAACAAGATCGTACAACTATTGGGTCTACCCGACCCGAAATTGGCCTGTAGCACACCAACACTAACAATCTCCCACTTGAATTACAGCCAATTGCCCATAACTTTGAGACCCATCTTATCCCGATGATGCTCAAACACAGTCTGTGTCAAAGGCTTAGTCAGTGGATCTGCTATGTTGTCTTCTGATGGTACACGCTCTACCGTCACATCTCCACGATCAACAATCTCCCGAATAAGGTGAAAGCGCCTGAGAATATGCTTTGACCTTTGGTGAGATCTCGGTTCCTTCGCCTGGGCGATGACCCCATTATTATCACAAAATAATGGGATGAGAGCTGATATCTCGAGAACTACGCCAAGTTCCAAGATGAATTTCTTCATCCAGACTGCTTCCTTAGCAGCTTCAGCAGCAGCAATATATTCTGCCTCCGTCGTCGAATCTGCAGTCGCATCTTACTTGGAGTTTCTCCAACTGACTATCCCTCCATTCAACATGAATACAAACCCAGACATGAATTTACAGTCATCTGGATCTGACTGGAAACTAGAGTCTGTGTAAGCTCTAAGCTGTAGGTCCTCTCCTCCATAAAGCAGAAAAAGATCCTTAGCCCTTCGTAAGTACTTAAGGATGCCCTTTACTGCCTTCCAGTGCTCTTCACTTGGATTTGCCTGATATCTACTGACAATGCTCAAAGCATTGGCAACATCAGGCCGTGTACATGGCATTGCATACATGATTGACCCTATCACCGAAGCATAGGGTACCTTATTCATGTGTGCCACCTCCTCAGAAGTTTTAGGACTCATCCCCTTGGATAGGGAAATTTCATGTCTCATGGGAATGAGACCTCTCTTGAAATTTTTCACCCTAAATCTTTTGAGGATAGTGTCTATGTACATGAATTGAGATAATCCTAGTATCCTTTTAGATCTATCTCGATATATCCTTATGCCCAGCACATAGGATGCTTCTCCCAAATCTTTCATGGAGAAGGTCTTAGATAACAAAGACTTAATTGATGTCAAAATCCCTACATCATTCTCAATGAGTAAGATGTCATCAACATAAAGGACCAAGAAGGTCATAGAGCTCCCACTGACCTTCTTGTAAACACATGGTTCATTTTCATTCAGAATGAAGTTGAAAGATTTGACAGCCTCATCAAATCTTAAGTTCCAGCTTCAAGATGCCTGCTTTAATCCATAAATGGACCTTTGAAGTTTGCATACCTTATTAGAATGTAGCCTGGAGGTGAATCCTTTAGGCTGTACCATGTACACCTCTTCTGACAGATTTCCATTAAGAAAAACTATCTTCACATCTATTTGCCAGATCTCATAATCCAGGTATGCAGTAATGGCGAGAAGGATTCTGATTGACTTAACCATGGTTACTGGTGAAAATGTCTCGTCATAGTCAATGTCTTGCCTTTGACTATATCCTTTCGCCACTAGTCTAGCCATGTATGTGTCAATCTGTGCATCTGCTCCGATTTTTCTTTTGAAAATTCATTTATAGCCGATGGGGATTTTCCCTTCAGGTACATCAATCAAGTTCCAAATTTTGTTAGTGTACATGGACTGGATCTCCGAATCCATTGCCTCTTGCCATTTCTCGGAGTCCGCACTACGGATTGCATCCTGGTACGATTGGGGATCTTCATCCTCATCGATACATATCTTAAAGGATCCCACTGAGATATGTCCAACATATCTCTCAGGTTCTCTCGGTAGTCTACCAGATCTCCGTAGTGTCAGTATTTCACTCTTAATAGGATCAACCGATACAGTCTCATCTAATGAGTCTATGTCTACGGGTTGTGGTTCTTAGACCTCATCCAATTCTATCTGACTCCCACTATTTTTCTGGAGTAGATATTCTCTTTCTAGAAATACAGCTCTCTTAGTCACTAAGACCCTTTGCTCAGAAGGGTGATAGAAATAATATCCAAACGTCTCATTTGGATATCCCACAAACCTACACTTATCGGTTCTCGACTCAAACTTATTACTATCGTTCTTCTTTACATGAGCAGGACACCACCAAATTTTAATGTGATTAAAATTTAGTTTCCTGCCCTTCCATATCTCATATGGTATAGAAGGAACTGATTTACTTGAGATCCTATTCAATAAATAAGTCACAGTCTTTAATGCATTGTCCCAGAGAGACAAGGGTAGTCCTGACATAGACATCATGGATCGGGCCATGTCTAACAAGGTCTTGTTTCTCCTTTCGGATACACCATTATGTAGTGGTGTATACGGTGGAGTCCACTGAGAAATAATTTCATTACCTTTAAGATAAGAAGTGAATTCTTGGCTAAGGTATTCACCTCCTCGATCCGATCGAAGAGCCTTAATACTTTTACCTGTCTATTTCTCTACTTCACTCTTGTATTCCTTAAACTTCTCAAATGCTTGTGATTTATGTCTCATTAAATACACATAGCCATATCTCGAGAAGTCATCAATAAAAGAAATGAAATGGAGGTGACCCCCTTTTACCTCCATGCACATGGGTCCACACATCCGAGTGTATGAGCTCGAGAAGGTCAACAGCCCTCTCACCATGTCCACTAAAGGGAGCCTTGTTCATTTTCCCCATGAGACACGACTCACAGGTATCAAATGACTTGTATTCGAATGTATTCAAATACCCATTTAAGTGTATGTGAGATACTCTTTTCTCACCTACATGACCAAGCCTGCAATGTCATAGATATACAGAATTCACTTCATCAGCATTAGAAACTTGCATAACATTAGAATGTGTATCTAATACATAAAGACCATTGACTAATGAACCATTGGCTATAACAAAACCATTATTCATTATACAGCACACAGTGCTATTAAAAGTCAATGTATATCCAATGTTATACAAACCAGAGATTGAAATAATGTTCTTAATAATATTAGGAACATAATAATAGTCATTCAGCTCCAGAATGACTCCTGAAGGTAAATTGAGGCGTGCAGTACCGACAGCTTTGGCAGAAACTAAAGCTCCATTGCCCATCCTCAGTTCAATCTCTTTTTTACCCAACCGCCTTCTATTTGTTAGCACCTGCACAGAATTGCAGATATGAGATGCACATCCAGTATCTAATACCCATGATGTAGATTCCATATATGACAAATTAAGGTCTATGATAAAAATACATTCATTTAGAATTACCTTGCAATTCCTTTTCCAATGTCATGTTTCCCCGCATCGAAAACACTTGTCTTCTTTTTCATTCTTCTTGCCATTCCCTTTGTCAACCTTGGCGAGTTGCTTACCCATGGCCTTTTTCTTTCCCTTTCATTTCTAACCTTTGGTGGATATCTGGGTGGCCTTCCTTTTCTTATTGGCCCGACCAACAATCATTACAGAAGAAGATGGTTTATCTTTCTGCATAGTTCCTTCTGCACTCTTTAACATGTTGAGCAGCTCGGGGAGAATTGCATCAATTCTATTCATGTTAAAGTTTATGATGAATGAAGAAAAGGAATCGGATAATGACTGAAGTATAAGATCAATGCACATTTCAAGATCCAACTTGAACCCCAGTGCATTGAGTCTCTCTATCCACTCCATCATTTCCAGTACATGAGCCTGTACTGAAGCACCCTCTGACATCCGTGTCCTGAAAAATCTTTTGGAGATGTCATACCTCTTAATCCTACCCTGCTCCCCGAAGAGCTGGCGTAGATTAAGAAGTATACTTCTACAATCAATCTTTTCGAATTACCTCTGTAGCTCGGGAGCCTTAGAGACTTGCATGTAACATTGGACAAGGGAGGAGTCTTCCAACCATTTGGCGTAAGTCATTAACTCGCCCTCGTCAGTATCGGGAGCTGGCTCAGAATGAACCGTGTCCAACACGTAAACTATTTTCTCGGCGGTGAGGACTATGCGTAAATTACGCAGCCAATCCGAGTACTTGGGTCTAGTCAGTCTGTTGGCATCCAAGATGTCGTGGAGGGGGTTGGACGACGACATTGTAATCTGCATAAGAAATAAAAGACAATTTAACATATGTTCAAATTTTAACTTAGATGTGGTTTTCTATTTTAGTCAGTCCCACTATTTTTTGATCGAACTATATAACCCTCAGTATATAGAACGGGAGATCAGCGAGATCAACTTAGTGGGTCGGAATCCCAACGTGACTGATGTACGACCTTGTGGAAAGCACAACAAGCCATACACCATCTCAAGGACAGTCAGCAGGCACTTGCATCTAATGCAATATCTGATATTCGGCCCCCGAGAAATCATCCCCTTATGGAAAGCACAACAAAGGATATTCTCGGTTAGATCTAACCATCATTACTATATAGCAATGAGTTCATGACCCGACCCTTGTGAAAAGCACAACAAGGCCGGGTTCAATTCTTCACCCCATTGAAGCCGAGCCTTGGAGTTATATCCCGCCCTCAAACTCATAGACATTGTGGAAAGCACAACAAATCCATGAAATGAAGGCGTTCATTCACTCCATAATGATGGAGGGCCACGACGACTCCTAGAGCCACGCTTACCAGATCTAAAATTTAAACGTGAGGGAATTTGATTTTATCTTGATCTCACCCTAAGTTGTAATATAAATATATCCAATATATTTACCGTATATAGTAGTTTGCACAAAATAAATACATCCAATGCAAAATTAAATCGCAAGTAATCATGGACTTTAACCCTAATGTAATTAAGACATCCGATCTGCTTCCGAAGCAGCTGGATCGTCCTCGTCGGGTGTGCTCCGCGCTTTCAAACTCTGACGTCGCATTAATTACAACTTTTACACGGCACGCAGGCCGGAAAAATGTAAATTACATGTCAATAAAATTTCAGAAGCCCTTAAGGTGAGTACAACTGTAAAGGGAGATAGAAGTACATTGAAATTTTAACAGAGAGAGAAAGGAGGTTCGCAGACCCCAATTAATTACATTAACCAAATCCATGATCACTTATCAACCCATTCATTCAAAATCAATCAAGGGTTATTTTCTAAAAATAATCCTTACTTTTTGATTTAAGAATGGGACGTGCAAACAAAAATAGACTAGCTTTGTTTAATTTTAAAAATTGAAGTAAGATTAACTAAAATTAAACATATAAGCAAGCCAACTCAAGGTAAATAATACAAAGTATGTAAAGAACCATTATTTATAACAAGAGCATGCATATATGAATCTAATTCAAATAAGTTAGATAATTAAGATAATTATTTAAATTTAAATTTAATTATCTAATAAATAATTTTAAATTAAAAATTTAAACATAACAATCATTTAAATTTAAATTCAAACTAATTATCTAATAATTTTGTTTAAAATTAAATTTAAATAATGTAATTATCTTCAATTATCAATATTCTAAAATTTAAAATTTGAATTTAACAATTATCTAATAATTAAAATTTTAAATATTTTAATTTTATACATTTAATCTTTAATAAAATTCAAATTCTGAATTGATTAATTATAAATAATTAAAATTTTAAAAATCAAATTTTACTGAAGTAACTTCAATTATTACCATTTTATCTCAAGGTAAATAGTAATTATCTCACCTCAGTAAATTCAAAAGGGTTAAATAAAATTTAACATTTGATATTTACTATTGAGATAACACAATCATTACATGAGATAAAAAATTAGATTAATTTACTATGCATTTATATATTTATATATATATATCACAAATGTATATATATTTACATAAATAAATTAACCAAAAAGTAAATTTTTTTAAATAAAAAAAATTATGTCCGGCGCGGCCGCCCACGCAAGACGCGTGAGCTGTCGCGCCCACGCGCTCGCCACGTGGCGCGGCGCCGCCAGGCGGCGCCCACCACGCTGCGCAGCCGCGTGCGGGCGCCGCACGCGTGCGCCGCCCGAGCATGCGGGCGGCGGCAAAAATGTTTTTTTTTTAAAAAAAAATTTACTCCAGAGATGCCCTGCATCCTGGCATAAGAGAAATGCCTGGTATCCCCTTCTTCTATTAATAATTAAAAATTATAAATCCCCTATAAACATGGTTCTATACGGTGATAAAATACCGACCAGAGCGCGAACCTGGTTCTGATACCACTGTAAGGCTCCACACAGCACCCTCGGGTAACGCAGCGGATATCAAAAATTTCATTTGTCCGAACCCGGCTGCATGGAATCCCAGATCCATGCTCTGATCGACGTTTTAATCGCCCCAACCCCTAACTACGGGTTGCGTATTTATACCTTGCGCAGAACGACGTTGTCCGCAAAGTCCGATGCAGAATATCGAGCCGCACAGATGCACGGCCTCTAGAGCTGATCCACACGGATCCTTGCACAGCGACGATACCCCCCCGGCACGACCTTCCCCGACCCTTTCACCTTCTGGAGAGAGAGAGCAAGAGGGAGGAAAGGGGGGAGGAGCTAATCCTCCTCTCTTAAGCCTTAATGCTTGGTTAGCCAAGAGTAGAGAGGAAGCTCTCGTAACATGTCTATATATAGGATTTTGGCCATTTCTTAAAGAAGCCATAAGGACCGAAATCGTATATATATCCATTTATTATTGTACATATATATTAAGCCATCTTTTAAACTCCTTTCCAAAAGGAATTAAAGGGAATTAATATATGTATTTGTACAATAATAATCCGTCACCCAAGAATTCATTGTGTGTGATCCTCTAGGCCCTTAGTCACTCTAGTTTAAGGCCTATTAACTTCTAATTCTCAATTAGAAGTAAATTAAACTTATTATTCGCTTCTATTAGAGCCGAATAATAGTTTAATTTATTCTGAATCTTTGATCATGTTGGGTCAAGCAAATCCGCGTGATCCTAGAGGACGCCGGGTTTAAACCAGCTTGTCTGGTACTTGTAAGTGTACAGTTACCGCATCGATATAATCCCTCGCTCGTTCTATGAGTCTGGTACGATCGAGGGTATGGTTTCTGTCAAACCCCATGATCGTGCCATTTGACCATGACCTCCTTAAAGTGTATGACATTTGTTCTAAACGAACTCACACGACCCTCTGGCCAGGGATTTAACAGAGCGTCAATGTCATGACCCATTAACTGTCTGATATATACCCGACAGTGAGTGATCCCCTTTTGACCATTGATGATCTTCACACGTATCTTGGAGTGGTTAATGACTCGGCAACTCATGACTTATAGTTAAAGTCACTTAGCCAAGTAATTAAACCATTCCAGTCCTCGTGTAAGATCCGATCAATGTCTCTGGTCAAAGGACCAACGATGCTACTGAGACAGTTGGATCTTCAGTTGACATTAGGTATAATCAACCATCTGAAGATCCAATAGTGGATCAGTTCAGTGCACTTCCTCCCAGGACGTACACCTACACATATGTGTTGGTGTCCCGCACCAATGACCATGAGACTGGTCACTGACACATCATGTGTACTGGTTTAATAGGTAATCAAAGTCCCCGAGTGATTACCCTCCAACCAGGAACAGTTTAAGGTATGCGTCCATGTAAAGTCAGTCTCATGTTCGAGATCCCATCTCGAGCTGACTTTACAACCACATATCCTAGGGACATCGTAAAGTAATACACAATCGCATATTTATGCTCAAATACCACTTTATTAATAATGAACAAGATCGTTCAATTATTGGGCCTCTCGGACCCAAAATTGACCTATAGCACACCAATACTAACACGATAGATGTACGATCTTTTTCATTATTAATAAAGTGATATTTGAGCGTAAATATGTGATTGTATATTACTTTACAATGTCCCTAGGATATGTGATTGTAAAGTCAACTCGAGATGGGATCTCGATCATGAGACTGACTTTACATGGACACATACCTTAAACTGTTCCTAGTTGGAGGGTAATCACTCGGGGACTTTGATTACCTATTAAACTAGTACACATGATGTGTGACTGACCAGTCTCAAGGTCATTAGTGCGGGACACCAACACATATGTGTAGGTGTATGTCCTTGGAGGATGTACACTGAACTGATCCGCTATTGGATCTTCAAATGGTTGATTATACCTTATGTCAACTGAAGATCCAACGGGCTCAATAGCATCATTGGTCCTTTGACCTGAGACATTGATCGGATCTTACACGAGGACTGGGATGACTTAATTACTTGGCTAAGTGACTTTAACCATAAGTCACGAATTACCGAGTCATTAACCACTCCAGGATACGTGTGAAGATCATCAATGGTCAAGAGGAGATCGCTCACTGTCGGGTATATATCAAACAGTTAATGGGTCATGACATTGACGCTCCGTTAAATCCCTGGCCAGGGTCGTGTGAGTTCGTTTAGAACGGACGTCATACACTTTAAGGAGGTCATGGTCAAATGGCACGATCATGGGGTTTGACAGAAACCATACCCTCGATTGTACCAGACTCATAGAAGGAGCGATGGATTATATCGATGCGGTAACTGTAGACTTACAGGTACCAGGCAGACTGGTTTAAACCTGACGTCCTCTAGGATCACGCGGATTTGCTTGACCCAACGTGATCAAAGTTTTGAAATAAATTAAACTATTATTCGGCTCTAGTAGAAGCCAATAAAAAGTTTAATTTACTTCTAATTAGGAATTAGAAGTTAATGTGCCTTAAACTAGACTGACTATGGACCTAGAGGATCACACACAATGGATTCTTGGGTGACGGATTATTATTGTACAAATGCATATATTAATTCCCTTTAATTCCTTTTGGAAAGGCATATAAAATAGGCTTAATATATATGTACAATAATGGGAAGGACATATATATAGTTTTAGTCCTTTGGAGTTCTTTTAGAAATGGCCAAATCCTATATATATTGATGCTACGAGACTTCTCCCCTCTCTTGGCTAATCAAGCATTAATGCCAAGAGAAGAAGGATTAGCTCCTCCCCCCTTTTCCTACCCCTTGCTCTCTCTCTTTCTCCAGAAGGTGAAAGGGTTGGGGAAGGTCATGCCGAGGGGGTACCGTCGCTGCACAAGGATCCGTGTGGATCTGCTCTAGAGGCCGTGCATCTGTGCGACTCGGTATTCGTAGTATTCTGTATCGGGCACTACGGACAGCGTCGTTCCGCGCAAGATATAAATACGCAACCCGTAGTTAGGGGTTGGGGTTATTAATGCATCGATTAGAGCATGGATCTAGGATTCCATCGAGCCGAGATCGGGCAAATAAATTTTTTGTTATCCGCTGCGTTGCCCGATGGTGCTGTGTGGATCCTTACAAGAAGTTCTCAGACAACAACCAGCAAGTCAAGATACATCTCAAGCAAACTGTAGCAGAGTTCAGCATGAGAACTGCTACTTCAAGAAGGCTGCGTCGACACCATCACCTTATTGCGTCGACGTAATCAAGCAAGGCTGGGAGTAAGGACAAATGGCTCACAAAACTGTGAAATACCTTACAGGGCTGACAAATAGAGATTAAGGGTGACAAATAGGTTGATAGAGGTGAAAAATAGCTCAGCACGAGAGACACATGGCCAAGAAGCTAAATATACAAGAGTGGAGTCCACGCCATAGTCCAATGGAGTCGACACAGTCACGTTGGGCTCTCAAAGAATAACAAAGCTGACAGAAGGCGACGACTCCCAGCAGCTAAAGGTGAAAAATAGCTGTTATCAATAACAAATAGCCCTTAGCAGTGACAAATAGATCTCCAAGAGTGACAAATACCTAGCAAGGGTGACAAATGACTGATATCGATAACAAACAGCTCACCCAGGCTAAAAAGAGCCTCTGTGCGTCAATGCAATAGTCTGCTGCGTTAACGCACTCTCTGCGCAATCACCCTATTCCTACGAATCGCGCCTACAGCCAGCCTAGTCTTCAGCAGCACCAGCAGATGGCGTCTCCAGCATGTTGAAGCTCGCAAGACCAAACAACAAAGGCGACGGCTCCTGAAGATTAAGGGTGACAAATAGCTATGCAAGGGAAACAAATGAGCTATAAGGGTGAAAAATGTCTAATAGGGCTGACAAATAGCTCGTTGCAGTAACAAGTGGCCCGTAGCTGAAGGCTGCGTCAACGCGATACCTTCACTGTGTCGACGCATCTCACGCTATTTCAGGAAACTCCTGTCAAAATGTTGTAGAATAGCAACCATAAACCTTCAAAATCATGGATTTCAAGGTGTGGAGAAGATTCCTAAGACACACAAAATGTCCCTGTCATCATAAGTTTCCAGAGCAACATTTTACTCCAAATATATTACAGTACAACTTCTAGGAAATGACTCCCTCTTTGCAAACCTATCCTCTGGAGTCAGCCAACAATATTTTTTATGAAAAGAAAATATCCCTGGATAAAAGGACGTCCTCTCTGCTAATGGGAATTAAGATGCTGCAAGCTCCTTTGGTCAAACCCCCTTCGTTTATTCCAACCATTCAAGTTGAAGGATTATGGAGGGAATTGGTTCTACCCAGCTCTCTATATATATCAAGCTCAGTCTTGAATAAGAGAAGCTACTGCCCTTGTATGTATATCAAGCTCAGTCTTGAATAAGAGATGCTACAGCCCTTGAAGAGAGCCAACGTCCTTTGCGACTTAGCAGAATATCTGTGAGAAAGAAAAGAGAAGAGAAGAGTGCAGCCCAGTGCTAGGTCCAAGCAAGCCTAGTGTTGTGAGAAGGGAAGAAGAGTGAGCACCATTTGAGCAGCCTTAAAGAGATTCTGAGAGGAAGACAAAGAAAAGAGAAGCAGCCCTCCACGCAGTCAGTCCTGAGCCTGAGAAGCTTCCAATATGAGAGTAGCCCTCATTACAGCTTGCATATGTGTATCTGAAGCTGTAGCTAGAAATATCTTTGTTTCAGTCTGTTTGTTTTAATTTTGTCTTCTTGAAACTCTATCTGCATTCTCGTGTGTGTGTCCGGTGCTCTGGCAAGAGACCGAAAGTGTTTTGCTACACTTACAGCTTGTTTTCTTTTGTGGGGGGGGGGGGGGGGGGGGGGAGGGTTCATCCCCGTGTGTGTGTATGGGGGGGGAGGTTCATCCCCGCATGTGTGTGTGTGTGTGGGATTTCATCCCAATGTGTGTTGAGGACGACGTCCCCGTATGGTAAAGCCTGGTGAGAGGTAGACGTAGGTTGCAGATTTGCAACCGAACCACCTTAAAAATTCCTATGCAGTGGGTTGTGATTTGTGTGATTGTTCCATGTCTTCTTTCCCCACTCACAGGTTCGTGTGCTACCTTCATCACTTGCACTTCTAGTTGTCTTCCCACGATCACATTTACATTTTGCTCTCACACACCAAGAGCCTGATGTGTAGTAGTTATGCCAAACTGTTGAGCTCTCGCTGTTACTGCGTTCAACTGCACCTTGTATGCTCCCTTGACCCAACAGTCTGCGTAAGGTGACTTGTGTCTTTATTTTGAACTATTGTTATTAGATCCACTGTACATCACGTCTTCCACTTGCAGTTTAGCATAATGTGTGTGTTTATCTGTTAAGTTTGTAAAAGGGCAAAAGATTGTATCGGATCTATTCAACCCCCCTTCTAGATCCGGATGCACCCAAGGGTCCTAACACGAGTGTGACAGTAGGAGAGGGAGAGCGAGTGTGACAGTGGGAGTGTGTGTTAGAGAGAGACAGGGAGAGGGAGATGGTGAGAGAGGAGACACCGAGAGAGGGAGAGGATGACCGTGAGCGATAGAGAGGGAGAGGAAGATGGTGAGAGAAGAGATGGAGAGAGAGAGAGGGGGGAGATGGCAAGAGAGGGAGATCAGGGAGACTCCTACCAGAGGGGGGTTTCCGTGTCGGGCCCCAGACGTCGCCGTCATCGTTGGTCAGAGAGAAAGGGAGAGAGAGAAAGGGAGACGCCGCCGTCGGTGAACGTCGGAGAGAGAGAGAGAGAGAGAGAGAGGGAGACACCATCGTCACCCCAGATGTCGCCATCCATCATCAGGTAGAGATGAGAGCGAGAGGGAGGGAGAGGGTGAGCGAGAGAGGGAGAGCGAGAGAGTTGAGGGAGACAGTGGCAGACAATGGGCTTCGATGGAGGAAAATGAAATAGTTTTCGACGGAAAAAATTTTTGTCAAAAATTTCATACGAATATTCCGATAGTAATTTATTCCGTCGAAAATTCTCAAATACAATCTAATATAGTCGTTCTAATTTTCGACGGATGTTAATCTATTGGAAAGATAGTCAGAAATTCCGACGGATATTCCGACAGAGTTTCTGCCGTCAAAAATTCCAATGGAATTTTCGATCGACATTTTTCGTCGGAAATATAGATGGAGTTTCGGACGGAATATTAGCCGTCAGAATTTTCCGTCGCTAAATCCACTTTTTCTTGTAATGGATGAATCCAATGGTTTGTACCAGACCAGATATTGCACATATAGTTGGTGTAGTAAACAGGTTTCTTTCTAATCTAAGGAAAGAGCATTGAGAAGTTGTGAAGTAGATCTTTAGATATTTGAGAAGTAGCTCCAAAGTGTGTTTGACATTTGGGAGTTCAAAACTAGTTCTAGAAGGCTTTATAGATGTTGACATGGTCGGTGATATTGATTATAAGAAATCTACCTCAAGGTGTTTGTTTACTTTTGTAGGGAGAGTTGTGTCCTGCTAATCTAAATTGTAAAAATATGTTGCTTTATCTACTACGTACTAAGGCACAGTACATTATAGCAAGTGAAGTAAGAAAAGAAATACTTTGGTTGAAAATATTTCTACAAGAATTGGGTTTGAAGCAAGAAGATTATGTGGTCATCTATGATAGTCAGAGTGCTATGGATATGTGTAAGAACTCCACATATCACTCTCGTACAAAGCACATTGATGTAAGATATCATTGGCTATACGATGCTATTGAGCAACAACAAATGAAGCTAGAGAGAAGATTCACACTAACAAAAATCCTTCAAATATGATGAGAAGGGTGGTTCCTAGACAGAAGCTAGAGTTGTTTTAACTATTGTCAGGCATGGACTCTTGGTGAGGAGTCATTTCAGAGTTATACCCCACCATGGACTAAAGGGGGAGATTGTTGCGCTCGGTCCAGCCCATTTTGTGTTCCAAGAACAGGAAAAAGGAAGAGATGGGTGAGGGTGCATCATACCTCTCCTCCGAAACCTAATACCCTAATCACGAATGGGATGTTGCTTTGGGTAAAAAATTAGATAGAGCAACAGCGAAAAAGTAGTAGCGGCAGTCCTCCTTACGGCGACATCTTTGCAACGTTGGAGAGAGAGAAAGAAGAGGAGGAAAAGAAGAAGTGAGAAAGAGGAAGAAGGAGAGGAGATTGACGTGGCTTCGGTTTCAATATTTTTTCTTGTTCTCTTGAGATTGTGTTCTCTCCTATCCACGTCAGATTTGGGGATTTATCTTGTGTGAGGTAATCCTGTATATCTTCACCCTCTCGCTTATCAGGATTCGAACAAATCTTAAGAGAGAAACTATGTGTTACTATTTTGATATAGTAAAATATTGTCAATTTGACCCGTGCTTTTTTCCCCTCCATGTCATTGGGGGTTTTTTCACGTTAGAAATCTGGTGCATCTTATGTGATTATGTTCTTATTATTTTGGTGATTTTATTCGACTTAGGTACTTGCGTGTGGATGCCGTAGATAAATATTATAGTTACACAAGGGCATACAGATAAATTGATTTCGTGTTGATTCTCCAATTACGCATATACTTGTGTCTAGATTTAATTTTACAGTTCCCAAACACTCCTCACTGTGTGTTGCATCAACATCGCTATATAATAAGGGAGACAGTGGAAGGCCTCAGCGACAATAGTGGAATAGCTCCACGTCTCTCACCAAGAAGAGTGTCAACATCAGGGTGGTATATTATTATTATTATATTATTATTTATAAATCTAATATTATTTTTTTATTTTTTTATATCATCACGATGGGTGGGATCTACCTTGCATGGTCATCGCTGGCGCGATGCAAGTCAATCTCACCGTGCTCACTGATGTCTGGGTGAGATATACCTCCCACGGTCATTGTCACCCCCGATATTCATCGATCTCGTGGTGTTAGCCGACATCTGGGTGGAGAGGGCAAAGGGGAGAGGGTGCTCTCTCTCTCTCGGTATTTTTGATATTTTACATGTTAAAATGATTTTTGTAGGCATAATTTTGAAATATTCATCGGCATGGGAACCACGTGGATATAACTGTAACAATATGATACATATTAGAGATATCGACGGTAATATGTAAAAAGTAAGCTATAAATATAAATATGATATTTTATAAGACTATAAATATAAAAATCTCATTTAATTATTCTTTCGGATAATTTCACCGACCGTGAAGATGGAATAGGTTGGTTTTAGAGAGTTACACGTCCATTCATTAGGTGGTTGGCTGGTGTCGTAAAAACATGGCATAAAAACAATAAAAATCGCAAACCCGGCGTAAAATCTTTGCAACGATGTTCTATGATTGTAAAGCTCCCCTGTTCACCGGCGGAGAGGTCACACATCTCCGAGTTGATGAAACAGATGCAGAGGTGAGAGCCCATGTGAGGAGGCACGTGGGAGAAGCCAACGAGCGGGGTGGAGGGAGCTCTACACGGTTCCACGAATTTTCCTATAATCTCATAAAATCTAAAAAGAAATTTGACAGAAATAACCCATTTGTATACAAATTATTTAAGTACTATTATTACTTTCATACTAATTAATATAACCACACTATATAAACATACGAGCAAAAATACACTTGATACTATTACTTTCGTACTAATATCCCAGTGGTTGTTGGGCACGGAGTCCCTTAAATAATTAACTCCAAAGAATAAATAGTACTTGTTCAAATCTGGTGTCCAAAAATTTCCCCAGTCACTTATATAATATATGCACATGAGAGAGAAATCCGACAAAAGTAAGTGAGCAGTCCACATCCCCGACAAGGGACAACAACTCCGGTGAGAATTCCGCGATCGGTGTCTATCAAGCCATATATGTAGCTAGAGGATCATTGTTAATTTGCCGACAAATATTCTTAAAATCATGACTTAACCATAAGCACAAAATCCTTACTATATATAAGACTAAATATATACATATGGAAAAGTCCTTAATTACCAGATAAATTTAAGCACAAAATATCCTCATATTTATATATATGTCATCAAATATTGTTTTCTACCCGATTAACTTCTGCATTTATGTTTATAATGTAGAAGACAATTTAAAATAATATATATATATATATATAAAAGAATGGTATTTTTTAATGAAGTTTCTTTATTATTATTGGAGGCTATCATTAATCCTAGTATGAATGTTATCGATCCAACATTTAGTAGGCTGTCGCATCAGTGCTGAATGGACGTCTGAATATCTAGGATAGCAATTAAAATTGACGAAGAACTGTCATAATATACATATTAGAAATTAAGAAAATTAATTAATGCTCACATATACGACGGAAATGTGACCTTCACTTGATCTCTTAACCCCATGACGTGGGGCAATTTGATCGTTTCACCGATAACCTTTCGTAACATGTGTGTCTAGCATGAACTTGTTAAAAAGAAAAAGAAAAACCCTCTTGATCATGCATGTCTCTTAATTGGTAGACTTAAAAAATAATGATAGTAAATTGTAAAAAAAATAACCCTGTTGTACACATATCTATAATTGCAGAACTATTATACTTCTTATGTGTACATCAATTAGAATTAATAACCTTATCGCATAATATATAAACAGCTCTTCAAAGATGGCCATGCAGTAGTGGAGTGATAAATTAATACAGCGGTGAAAAACTGTTGTTCCACGCACAAACATAACAATTCTTCAAAATTATTACATGAACTCTAACAACGTAACTAGAATCAAGGTTCGTTGAGACGGAATGAATCACTTATCTCATATGGTCTCAGTTACAGATTGAGAGATCGATCTATGATACATAATGAAGATCATATGTATAATTATATTATATTTTATGATAAAATATGATTGATAGGTCAATTAATTTAAATTATTTTACTACAACCGTAACGGCCCGTGTTCGAATATCATAAGATGCATCAAATTTTTTATTTTTCTTCACTTTTCTTTAACTATTGAAAGGAAAAATGTTAAAACCCCGTGAGAAATTAACAAGAATCAAATCTCAACCACCTCATTTATGCACAACATCTCTTAACCACTGGACTTAAAAAATAATTTATAAAATTTTATTTGTAATTTTTATATTAACATTTTTATTTTATACCAATACGAAATAATATCTAACCATCCTATCCCGAGCCGTACGTGATCGGGACAAACCCTGACTAGAACTGTAGAAGGAGGTCTCCTGGACCGGAGACAGCGCCGGGCGGAATACATGTTCTCATCGGTACACACATCTCAAACACTATAAAAGATAACAACGTTACATATACCAAGCGAAACCTTGGTTTATTATTGGGATGACTCACAGTTGTCTCATCATCGCCAGATGACACATACGTGGAGTCATAACATCACACTTATTCCATGTATATCCGCACACGTACCATATCTATATATATAGAGCTGGGAGATCACGTACGAGAAGGGGAGGCCGTACACACAGCTGTTGCGGGGCCACCCAGGTGTGCACCGGGACGCGCCCCCGGTCGCGCGCTTACACGCAGGGCCTGGTGCAGAGGCAGCGGCGGCGGAAGCCATGGCACTCTCCCCCCGGGAAGCCCTCGCTGTGGCAGACGCTGGCGCAGTTGCGGCTGCTGAAGCAGAGACCCCTGTACTTGGCGCTGGGCGTCGAGCACATCCTCGCCTCCGCCACCTTGGTCGTCCCCATCATCTCCCCTGTTCACCGTCCACCCAGAGTCCCCATATTGCACCCCCACCACCACCGAAAACAACCCACACGTTTCAGTGATGAAAGAGAATAAGAGAAGAACAGTGAAAATACAAGATACACACTACGGAGTTGATGAAAGAAATGAACAGTGAACGCTAAACGACATTATTTATGTATAATACGTGGAAGAAGCTAGCCATATATATATATATATATAGGCAGCGTGGGGGGGGGGGGAGGTTTACCGGTGGCAACGAGCAGCAGGACGAGCAGGAGGGCGGCAGGGAAGGCCCGGACGCGCGCCATGGAGGAAGCTTAATTAGCTAGCAGGAGGGAACAAGGAAGACGAGGATGCAGACTAAGCGAGTGAGAATTGTGGTGTGATGACCCAACGCGGCAAGGAAGGCGGTGCGGTGGTGCTGGCTTATATAGAGAAAAAGGAGATGAAAGTACAAGATAACCATCCCAAGATTTTTTTTTGTGTATGAACCCATGTTATATGTATGCTGACCGTGCGTAGAAAATTAGAAATATCTATATGAATATCTCTTTTTAGGCGGCGTTATGCTTAAATCTAGAAGAAAATTCGGGTTAACTCTGGAAGAAAATTATTCCCCCCTCCCCCACGGACCTCACAAGTCGTACATGTATAGTCTCTCCTCCAGCACAATTAGATGAGACTTGAACTGATAATTAAACGGAAAGTATTAATTGTTACCGCTGAAGTATAGACTCTGGTGGTCTATGTGTGCTCTTTGCTAGTTTGCATCAATCTTTCTCGGTATACGTAGTGGGGTTTTTTTGTAAAAATATTTACAAATCCAAGCGTATTCCCAAACCAAGAGACTATTTTCGCACAATGTCATGACAATAGTTTCACCTTTACGAGCGACTTTTTCGTCACCACTAATGACCATTTTGAGATTAAAGATGAAGTGACAGCTGAGCTATAACTCAAATGACTACACGTGGGAATTTAAATCACTTACTTTTGTGTAAAATAGCATTGGAGGGTCTACGCGACCATAAAGTGATCGGTGGTCTTCGGTTTCTCGACTGGATCTATATTAGATAGGAATCGTTCTCATCCGATAAGATACAGTTGAATCGTATTGGATTCTGATTGACTCGGTCATCTTTCATCTCATCTCATAGGTCTTTCTTTTCTGGTCTCGACATCTTTTCACCTCCGACATTGATTTCTTCTCTCACTCCAGTGTCCACCCCCACTCCGGTGGCTCACTCTGATGACTCCGTCTCACCCCCAACAGTCTCCCACCGCTGTTGGCAATGTCTCTTTGGATCAGATCATCATCTTCACTGTCGGATCTCAGATAATATCGTTGGATCCTCTCCACCATCGTCAGATCTCATGTAACATCGTTGGATCCTCTCCACCATCGTCAGTTTCTCACCGAAACACGTCTAAAAGATCACAGAGAAGGATATAGAGAGAGAAACATTCGATCCAAGTCGACCTCCGTGAATTAGAATAAATTCACCCGAGTCATCCCGACTCAGACCGAGTCGACGAATTATGTGGGTGACCAGGCAGAAAAGCTTTAACTTCTCTTGTCGTTGGTGCTTGAGCTATGAAAGGCATGTGATAGGAGAAATCCAAAACTCTTCTCTAGTGTTATTATCCTTTTCTTCAACCTTTTTGCACGTCTTAATTGATCGTGATATCTAGACAAAGGAGAACCCACTAGACGAAATCCATACGATCTTATTCCAAACGTTGTGAGAGTGAAAGTTTTGCCTTGCTTGCTTGCTGCGAAGCTACCATTGACAGAAGCATTCCGCAATTATCTCCTCCTCCGGTAGCAGCCGGCTGCTCTGCGGAGAGCTAAATCACCACTACAAGTATTGAGGTGACAAATCTGCAGAAACATGGCAATTTCCCCTGTGCCACGCATGCAGTAGCTAGTTAATTTGTCTAGCCCATATCTTCTTGCTATATATGCGAGAACCCAAATGCATGCAGTGGAAATTACGTAATACTAAACCCATGGGAAGTAGGACTCATCAATACCAGGGAACCGCACGCTGGCTTTGATGGAGAAGACGCCAGATTTGACCCGGTGCATGCCCCTCCCTTCTTCCTCTTACTTTCTCTCGCGTCCCCCTTCTCCATCCGACGCCTATCCGTAGCAGTACGCTCCCCTGTAGAAGCATGTCTTCATCCCCCGCCCCCTCGTCCGTTGGCGCGCAAGGAGGACTAGTCAATAGAGGCAGGCGTCTGATAAAGACTGGACAGCAGAGAGGGTGAAGACCGGATTACTTCACTCTACTCTTTTATCACATCCAATCCCATCCGTCACAAGAGTGATGTTGACTACACCGCCAGTAGTGGTGGAGTTGTTTTTTTATTTTGTTATGTGGATCTCACCTTTATTTTATTTTAGAGTAAAATTCACATCATAAAAAAATATTTTAAAAATGAAAAATAAGATGTGTATAATATCTAAAACTTCATATCTTATGTTGGGCTCAAATTACTTATTTAACTTAGGATTTACTCCAAAAAAATGTGAATAGTGACTTATATATTAGTACAAGAGTACTTGAGCTCCACAAGAAAATAAAAAATATCTACACCGCTAACGGTGTAATAAGTATTATTACTCTGATCACAAACAAACAATAAGATGCAAGTGACATTTGGAAAAGTTACAGAAGCTTTCCAAAAAAAATTTATTGGATCCGACGAACAAGATAGAGCATATCATATTAGGTCGGCCTTTTTGAGATTTTGGAGTCATTCAATGTAAAATAGAGGAAGATCATATTAATTTTTTATTTTGTTATGGTTTTTATTTAACAGGAAACTATTCTCAAGGTGTCCCTTCACATATAGACAATAATAAATATAAACTATGTAGTTCAATTCATAATTATAAATTTTGATATTATATTAAAATTATTAAATTATCATTATTAAAATTTTAAGAAATTAATTGAAAAAAATATATTATATATTTATTTTTTTAATCTCTATAAATGAAAAACATCTTTAAAGATTGGGGTGAGATGATGTATCAGAAGGAGTGAGAGCTAATACGTCGTCTCACCTTGATTAATGGAGGATATGTGTCGGTAAAAAAAGATGGAGCCCACGTCTTATCTGTTAATTATCTTGCTCTCCTATTCACTATATAATAGAGACGAGGACGCAAGAGAGGACTGAGGGGGGTGTGCGTGTTAGAACTTGGAAGAGAAGTATCAAATCTCACGTCACTCTTACATGACGTGAAGTAATTATATTTTAATTTTTTATAGATAATTAAAAAATATAAGTGAAAAAATTGCAAGTATCACCGACACTCGTAAAATTTGAATTCACAATTTCCCTCGTACAAAGTGAAAATCTCAAAAGAAAAAAGGTGGGTTGTATGATTTCGCAATAATTGACTCCCTTCCACGTCCCGTTGCAGCAAAGCTTTATTAGGATTTCACAGAAAAAAAGGGAAGCTCCATGGTGCTTAAATATTTCTTTCTTATATTAATATTGTAAACATGGCGGTTGATAAAATAAATAAACTTTTAGGCTCTCTTTGGTAATCGAATAACGCCGCCGGATTATTCATCCCATGAGAGAGAGATTTGTGGGATCCACTAAAAACTCTCACACACAGCCTAGTTATACGGGGTCGAATATCTCATTCGATCGAAAAGGGTCGAATGAGATATTCTGCCCGACTAACAAAGAAGGCCTTAGTGATTGTATCGATCGGTAATATACGGAAGAGAAGTATCTTGAAAGAATCAAGTAATATTTTGATGTGCATTTTTCGCTCTCTTAAATATCTTATGTATTAGTAAAATTATACAAAACATATATTATAAGAGAAACTAGATCAAAAATATCTCACTCTCGGTTCCGCCGTCACATTTAAAACCGATATATCCGAACTTGTCAAAATAATTTTATAGATTTTTTTCATATATATCCTTATAAATATCTATATTGTCACCCACTCAAATATCTTGTCAAAAATATTTTGATATAGTTACAAATTGAGAATGGTAAAATAGAAAAGGATTAATTTACCCTTGTTAGTCATCTCTCTCTCTCTATATATATATACACACACGAGAATGTTTTAGATATCTCACACATCCTAATAGTAGAGAATGACATATTTCAAAGAATATTCGTCTCCCATCAACGACAGTTAATTGCAGGGACATAATTATAACATTTCACCTATTTAAAGGGTATTCACGATAATATGATTAAATGACAGATATATTGACAATAAAAAATTTGAGAGAAGTATATACCTAAAAAACCCTATGTTTTTTTTTTATAAAATCAATCAACCAAACATATCTCCGCTAACGCCACATACATTTATATACGCACATCTCTCCTTATGAATTAATTTTGCAAAGGCCAAAATGCATGAAAACTTTCATCATATATAACATGTCTCATGTACATTATATATTTCTTCGAGTACTGGCCTTCCCTTTTCTCCCCCTCCTTTTGCCTTCCATTACACACCCTTTTGCTAGGTACACTAAGAGAAGAAGGCACATGGTGAGAAGGCTGTTCCACCGAATCTAATCGTGATGGTGTATGCATGTTCTAAATGGACGCCAACAGAAAAGATCACAATTATTGACGCTACGAAGGGGGGCCGTCTCAACAGCTGTTAAAAGTCTTCGTTTCTTTTGGAAATTGAAAGAGGGGAAAAGAGTTGGTGAAAGATGGGACCGACCCTCCATTAATTTTCAAAGGCACTCATTCTGGATGGTGGGACAACAGAATGAGACTCCTTAATTATGAGAACCTGGTCAGATTCTGGGGGCTTGTAATCGGTAGTGTTTGGAATAGATATTGGGGAAGGATGTTAGAAGTTGTAATCATTAGAATTAACATCTCCTAAAAAGTATTTTCAAAAATATCAAATCATTTTTTACTCTATGTTGATTTCGAAATTTTGAAAACTGTCTAAAGGTAACCTCTTCTCTCTTTTTAAGAATTTCGAGTGCACTGTTAATTCCTGTTCTTATGAATTCCCAAGTCGTCCCTCCTCCTGGCTGGTGCAATTCTCACTACTAATTATGTGCTCGCACTCGACTGAAGAGTGGATAATTAAAAAAAAAATTTGATAAGGCCATGCGAACCCGGCCCCAACTGATAAGGCCGATCTATTCAACATGCCTCTAATTAAAAAGGAGTGGGGACCTCTTAAATAGAACTTGACGTCGAAGGGAAATTATATAAGACTTCGCATACACATCAAAACGGGATAATGACAAAACCCCTTCGTATAAGAATTGAATAATGGAGGTAGGTAAAGATTCGACATAGGATAGTGGAGAGCAGGATCGGTGTGGAGATTATTGAAGTTATATTGGAGTCATCTGACCCAAAAATAGAGGGATATCACATTTTTATTTTATTTTATCCTTCATAATTTGACGTGAGACTACTATGTATATATATAATCCTTCACCTATAGATAATGACAAATATGGGATATACGGCTCAATTCCCAATTGCCATGGACCTTGATGCTACATTAAAATTATTGACCATCAGTCACATGGTTTGAAGCTTTAAGAAATTGAGGGAAGAGAAATATCTTCTTATATTTGCATTTTATTTTAAATGTGGATGAGAGATAAAGAATTAAAGAGGGATGTGGATGTTGGATATGACGAGATCTCTGCATTGAATGTGGATTACAGAGCGCAAAGAGGCAGGGGGACATGGAGATTGGAGAGGGACGTGGACGGTGGAAGTGAGGTATCAAGTCGGACGTCCTCTCCTATGATGTCAAGTAATTTCTCAATATTTATGTTTTATTTTAAATGTGGATATGGAGAGGGACGAGGACGGTGGATGTGAGGTATCTTTCTTATATTAATACTATAAAACACTCTATTTTGTTGATAAAAAGAGTAATTCGGTATGGATAGAAGAGAACTATCTTGACATAAGTGTATAAAAAAACCATTTTGATGCCAACTTTTCACTTTCTTAGACATCTAATGTATTAGTAAAATTAAACAAAATCAAATATAGAAGAAACTATCGCCCCCCCCCCTAAAAAAAACTCATTTTTTTAGTTCGGGTTTCTCGCTCAAAACCGATTTCTACTTGACAAAATAATTAATTACAAAGAAATCAACCAGCCAATGGTGACTCGTGTATATTTTCTTTTTTTTTTGGTTTTTTTAGTCCCTATAAATAAGTATATTTGTATTTTAATCCTTCAAATATAACTATTATTTTTAAAGTCTTTCTAATCCTTTAGGGCGTCTTTGATAACCGACTACGGGGGTGCCGTAATCGACCCCGAAGGGTCGATTACGGTACCCGGGGTCGGTTACCGGGCTTCTGTGAGGGGGAGGGCGAGCGGAGGCGGGGCCCATCGGTTAGCCGGTGTCGACTAACCGAGGGACAAAGCGGTTGTCAAAGACGTCCTTAATTCTTATTTTTAAATCCCTATAATTTAAAGGCGTTAAAAAGAGAGAATATATAGGAGAATATTCCATCCTAATATAACGGGACACGTAAAATGTTGAAAATACCACTGCTCTTTGTCTCTTTGTTGACTCTCTATCTCTCTTCTCTCTTTCTCTCCCCCTACCCTTTCTCTCTCCCCAATCCAGTTTTTCCCCACCTACGATGATGGCGGTGCTGATGGAGACGATGATGATGGCACAAGTATGAGGATGTAATCGGCAGGGCCTTCCTGCAGACGTCCGAATCGGGGGGTGAGGGGAGAGAGGGGAGATTCGTCACCAGAGGTGAGAGAGAGAGGGATGGGATGAGAGAGAGAGAGAGGGAGGATATGGGGTGAGAGAGGAAGAATGTGCAAGGAGTGGCGTCTCCCCCTTAGGCTCCAATGGTGACAGAGGGAGAGGGAGAGAGAGGGAGGGCCCTCCTGCCGTGACAGAGGGAGGGAGAGAAGAAGGAGTGCAGGCCCACGGTGAGAGAGAGAGAGAGGAAGACACACACAGAGATTAAGTTTTTCCTAGTGGCCTTCCCTTTCCTCTCCTCATGGCTTTTTCCTCAATTATTCTGTGGACAACATTGTGCTAAGTTTTGTGCAGGACTGTGAGAGAATTGAAGAGGACTCCTATGAGAGGCTGGTTATATTCCATGGATAAGCATGGTCCACCTTAAATAATGAGTTCTTGAGGTTTTTCTTTTGGAATTGAGTTCTCAATGTGATGTTCCTCAAATTCCATATATTTAACTTATTATTATTACTATTATTATTATTATTATTATTCATTCTTTCTTTCAATGCTCACAACGTTTCCATGACAACGCCCGTGAGCCCCACTGACTATGACCACCAATCCAAATCTATAGGATCATCTTCACTATAGGTGCATCCGTCGGCCAACCCCAACTTGGCCAACTTGCCATTTGTTATATGGTCCCTCCCGTCTAGGCCGGAGGTCCTGATCCAACCTTAATCAAGTTTGAACAAGTCTGACTCATCCTGAGGTGGGTTCTTAGTTTCTGAATCATGTTTGTATCTCCTAAAGACAGTTGGGAGAACTGAATCTTTACCAATAAATCAACATTAAGCCAAAATTGGCCAAGGACTCGCCCAACTATATAGCATACATGGGCCAGGCCCAAGTTTATCCTAATCCAGACTCCAAGCAGGCCTGCTTTGACGATGCTGCAGATAAAGTGGGGAGCACAGCCAGCCTTCTGACTATGTCCGAAGGGTGTGCGTGGGTGAGGGAATTTCATGTAATGTCAACCATCAGATGACGATGTGAGGGGCTCGTGCACCAACGGACTCGGCACTACTATAAGACTACCCTGTATGTCGAGTTCCATAATGCCATTGCTAGCAACATAAAAACCCCAGGAGCCATAAAGATTTCTGATCCAAGGAGGCCTACCTAATAAGAGACAGATCTGTTCAGGTGCATAGGGATCACATAAACCTGGTGTTTTTCAAAAACCTTCAGGGGATTCAATCCCAATCTAGTGTCATGCTTAATTTACGGACAGCAACATCAATGATAGACATTCTCTGCATTGAGATGTCACATGATCCATACCCTTCAATGAATGAAACTACAGACTGTTCGGATAAACTTAGAAGAGTATGGTTTCTGTTGGACTGACTTCACATGTTAAAGGCGGTGCTGCAACTTGCTGCTACAGTTCTAGTTAAACTGGGCATAAGGGAGAAATGACAGACTTGGTGCGGTGGCCAAATGCCAGTTTTTGTTGTTCCCTCGGGCAAGAAGTTAGGTTGGGAGTAACTGAAGCATACACACTAACAACAGAGTTTTTTCTCATACAATTCTCGTTGAGGCGCACTTTGTACAGAAAGGTTACATATACAAGTCCATGGCTGCCGCAGCACCACATCTTATGGTGGTAGTTCTGGACCATCCTCCACACATTTAGTATCCCTTATTTATGGCTGCTCTGCTCAGTGGTCTGGAAGTCAGAAATTGCAATCGAAATTTCCTTTGAAACTGGGCAGAACAGTGACAGCAACCTAGACATCGTGACAAAGACTAAAATTCTGCATTCAGACCTTTTTTTTGGGGGTGGGAGGGGAAAGCGGGGGCCGCGTCTCCCACCGCGCCCTCCTGCCGCCTGCGCAGGAGGGGTGTCCACCCCGCCACAGGCAGGGGGACGCATTGAGACTTCACTTGTTTCATCAAGACCACAACCGACATGGAACACAGTTGGCAAGAACATTCTGTCGTTAATGCTCAAAACACTACTATTGCTTTAACATTGTTTGCACTCAAAACAGCTGACATCCCAACAAGTTTATGTGAGGAACAAGTAGACCCAGATTGTATTTATTTTTGTCAGTTGCAAAACACCATATACCCGAGAGTTTGAGGGCACCAGGAATCAACAGTAACATTGAACTGAAGAGAAGAATGTACGCCAATTTCACCTAATATCAAACTGGAAGTAGCATTCTGGAATGGTGCCCTAAGGAAACAGTTTAGCCTATCTCAGAAGAACATGTCAGCTGGTTACTGCAAACTTCGACTTGGACACTTCCCCTCAAGACCCCCCCCTCTATCTATGTTGTGCCCCTGTGATTTTGATGATGGTTTTGATGATTGGTTTTTGATGTGAGTTAATCACTGTGAGTCATCTTGCTGTGTGTGTCATCATGCTATTATTCAATCATTCTCTGATCATAATGCTTTCTTTTTTTCTGCTCGATTAATTCATGTTTTATCATGTAAGTGAATGGAGTTCATATGGCTGTCAGATAACATGCTCTATTTAATTCTGTCTACACTCTGTCTGCACAGTCTCCACAGTAGTGCGTCAACTCCTTGAGCTGATGCGTCGACTCTTCAGTTCAGTTTCTTCAAGTCTATACATTAGACTGTGGCAAAGTCTATTCATTCGTTTGGGTAACAAAGTCTGTACAGCCGTGTCATATGCTCCTGAAGTTCATATCATCAAGTCTATACAGTGGACTGTGCAGCCTGTTCGTGTTGGTGAAGTCTATACATTGGTCCTTCACCGTCTCATGCATTGTCTCTGCCAACGTCTCATTTAGAGTCTTCCCTGTGTTGAAGTCTGTACAGCGTCAACAGTGCATCATTTCTAGAAGTATGTACATCGGCATGCATTGCATCAAGTGTATACATTGGGTCATATATTCACTGTAGAGTCTACACATTGCTGGGTCTTATTCAATGTCTTCATGCATTCATCAAGTCTATACGCTGGAAGACAAAGTCTATACAGCGTCAACTCATTGGGCTGCAGCGTCAACTCAGCAAGTCTATACATCCTCAGTTGAACGTAAAGTATATACGTTGCAGCGTCAACTCATTGGGCTGCAGCGTCAACTCAGCAAGTATGCACATCGCCTTCAGACTTTCAAGTATATACACTCTATCTTCATAGGTTTCAAGTCTGTACATCATGCCTTGCTATTCAAAGCCTTTAAAGTCTGTACATTGGTTCAGACTCTTCAAAGTCTGTACATTGGGCCTTCAAGCTTTTGAAGTCTATACACTGGACTTCATTTCACCAAGTCTATACACTGAACTTTGTTTCACCAAGTCTGTACACTCCACATCTTTTCCTACGCTTGCCAAGTCTATACACTCATACCTTTTCCTACGTTTTACTGGCCAAGTCTGTACATCGCTAAGTCTGTACATTGTCTTCAGCTCAAGCGTTCAAAGCCAAGTCTATACAACGCTAAGTCAATACATTGAACTGTTCTTCAAGTCTGTACACTGGCTTCACGTTTTCAATGTCTGTACAGTGGCTTCGCATAGGCAAGTCTGTACATCGACTTCACTCAGTCAAGTCTATACATCCACAGTGGATCATCAAGTTCATACATCCACAGTGCACGTTCAAGTCTATACATCCACAGTGCACGTTCAAGTCTATACATTGGCCCTAACACTCAAATTCTGTACACTCGCTGCACTGTACAAGTCTATACACTGGAGTCGTCAGCTGTGAGGACAGCATGTCTGTACACTGGTTCTCATGCATGTTAAACATGAAGTCTGCACACTGCATGGTCTCAACTTGCGTCTCACTGAGGATCCATACACTGTAAAGTCTATACATACTTCATCGTCTTAGAGAGCGTTTCAGGCATCAAGTCCATACATCTGATCGTCTCTGTAAGCGTCTCAAGCTGAAGTCTAAACATTGGCGCATTGTTCATGCATAAGGTCTCAAAGTCTATTCAACGAGGGCTTCGCATCTTCATGTCTATACATTGGTCGGTGCAAGTGTATACAATGGACGAGTCTGCATAACGCATATGTTCTAAGTATATACACTGTGTTGCATTACATGTTTTTACATCTAAGTCTATACATCTGATAGGCTTATTAATGCATCAGTCTGCAAGTCTATACACTGAGCTCGCATGAAGACTTAAACTCTATACACTCACTCAGTGTACACACTTACTCACTTGCTGTTCTTCAAAGTATGTATATCGCATAGCTTCACATATTTGAAGTCCATACATTGGAGAGTTTGTACATTGCATTTGCATTCACAAGCCTATACATCCTGAAGTCTGCCATTGCTCCCTCATTCAATGAAGTCTGCACATTGCTGAATGTTCTTCAAGTCTGAACAGCGGATGTCTTCATATGTGAAGTCTATACACTGCATGCTCACTCAACTAACTCTATACACTCATTTGTTAACCTTCAACTCTATACACTCGACTGTTAACTTCAAAGTCTATACACTCAAGCTGCAGGTTGACTGTACACACTTTGTTAACACCTGAACCAAGTATATACATCCAACTGATATCTTCCTATGTATGTGTGGCAGGTACTGTTCGAGAAGCTGAAGGCACGTGATCCAAGGACCTGAGATGTTGACACGTGGCCAAATACCTGGGCGGGAAATGTGGAGGCCACACGTGCCCAGTGCTGCCTCTGCTCGAGTTGCTATAAAGGGAAGTCTCAGTTGTCTGAAGGAGACTGATCGAAGCCTTGAGAGCAATAGGAAAATAGCAGAAGTGCAGAAGTGCTGAGAGTTCGATCCAGCAGAAGAGAAGAGTTGCAGAGAAGAGAAGAGAAGAGAAGAGACAAAGAGAGCCTGCGAAAGAAGAAGAAAAAGAGTGAAGAAGCAGAAGAGAAAGAGAGAGAGAGAAGGAGTTCGTTGAGAAGAAATGAGAACAGCTTTAAGATCTGTCCTCTGGCGTTTGGATCAAATCCAAGCCAGACCTGCTCCCTTGAGAGCTACATTACTTGTATTTCGTTTCTAGCTTTTGGCGCTGTGATTTTTCATCCTTTCTTATTTTCTTTTTATCTTTCCATCTTTGTACTTCCGATCCTCTGGACTGAGGTCGGGTTCCTCCTGGTGGGTCAGGAGAAGGGAGATCTGATCTCCGGTTGCAAGTAGCTGGGAGCTACTTGTGGGTTCCCTCCGGTTTGGAGGAAGGGAGGATTGGTCCTCCGGTTTCTGGGCTTGCGGGTTGCAAGTCCAGGGGTCCCTCCTGGTCTGGAGGAAGAGAGGTCTGCGACCTCTGGTTTCCAAGTGGCTGGGAGTCACTTGGGTGTCCCTCCGGTTGGGAGGAAGAGGGGAGGCTGTTCCCCTGGTCAAGCTGTGTGGCAGCAACTGTTTGCAGACTGAGTCTGCTTGGTTCTAGCGTTTGCTAGTGAAGCCTCACTCCGGTTGGGAGTGAGGGGTGGATGTAGGTCTGGAGGACCGAACCACCTAAAAATCTTTTGAGCAATGGTTTACTTTGTGTGATTACTTCCGCTAGATGCTTGGATAGACGCGCTTCATGTGTTTGCTCATAAGTTTAATTGAATTAGTTTTATGCTGTGATTGCGTCTAGCATCTGAGTTTTTATTTGGCTATTATTCATAGAAGGATACATTCACCCCCCTCTGTATCCCGGCCTAGCACCCTAACAGTTGGTATCAGAGCCGGTGTCTGCATACAAGGTCCAGCGACCTGCAGATCCGATCTTGCAATCTTAGGTGCTAATTTACTTTTGGTGCATCAATATTCCTGTTGCATTATATCTGTTTGTCTCCATGGGTGAACCACCAGTTTTCAGTGGTACGCATTTTAATGTATGGTTTGCTAGTCTAAAAAATTATGCGAAATCTGTTAATCCAGATTTGTGGAAAGTGATTTCACATGGTCCTCATGAACTACCAAAGAAAAAGTCCAAATGGACTGACAGTCAAAAATCACTGCATGAAGAAAATCAGATAGCTATAAATCTGATGAAGGCAGCTACTGATAGAGCTTTTCATTCATGTTTCTTTGATTGCAGTTCTGCTAAAGATATTCTGGACATGCTGAAGCGAACTCAGATAAGAGATGTGGACAACTGCATGATGGCTGACAGAAATAATCAAGGCAGCAGTCAAGATGAAGATGATGATGATGATGAGGTAAATCCCTTTGAAAACTATGATTTAGATGATTGGGAAAATGTATATTCTGAGCTGCTTGAATCTCATGAACTGTTAAGAAAATAATACAAAAAATTGAAGAAAAGTAGTAGGTCAGACAATTTAAATGTTGATTATAGAAATTGTGTTGAACTAAAAAATGCTCTTGATGCTAATATGTCTGATACTCAAATGCTGAAAGAATTTGAATGCGTTAAGTCTGAATTAAACAAGCTGAAATCAAAAAATGATTCTCTTAGAGGGTTCTCCAAAGAAAATGGAGAAAGTTTAGAGAAACTAGAAAAGGAGAACACACTGCTGATCGAGAAATTTGAAGCCATCAAATCTGTAAACATAGAATTACAGAAAGATTTTGAAATACAACAAAGAGAAATGAAGTAAATTGAAAATGGAAGAAAGTATGAAGTCAATTCAGAAGACTAGCTTCTAATAAATGAATTGGTTCAAAATGATAAGCTTAAAGAAGAAATTGAAAAATTGAAGCGGTTAAACAGTGCGATGTCTGAGAGACTTCTAACCTTAGAAAAAGGAAAAATGGTGTGTGTTGAAGTTCCTGAAAAATTGAGTATTTTGGAACAGGAAATTGAAAAATATAAAACTGCTAACAAGGTGTTAACTGAATGTGTGAATTGCAGTGAACAAGAGATTACCAGTTATGAGCTACACATTTCCTCTCAAGAAAATAAAATTCAGGATTTAAAAAACTCCTTGTCTAAATTTGTTACTGGGCAAGATAATCTGAACAAACTGCTGGGAGTAAAAGTCAATTTTCAGAAGGAGGGGTTAGGTTATAATCCTGTAAATAAAAAGAATTTTAAAAATAAAATTCATACATCTTTTGTTGCTAGCTCTACTTCTCACACTTCTCAGAAGTCACCTGCTTCTCAGTCCACTGTTCAGAGAACTCAAAAACAAACTGTTTTCGTTAAATCTTCTGAACAGGAAAAGCCTTCTACTTCATCTCCACCTCAGTATAAGGCTAAGAAAATAGAGAAACAGGATAAAAATCAGAAAATGATTGGAGAACAGAAAATGAATAAAAAGGGTTCATCTGTGCATGTTGATCACAGTCCTCACACACACTCACATGCATCTAGAAGGAAAATGTCATGCCACTACTGTCATAGATTTGGACATTTAATGCATGAGTGTAAGTTGATTGAGAAGGATGACATGAGGGCCGGGATAATGAATGCTAAGAAACTTCATGATAAAAAGTTTTCAATCCAGAAAAAGAAAATTGAATGTCTGCACTGTGGCAAATTAGGACACTTAATTGCTCATGGCTGGTTTGCTAGTGGTAAGAAAACATTTTATTCATATCATGCTAAATTCCCTGCAAACCAACATGTTTTTAATAAAAATAAATCTGTTTCAATGAACCAGCATATCATTTGTTTTAACTGCAACAAAATTGGTCACAAGACCTCTGAATGCTGGTCAGGCTCTTTTAAAAGAAATTCTATTTCATGCTTTGAATGTGGAAAGCATGGCCACAGGGCCATTGATTGTTGGCATGCTCAGGGTAGAAAATTCAATTCTAAAACTGTTAAATTCCCTGCCATTAACAGAAAGTCTCATGCATGCTATCACTGTGGGAAGTATGGCCACACAGTCAAGGACTGTTGGCATGCCCAAGGAGGCTATGGCAATAATGAACTCAATTTTAAAAAGAATGCCTCTTATTGCTCTCACTGTGGAAAGCATGGCCACATAGTCAAAGACTGTTGGCATGCTCAAGGGAAAAATTTCATTTCTGGAAAGTTTAAATTCCCTGCTAGTACAAATGCTCTCAGAAAGAACAAAGTTGTTTTCCAAAAGAAAAACTTTGAATGTGTTGATTATGGAAAACAGTTTGGTCATGCAAATAACAGAAATTTCCATGCTAATGCACATACAATTCATGTTCATAATGATGTGCATAAAAAGAACCTAAATTCTGTTTTCTCATGCCATCATTGTGGGAAGCCAGGTCACAGGGCTGCAACCTGTTGGCTGGCAGGATATCAAAACCAAACTAGTTTTGGTAAACATAATGTTTATTCTGTTAATAGAAAATCTCATGTGTATGCACATAGAATTCATGCTAACAAGAATGTGCATAAATCAGATCTGAAAACTGCTGCTAGGAGTAATACTGTCATGTCAGGACCCAAGACTTCTTGGGTACATGTTTGTGCAAAATAATATTGCTATGCAGGTGTGCCTTGGGACTGAAATAAAAGGGGTAATAAACCAAGGCACTCAAGAATGAAAACCCCTTCCTGAATCTTTCAGGTAAATTTTTTGCACTTTCTGTTTTTAGTTCTACTGCATGACATACTAAATCTATTTTTGCATATTCATTCTTCATCTGCATTGTCTGAATTGATGCCTCTGAACTCTCCTCATCTGAAGTGCATATATGTGATTTACATGTATAGTACATTGAAAAATCTGAACTGCATTTGAATGCTGTTTGAAAACTGTCTGTTGCTTAGTTCACTGAAAATCTGATTTATACATAGGACTGCACATTGAATTATCATGATTGACCACTATGGTATGTAAATGGTAAGCTACCAAAAGACAGGGAAATCTGTCTGGAGGTTCCTACTATGTGTGAGGTGGTCTTTTAGACTAAGTGCTCCGCCTAGTACCATGGGTCACTTTGCTGAATAGGACAGTCTGAATGTGCACAAGTCACTATATCATTTGGAATCACATGTTCAGTTTCTCATGGCAAACATTGCATGTTTTCAGGGGGAGTTAGTTGCATGTGTTTTTGCATACATATAGTGCATTGCATTTCATTTCATTGAAAATGCCAAAAAGAGTGTCTGAATGCATGTTGACAGGGGGAGTCAATGCATCGCATATAGGTTGTCAAATGCATACTCTTGTGAGAATTCATTGCATACCCTTCATCATTGATCTTAGTTGACAAACCTTGATAATATCAGAAATCATTGAGCCTCGAAATCTCTCTTATCAATCGGTATCTTTTGGCTTCAGAATTCTATCAGTCTTTCATGAAGATTTCAATGGGACTATCTCGATCATAAATCTGAAAATTCTTGAACTAGAAATCTTCTATTATACATTTTTATGAATGACTGAAATAACTCATGTGGTTTAAGTTTAATGTATTCAATGAGTTTGGCTTTAAAATCTCTTAAAAATATCTGAAGCATGTTTAATAAACCTTAACCATCTGTTTCATGCTATGTCTTGTAAAATCTTCTGAAATCTGCATTATTGAATTCATGGCTTTAATTGGTTAAGTACATGAAATTATTATTGACTTGAAGCAAAGGAATTTGTCTGACTTGTCTAAAGGGTAATTGTTGTCAGAGCAACGACTTTGGTCTCTGAGAAACCATGTCCAAAGGACTGTGTCATGAGGTGTCTTAGTCAACTCTGCAGAATAAAATTCATTGAAAATTCAGGCAGAGCAATGGCATGCACACTGAGAAATACAACTCACTCATCAAGAAATGATTTGCAGTGTGTCATGATGTGTAAATACTATCTCTGTTCATATAAAGCATGACAGTTAGTCACACTAAGTGCTTAGGGATATTGGCCTCTGATCAAGGTATATCCTCTAGTTACAAGGTGTGCACTGAACTAGAGTGCTCGTAAAATTTGTAGCATGAAAAATTGTTGAACGAATTAAAATATCTGAATATTGATGCTAAAATCAAATTGCTACAACCCTAGACAAAATGATATGACTTCATAATTGCTTGATTTCAATACTGATGCATGTAATTCCGAAAGAAGTCAATAAATTTGATTGTGTAAGAGAAAGAAAGTTTTATCAAGATAAATATGAGGACTTGGTTCATTTTTATTAAACTATGGTTTTAGATATCAATACAGAATTTTATTGATAAACTCTTCATACATCATATTTAAACCATGCTGTTCAATAAAGCTCATTCATAAGCCCTTATAATGGAAGACTTTGAAAACTCATGTTATGGATTTATGAGATTGATATTTCTCTGAAAATCTGACTGAATTTTCTGTGATTGGAGCTTCTTTAGAAAATCTGCTAAGTGAACCTGAACTTCTCCTTGACCTGAACTTCTCCTTGTTTGCCCCCGTGGTCTCCTTCTCATTCATTTCACAAGGTTCCATTTATTGAGGGGGAGCCTCCTTGTCATATGCATCATGCTGCATAGAAGGAGAAGAATTGTGCTCTGACATTCATATTTCTGGTATCTGCATCTACATTCATACCCCTTCCCATGGTTTATTATGATTCTACCAAAGGGGGAGATTGTTTGCCAAAGAGGGAGAATATCATTCAATCATTGAATGCAGGTTCCTTTTGATCATCTCTAACTCATGCTTTTGCTGAAACTCTTAAAGGGGGAGAATCATGTTCTTGCAAAGGGGAGAAATTGACCGAATTTTTATACATGCTTTAATTTCTCAAACTATTTTCTTTTTGATGAAGTCAAAGGGGGAGAATAGTTTGTGTCATCAGCATTACTCACAGTGTAGTATTGCCATCATCAAAAAGGGGGAGATTGTTGTGCCCCTGTGATTTTGATGATGATTTTGATGATTGGTTTTTGATGTGAGTTAATCATTGTGAGTCATCTTGCTGTGTGTGTCATCATGCTATTATTCAGTCATTCACTGATCATAATGCCTTCCTTTTTTCTGCTCGATTAATTCATGTTTTATCATGTAAGTGAATGGAGTTCATATGGCTGTCAGATAACATGCTCTATTTAATTCTGTCTACACTCTGTCTGCACAGTCTCCACAGTAGTGCGTCAACTCCTTGAGCTGATGCGTCGACTCTTCAGTTCAGTTTCTTCAAGTCTATACATTAGACTATGGCAAAGTCTATTCATTCGTTTGGGTAACAAAGTCTGTACAGCCGTGTCATATGCTCCTGAAGTTCATATCATCAAGTCTGTACAGTGGACTGTGCAGCCTGTTCGTGTTGGTGAAGTCTATACATCGGTCCTTCACCGTCTCATGCATTGTCTCTGCCAACGTCTCATTTAGAGTCTTCCCTGTGTTGAAGTCTATACAGCGTCAACAGTGCATCATTTCTAGAAGTATGTACATCGGCATGCATTGCATCAAATGTATACATTGGGTCATATATTCACTGTAGAGTCTACACATTGCTGGGTCTTATTCAATGTCTTCATGCATTCATCAAGTCTATACGCTGGAAGACAAAGTCTATACAGCGTCAACTCATTGGGCTGCAACGTCAACTCAGCAAGTCTATACATCCTCAGTTGAACGTAAAGTATATACGTTACAGCGTCAACTCATTGGGCTGCAGCGTCAACTCAGCAAGTATGCACATCGCCTTCAGACTTTCAAGTCTATACACTCTATCTTCATAGGTTTCAAGTCTGTACAACATGCCTTGCTATTCACAGCCTTTAAAGTCTGTACATTGGTTCAGACTCTTCAAAGTCTGTACATTGGGCCTTCAAGCTTTTGAAGTCTATACACTGGACTTCATTTCACCAAGTCTATACACTGAACTTTGTTTCACCAAGTCTGTACACTCCACATCTTTTCCTACACTTGCCAAGTCTATACAGTCATACCTTTTCCTACGTTTTACTGGCCAAGTCTGTACATCGCTAAGTCTGTACATTGTCTTCAGCTCAAGCGTTCAAAGCCAAGTCTATACAACGCTAAGTCAATACATTGAACTGTTCTTCAAGTCTGTACACTGGCTTCACGTTTTCAATGTCTGTACAGTGGCTTCGCATAGGCAAGTCTGTACATCGACTTCACTCAGTCAAGTCTATACATCCACAGTGGATCATCAAGTTCATACATCCACAGTGCACGTTCAAGTCTATACATCCACAGTGGATCATCAAGTTCATACATCCACAGTGCACGTTCAAGTCTATACATCCACAGTGCACGCTCAAGTCTATACATTGGCCCTAACACTCAAATTCTGTACACTCGCTGCACTGTACAAGTCTATACACTAGAGTCGTCAGCTGTGAGGACAGCATGTCTGTACACTGGTTCTCATGCATGTTAAACATGAAGTCTGCACACTGCATGGTCTCAACTTGCGTCTCACTGAGGATGCATACACTGTAAAGTCTATACAGACTTCATCGTCTTAGAGAGCGTTTCAGGCATCAAGTCCATACATCCGATCGTCTCTGTAAGCGTCTCAAGCTGAAGTCTATACATTGGCGCACTGTTCATGCATAAGGTCTCAAAGTCTATTCAACGAGGGCTTCGCATCTTCATGTCTATACATTGGTCGGTGCAAGTGTATACAATGGACGAGTCTGCATAACGCATATGTTCTAAGTATATACACTGTGTTGCATTACATGTTTTTACATCTAAGTCTATACATCTGATAGGCTTATTAATGCATCAGTCTGCAAGTCTATACACTGAGCTCACATGAAGACTTAAACTCTATACACTCACTCAGTGTACACACTTACTCACTTGTTGTTCTTCAAAGTATGTACATCGCATAGCTTCACATATTTGAAGTCCATACATTGGAGAGTTTGTACATTGCATTTGCATTCACAAGCCTATACATCCTGAAGTCTGCCATTGCTCCCTCATTCAATGAAGTCTGCACATTGCTGAATGTTCTTCAAGTCTGAACAGCGGATGTCTTCATATGTGAAGTCTATACACTGCATGCTCACTCAACTAACTCTATACACTCGTTTGTTAACCTTCAACTCTATACACTCGACTGTTAACTTCAAAGTCTATACACTCAAGCAGCAGGTTGACTGTACACACTTTGTTAACACCTGAACCAAGTATATACAACCAACTGATATTTTCCTATGTCTGTGTGGCAGGTACTGTTCGAGAAGCTGAAGGCACGTGATCCAAGGACCTGAGATGCTGACACGTGGCCAAATACCTGGGCGGGAAATGTGGAGGCCACACGCGCCCAGTGCTGCCTCTGCTCGAGTTGCTATAAAGGGAAGTCTCGGTTGTCTGAAGGAGACTGATCGAAGCCTTGAGAGCAATAGCAAAATAGCATAAGTGTAGAAGTGCTGAGAGTTCGATCCAGCAGAAGAGAAGAGTTGCAGAGAAGAGAAGAGAAGAGACAGAGAGAGCCTGCGAAAGAAGAAGAAAAAGAGTGAAGAAGCAGAAGAGAAAGAGAGAGAGAGAGAGAGAGAGAGAAGGAGTTTGTAGAGAAGAAATGGGAAAAGCTTGAAGATCTGTCCTCTGACGTTTGGATCAAATCCAAGCCAGACCTGCTCCCTTGAGAGCTACATTACTTGTATTTCGTTTCTAGCTTTTGGCGCTGTGATTTTTCATCCTTTCTTATTTTCTTTTTATCTTTCCATCTTTGTACTTCCGATCCTCTGGACTGAGGTCGGGTTCCTCCTGGTGAGTCAGGAGAAGGGAGATCTGATCTCCGGTTGCAAGTAGCTGGGAGCTACTTGTGGGTTCCCTCCGGTTTGGAGGAATGGAGGATTGGTCCTCCAGTTCTGGGCTTGCGGGTTGCAAGTCCAGGGGTCCCTCCTGGTCTGGAGGAAGAGAGGTCTGCGACCTCTGGTTTCCAAGTGGCTGGGAGTCACTTGGGTGTCCCTCCGGTTGGGAGGAAGAGGGGAGGTTGTTCCCCTGGTCAAGCTGTGTGGCAGCAACTGTTTGCAGACTGAGTCTGCTTGGTTCTAGCGTTTGCTAGTGAAGCCTCACTCCGGTTGGGAGTGAGGGGTGGATGTAGGTCTGGAGGACTGAACCACCTAAAAATCTTTTGAGCAATGGTTTGCTTTGTGTGATTGCTTCAGCTAGATGCTTGGATAGACGTGCTTCATGTGTTTGCTCATAAGTTTAATTGAATTAGTTTTATTCTGTGATTGCGTCTAACATCTGAGTTTTTATTTGGCCATTATTCATAGAAGGATACATTCACCCCCCTCTGTATCCGGGCCTAGCACCCTAACAATCTACTTCTTATGCATCCCGTTGTCGGGAGAATTGTATTGCAGAGGTGATAATGGCTGTCTTGAGTCTCGTGACAAATCTGCACTGTAAAAATCAATTGCCTTCTCAACAGAGACGCTCCCGGTAGAAGTAGATTTCCGTTTCCCCTGTATTAAATGAGAAGGAAACATAAATGTCCAATGATAACCAGAAAATGAGAAGATAAAACTACATTACAAATGATTTACAGATGTCTTATTATTTAACTTCCACTGGGGATGGGGGAATCAGTTGGCCATTTTCATCCATATCAGAAAGAATACATGAAGTATAGCACGGTAAAATGTATGACATGTTGATCAAGGTTGTTTACTTAATCGGTAAATTAACCAACTAGGCCCCAGCTGGTTATATTTTCATGCTGTCTGAAAGATACAATTATCAATCGAATGGCCTGCAACAGACAGGTCTAGGAGACAAACTGTTAGAATCGGTCAAGCCTCATGAGAGGCCAATATAAAGAGAGAGAGAGAGAAGGTGATTTCTAAATCATCTCTCCACCCCACACACACCGCAAGGTGTCGTGTGGTTAATATTTATTTCTTTACACTATAAAAGGGAGCATCGGCCAAGGGGAAAAGCCGCCAACATCAGTCCCTTGTGCACACCGGTGAGAGAGAGAAGAGAGAGAAGAAGATGAGTTAGAAGAAGGGAGAAGGGCTACAACATCTCCCGGTTTCCTCGGGTATCTCTTTCCTCGAGGTTCTCGTCTCGGATATCAACCCCAGAGTTTGTCATTGGGGTCTCAGGTGTGTGGTCTCCATACTTGTGTAGAGGTTGTAATTCTCAGTTTGTAGTCTGAGAGTAGAATCGGTGTCTTATTTTATTTTATTATAGTGGATTGCATTTGTCTAATTATTTTTCCCAATTTGAAGATTTTTACATAAAATCTTGTACGTCGTCTCTGTTGTATTTTATTTCTGCAAAGCTATATTTTATGCTTGTGTGGTTGTCGAGTTCATCTTCAATCATTCACGCGGACGGGAAAAGGCCATTTTTCCCAACACGATGGTATCAGAGCCTGGTCGTCATATTGTTGACATCGTGAGACGAGATGGATGCAACCGTCGGCAGGATGATATCACTCAGTGGTAACAATTGGGTGATATGGAAGGCCAAGATGGAGGACATCCTTTACTGCAAGGATCTCTATACACCCATTGAGGGTGTTGCGCACAAGCCAGTAGATATGTCAGAAGCCGCGTGGAAGCAGCTAGATCAGAAAGCAATCGGCATAATCAGACAATAGTTGGATGATAGTGTATTTCACCATGTGTCGAGTGAGATGACTGCAAAAATACTGTGGCAGAAGTTACATGATCTCCATGAGAGAAAGACTGTAGGCAATAAAGCATTCTTGATCCGACAATTGGTGAACCTTAAGTTAAAAGAAGGAAATTCAGTTGCCAAGCACTTGAATGAAGTGCCAAGGATCATAAACCAATTGTCCACAATGAAGATGGTGCTTGAAGACGAGTTGCAAGCTCTGCTGCTACTCAGATCCTTGCCAGACAGTTGGGAGACCCTTGTAGTCTCTCTAAGTAATTCTGCTCCAGATGGTATGCTGACTCTGAAGCACGTGACCAGTAGTCTCTTAAATGAGAAGATAAGAAGAAAGTCGTCATTGAGTGCCTCAACTTCATAGATCTCGGCAACAGAAGACCGTGGCAGAACAAGGTACATAGACAAAAGCTATGGAAAAATAAAATCAAGATCAAAATCCAGATCCAGAATCATCGGCAAGTGTTATCATTGTGGTATTCCTGGCCACAAGAAGATTGACTGTAGAAAGTTGAAAGAAGAAAAAGATCAAAAGAGAAAGGCTGAAGACAATAGGAAAGACAAGGAGATTGCAACGACCGTGTCTGACTAAGAGATAGTAGTTCTTCTCTCTAATGGTGAAAATTATCTTACAATGGAGAAGGGTGGCACAATCTGGATTTTAGATTTTGGAGCATCCTATCATGCTACACCGTGTCAACATCTATTCTCATCATATAGAACATGTGATTTTGGTGTTGTCCATATGGGCAACATGGACACTTCAAAGATGGTGGGGATAGGAGATGTCTGTGTTGAGCCTTACACAGGGTGTTGTGGACGCACTTTTTATTAATTAATTAAGATCTATGGTTTATTCGTTTATTAAGTGCGTGGGCGTGCCAGTCACCTAGGTGACGATCTATTGTGCGCTCGATCTGACTAATCAGACGATTGTGTAGTTCATGTCGGGACCAGAACCCGCCGTACCATAAAGGCTACAGCGTCATTTACATCCCCTCGGAGAGGGGAACACCCTTGATTAATCGCCGGGAATCAGCGCCTCATGGCCAGGAAGTTAGTTGCATAGAAATCTATTATGAGATGCTGAAGTCCACGTACGAGGGTGAAAAGAAAACATTCGAGATCATGTCGGTCATACGCTGACCATTTAATATTCGGACGAATGTCCGGCTCGAGAAAAGACGCAATCGTCACGGGAAAATCGGAACATATGGATGCCGGGGTACGACAAATTTATTGTTCAGAGGAACTGGAAGCATTTGGTTAAATCACGGTTAAAAAGGTCAAAAACCAACAAGTTTGTCGGCTCGGCGCAAGATCAAGCTTCGACCATACTGCGGTGGGCCCCCTGCGGTCGAAACAAGACTTGCATGGGCGTCATTAAAATTTTCGGTGCCAAAGGGCAACGGGGGAGCGTCCCGAGATTAGATCCCGGAACCAATATGTATTCAGAGGGAGCGGGCTGTATGCCGAGGATACGGGTCGGGCGATGATCATAATCGGGACGGACCCGAGGTCTATGCGTGACCCGTGAAGGCCTTATTGACATTCCAATGCGTAGGGTTTGGGGAGGACGAGGGCCGCCTCGTTCTATTCAGATTTATCGGTCATTCGTGGACCACTTTATGTTTGGACAAAGGTCTGTAATAGATACGCGACGGAAACAAACCCGTACAAATGTCTGCTGGATGCACGGCATTTCAATAACGGACCAGAGAGGATCCGGGCGGAGGACGGGCCTGGTTTGATCGGAATGTCGGCTCAGAACAAGGTCCGGCCATGGCCATGCCGGGGTAATTCCTGAGACTCAAGACCGGCCTGTGAGGGCGGAATTATTACTCCTTTTGCACCGGGTCACGGGGAGAAGCGAGGCTGCGAGGTGGCATTTTCTATTTCTTATTATTATTATCCGGGTTCTAGTCATTTCATTTTTTTTAGTTGCTTATTTCTCCTTTATGCCTTTTTGGGTAGTTTTATTATTTTATTATTATTACATTTTATCGCACACATTTCCCTTTTTTGTGTACCATGTGTTTATATGTGTATTTGGTTTATTTCTTCTATTGCATCTTTTATATGTATTTTTGGATCTATATATTTTTTTATGATTATTATTATCGTGTTTCTCTTATTTGCACTTAGGGCGTATGTGGAGGAGTGGGCCATCGGAGGGCCGAAGGGATGTCCATGTGGGTTCGGACCGAGTCGGTATAGCTAGGGTAGGGCCCGAGCAGCTCACAGCAGGGTCTGATTGGAGTGTGCCACTGGAGGCTGGTGGAGAGAGTGCCGTTGAAGGCTAAGGGAGTATGCCATTGACGGCCAAGGGAGTATGCCGCCGGAGGCTAGTGGAGAGTGTGCCGTTGAAGGCCAAGGGAGTGGGCCGCTGGAGGCTGGTGGAGAGTGTGCCGCTGGAGGCTGGTGGAGAGTGTGCCATTGAAGGCCAAGGGAGAAGGATGGGCTGGTGTGAGGGCTGAAAAGGGGGTCCCTTTTGGCATATGAAGTTCAGATGGAGGAGTTCTGGGTGGCCAGGTTCTCAATTCTTCATTGAGTGGTTAAGTCCGGGGCCATGTTCAGCAGCCCAATCCTCTGAGTCTCGTACGGTTCCATTGTTTTGATTAGGATGTCTTATCATTATTCGTTCGCTCATTAGTTACTTCACTTTGTCTTTTATCATGGCATTACTTTTAATAAAAAATTCGACAGCATCTCCCCTTGACTCGGGGCGTAAGGGAGATACAGGGAACGCGCCCACATAGAGTGGCGGAACCCGACAATTTGAGGTGCGTGCCAAGGGCGACAACACCTTCGATAAAACTTCGGAAGACCTGGAAGAAGCAACGAGCAGAAGACACTCCTAAGACTAGCTGAGAGTGCACCGGTGAAGAACTTGGCCAAGGTGTGCCAGCTGAAGATAAGTGCAAGGCTGTGCCATGCTGGGCTCAAGTGAGGGGCTGTGCCGCTGGAGGGCTGAGCAAGGTGTACCGGTGGAAGCAGGTTAAGGGTGTATGCCAGCCAAGGCACACAAAAGTGTGCTGCTGAAGAAAAAGTGGGGTATACCGCTGAGGGCACGGTCAGATGTGCCGCCGAAGGCGCAGAGGGGTGTGCCGGCCAAGGAGCCAGAAGGTGTACCGCTGGACGGGGGTGCAGGCGCACCGGACAAGGCCCCAAAAGGGGCTGGCGTGCTAATGGGACAGGGGCACTGGGCTGATCAAGCCCACGGTGGCACAAATCAATCAAGACGACGAGAAAACCCATCAAAGGGGACAATGCTCATTCATGGGGGAACAAAAGGCCATGGCCGGCCATACACATTATAAATCATGCCCGAGCTAAGGCTACGAACAAGAAAGAAAACGGAAGAACAAAAGAACGGGGAAGAAGAAGAAGAAAAATGAGGAGAAGTGTTGGGGATCGGAGAAGGGTGACCACCCACTGCCCTTTCCCCCACTTCCCCCTACTACATCAAGCTCCCTCTCTCTCTCTTACTCTCTCTTGCTCGACGGCGGTCGGAGAAACCCCACTCCGGAGCCCTCCTTCTTCTCTTCTCTCCTTTTTTTCTTCTGTCTTCTCTTTTCTGGCGGTGTCTCTCTCTCCTTGCCTCTTCGTCTCTCTTCTCTTCTTCTCTGGCTTCTGTGTCGTTCTGGCCAGCCAACGAGCGAGCCTCCTTTTATATTGAATGGGGGTTGGCCGCTTCGAAGGCCAAGCCTTCTTCTTCTCCTCTTTTTTCTTCTCCCGTCTGAAGCCATCAAGTGGCCTGTACGTAGGGACAGCAGGAGGGAGCTGGCGTGCCTTCACCTGGTTGGCCGAGGTTGACGTCGACGGCCTGCTGTCGCTACGCTATCGACCGGAGCACGAGCCAGCGGTGTGAGAATTAAATGCTCCATGCTTGAGTGAAAACAGAGCATTGTAATGAGATGGGACGCTGTGCCGCTGGGGGGGGCCAAACAAGTGTGCCGCTAAAGGGCTACCTTGGGTGTGTCACTGGGAGGCACCAGGGATGTGCCGCTGGGGGGGCCGAACAAGTGTGCGGCTGGGAGGCACCCGAGGGTGTGCCGTTGGAGGGCACTTGAGGGTGTGCCGCTGGGCACTGGCAGGGGTGTGCCGCTGGGGCTTTCAGGGTGTGCCGTTGGAGGCTTCAAGGGTGTGCCGTTGGAGGCATGCATAGTGTGCCGCTAGGACACTTTGGAAGTGTGCCGCTGGAGGGGCCTTGAGGACGGTGTGCCGTTGGGGCACTTCAGAGTGTGCCGCTGGGGGCTATTTGGGGTTGTGCCGTTGGAAGGCAGTTGAAGGTGTGTTTTCCTCATCTTCTTTCCTTTATCTCATCTTCTCTTCTCTTTTCTCCCCTTCTTTATTCCCCTGCACGTTAATATGGGGTGAGAAATTTTTAGTGTCCACAAATGCCCCCCCACCTGCAGGCGGCGGAAGCGAGGGATGAGAGAGCGGGGCCTGCGGGTGCAGACCGGCTGAGAGATTTATCGACACGACGTGGAGAGCGGGGCTGCAAAAGCCGAAGGATGTTGAAGGCGGCTACAAGAGCCAAAGTTGTTAGAAGGTGAGCCACGAGGGCGGAGAGAAGGGTTTATTCCTCTAATGATCCGGACGGCAGATCCAAATCAGAGGGGGATTCGTCATCCAAAGGGATGGAGAGAAGAGTTTTTTTACTTCAATGAACTGGACAGAAGGTCCAAATCAAGAGGGGTATTCGTCACCCGAGGGGACGGAGAGAAGAGTTTGTCGATTCAACGGGGATATTCGTCACCCAAAAGGGACGGAGAGAGGAACTTGTTGATTCAAAGATCTGAACGAGAGGTCCGCATCAAGTGGACTATTCGTCAACGAAAGAGGCGGAGAGAAGAGTTTTGTTGATTCAAAAGGAGTGTTTGTCACCCGAAGGGACAAAGAGGAGAATTCGTTGATTCAAGAGAAGTGTTCGTCGCCCGAAGGGACGGAGAGAAGAATTTGTTAATTCAATGACCTAAACTGCAGGTCTCGGTCAAAATGGGTTGTTCGTGACCCCGAAGGGACGGAGGGGTGGTCAAGTCACTGACACGGGCTAGTGTTAGCGCCAGGAAAAGAGGTGATCCCTTACCCGAACGGTAGGCTCGGGCCGGGGTGAAAGGCTGCTTTGTTCTTTAATGCGTCGGGGGAGCCGGCTAAGAAAGGTCTTTTAGTTCTCCAAGTGGACGGAAAGTCTACGAGCCAGATCAGAGAGAGAGAGTCCCTTATTCTTCGAATGGATGGAAAGTCCGGGCTAAAGTGACAAGGAGATGTTTATTCTCTAACCAGATGGAAGGTTCGATCTAGAGTGAAAGGCTCTTTTTGTTATCTGGCTGGGTGATAGGCCCGGACCAAAGTGAAAGGACCCTTTTTGTTCTCTAGCCGGACGGAAGGTTTGATCTAGGGTGAAAGGATCTTTTTGTTCTCTAGCCGGATGGAAGGTCCGAGCTAAAGTGAAAGGGATCTTTTGTTCCCTAACCGGACGGAAGGTCCGGTCTAGAGTGGAGAGAGTATTTTTTATTCTCTAGCCGGATGGAAGGTTCGGGCTAAAGTGAAAGGGATCTTTTTATTCTCCAACCGTACGGAAGGTCCGATCTAGAGTGGAGAGCATCTTTTAGTTCTCCAGCCAGACAGGGGGTCCAAACTAGAGTGAAAGGATTTGATATTCTTTAATGCGTCGGGAGCACCGGCTGTGAAATTTGAACCCGGGAAAGTGGACCGCAAGGGCCAGAATCGGTGTTGCGGAAGTAGGCCGTGAAGGCTAAAATCGGGGAAGCGGGCTACCAGGGCCGAAGCTGGGAAGCTGGCCACGAGAGCTGAATCTGGTAAGCAGGCTATGAGAGCCCAGATTGGGGAAGCGGACTACAGAAGCCGAAGTTGGGAAATTAGCGAGCCGCAAGGGCAGGAAGGTAGGTCAGGGGGGCCAAGATTGGGCTCCACGAGCCAAAATTAGGGAAGACAGACTATGGTAGCCAAAATTGATTGATTTTTTTTATTGATTTATTATTATTATTATTCATTTATTCATCCAAGCATGCAGGCATCTGTTAGTAGGCATAACATAAGTATAAGTAAGGTAGTGTTGACACCCGGAAAATGAACAAGGGTGGAAGCATAATTGAAAAGAAGATCTGACCAACAGCGAAAGACTAATGATGAAGCTTATCAACCTTTCACCCGGCTAAAGCCCTTGTCGGCCAAAGCTGATGCTCGGTGCCAATGTCACTCAGACGGCAGCACTGATAAGGCAGCAGTCACTCGACTAATGAGATCTTCCAGCCCTTTAAGAAGAGCTGTACTACTGCTTCGTCCAAGAAGTCACGGACGATATGTCAGGGTAAGTCAGATGTCGGCTTACTGACGGAAGTAATATGAGATAAAGATGAAGCCAGCACCGGCAGATGAAGATGGTAAAGGCTCCTGAGAAGATAGAGCAGAAGAAGAGTCGTCTCCACAGATTATGCACCTGGCTGAGGTCTTCCCAGACTAAAGCTGATGTCCGAGCTCGTCACCATTCGAGTGACGATATTGATAAGATGATACCCGGTTTTGTCACCGTTCAGATGACAATCCTGATGAAACCCTGTCTACGGACTGATGAAATCCCTGTCTACGGACTGATGAAACCGCTGTCTACGGACTGATGAAATCCCTGTCTACGGACTGATAAAACCCTGTCTACGGACTGATAAAATCCCTGTCTACGGACTGATAAAACCCCTGTCTACGGACTGATGAAATCCCTGTCTACGGACTGATGAAATCCCTGTCTACGGACTGATGAAACCCCCGTCTACGGACTGATGGAATCCCTGTCTACGGATTGATGAAACCCCTGTCTACGGACTGATGAAATCCCTGTCTGCGGACTGATAAAACCCTGTCTGCGGACTGACGAAAATTACAATCACGATTTCGATACAAGATATTTCATAGATGAAAGACCCTTTGGGGTGATGATACACTTAAAAAATCCCAAGTGGGCCTATATGAAGGTGGCGCCGAAAGCCTGTGTCGAAGCCCAAAGATTGGCGCCAAGAGGCCAGATTCGAGTGCGCCGGGAAGCTTATCTCAAGCGCGCCGTGAGGGTGCCTGTCGAGAAGAAAAAGGAAAAGGGTTATAAAACCCCCTCCCGTCGAAGAAGAAAGAAGAGGCCAAGAAGAGAGGGCCCAGAGGAGAGAAGAAAGGGGCAAAAGAAAAAAAGGATCGAACAGATAGCCAGAAAGAAAAGAGATAGGAAAAGAGAGGGAGAGACTCTCCGTCGAAAGAAGAAGCAGAAGAAGGGAAGGAAGAGAGGCTCCAGGTGGGCTGATAGGGGGAGGGAGAGGAGTCAATACTCCACCCTCCCCCCATGTTCGATGTTTTTTTCTTTCTTTTCTGTTTCTTATTACTGATTCTCCGTATGGGATAGTCGAAGTCTTGATGTTTGGATTATTCATACGATTCTCTCCCTTTTCCTCCCCTCTATGTTTCTTGGCTTCAGTTATGTAGTCGATGTAAATGAGGGTGAGATGAATAAATGCAATGGCCGTGATGGGTTTTAGGCGATACTATCTTCTTTTGTCTCCATATGTATGCATACTGTTTGTATGAATGCCCCATGGGCGAAATGATTCAGGTTTCGGAGTCGGGTCTGTTCTTCGAACAGGAATGAAGGTAGAACCCCCACCCTTGTTCAATGGGTTGCTGGGTTCTATTCTCTTCTCTCTTCCCGCTTCAATAGCATGCCCTCGTATGTATTTGAGTCTGTTCCTCAAGCCTCTTGTGCTGTCCGGGAACCAGAGACATCAATCTCTTGGTTCCCTGGATTGCTCGCTATAAATGATGCATTTGAACCCGTAGACGAATGTGAACCTGGATCCTCATTCCAGTCGTTGAATGACTAGGGTCTGAGGTCCCAGCATCAAGGGTTCTTTCATCGCAGATCTGCTTCCAGATGATACCATGCTAGTCTGGGGAATCAGAGACAGCCATCTCTTGACTCCCCCAGACGTCTGGCAGTATACAGATAAAAGCTACTCAGGCCCCCGACGATGGTCTCTCCTCTTCTTGATGATCCGGCCTCTCAGATCCCTTGGCGTCCTTCTAGCAGAGGTGTTCATGAAATCTCCTCATACACCCCTGATTCGGCCTCAATCTGAGCCATAAAACCCAGAAATCCCAGAAACAGAGCATCGTTTTTGAGCTCTGAAACCCTGAAATCCTTCTGCATTTCATCTTCTCGGCGTGCGAGTTTCCCAGCCGAGAACCGTAAGGCCGAGAGGCCTTCCCCTCCTTTCAGCTAAACGACAAGCCCTTTTGTGAAAAACCCACAGCCCACAGCCTCCCGGCGCTAGGCTCCCGGCGCGGCCATGAGCGCGCCGGGAAGCCTTGTGCCGAGAGCTCCCTCCATCCACCAAAGACCCCAGGCCGAGAACCCCCCTTGGCCAACCAAATGTCCAGGCCGAGAGCCCCCCTTTGTCCACTAAAAGGCCATGCCGAGAGCCCCTTTGGCCAATCAAAGGACCGCACCGAGAGCCCCCTTTGGCCACTAAAAGGCCATGCCCAGAGCCCCTTTGGCCAATCACAGGACCGCGCCGAGAGCCCCCTTTGTCCACTAAAAGGCCATGCCGAGAGCCCCTTTGGCCAATCACAGGACCGCGCCGAGAGCCCTCTTTGTCCACTAAACGGCCATGCCGAGAACCCCCCTTGGTCAATCAAAGGCCCCACGCCGAGAAGCCTCTTCCTTCTAGCCAAAGGCCATGCCGAGATCTCCTTCCATGCCGAGAGCCCCCCCTTGGCCAGCCAAAAGGGCCATGCCGAGATCCTTTTCCATCCACCAAGGGCCATGCCGAGAGCCCCCCCTTGGCCAACCAAAATGATCACGCCGAGAACCCCCTTCGGCCAACCAGTAAGCCACGCCGAGTCCCCTCTCCTTGGCCCAATGAAACCCAGTCAGGGGACTCTCTCCTCACTGCCATGTCTCAGCTTTCTGATCCCTGTACACATACGTCCCGGGGATGTCCAAAGACCATCGTGAATGACCTGAGAAGATACAGTAATGGGGAGGATCTCCCTCCCCTACAGTCCTCATTCCCGATCCGGATTCCACCCTTATGAACCCAAAGGGCCATGTCGTTACATGAGTTTCGAAAGGTTTCAAGGGGATATTGACCGATGAAACAGAGGCAAGCGATGTCCGGGGCCCGGTGCCCATCCTTATTCGGTTGTCATCCCGGCATTCGGTGGGTGATGACCTATCTTCTCTTGGCACAATCCAAGTCAAGGAGATATGCTGCCGAAATTCACACATACCTGGCCAGGTCACTGTGATACCACCCCTCAACCCCGTCGGCCCACGGAGTCATGCCTTTGTATGTCCTCCGATGGTCCCCTCGAAGGGGGGATATAAACGTGCTACCGCACCCATATGGGGCGTGCCATGGCATGCCGGTCCCTATTCGGACTCCGGGTCAATCATGCCCGATCCTTTACGGTTCCCACCCTGCCACTGCATGGGTGGTTTCCTATTCCCCACTTGGCATCATCCAAGATGGTGGGAATATGCCGGCGGGTTTCTCCCGTAATTAACAAACCCCTGCTCTGTTCAAATACATTTAACGTCTTGCAAACAGATGAATTTTGTCTCCTTTGAGTATGCGGCTTTACCGCTGTCTTCCTCCTACCTCTAGCGTTTAATCAAGGGTTGTCTTCCTTCCGGAGGACGTAATTTACGTCATAGCGTTCAGGGTATGACGGACTTCTAGTCCAGACACGATCACTCACAATCGACTGACCAAGTCAGATCGAGCGCACAATAAGAATCGTCACCACGGTGACTGGCACGCCAATAAATCCATAAAAATAAATAAATAAATAAATAAAAATAAACAAAATAAAATAAATGTGTCAAACAAGTCTGGCACGCCCGGTGGGACTGGTCTCCCTTCATCTTTACGCTAAGGTAAGAGGCCCAGCGGGCCCCCCTCAAATTTCTGATTCCGTGTGTTTCCTTGTTTCTAGGAAACTACGATGACAACACAAATCGCGTCTGTATGCTTCGACAAGCAACCGGTGGACATGCACGTCCAGGAGGGGTACCTGGCGGTACCACTGGCGTTCGGTTCGTTTCCCCCAGCTGTCGGGCTGCACAACTGCTTGGGCGTTGTCTACACCGACCTTCTACAGGTCGATAACGAGGAGCAAGGCGCTGCTGCAGACGCCCCAGTGGAGGCCGCTGATCGCAAGGATGGCTTACCGAAGAAAACGGCGCCCACGGCCGTCGCCTGCTACGTCCATCATGTCTAGAAAAGGGACATGGTCCCCACTGCTGCCCAGAAGGGGAAGAAAACCAACTGGAGGAACCGGTCTACTGCTGTTGATCGTCGCCTTTCCAATTCCGGAAAGACGATAATGATGGGTGCTATTAGGGCGAACCTCGACGGTCGCCCCAGGGGAGTCCGGCCGGACAGAATCATCCCGACCATCCCAACTGACAACAAGTTCCAGGTTTTGGCCGCTAGGAGGGCCAACTGGGAAGCTGCTGAAAAGAAGCCGCTGGCGCCCAAGCCAGCAAAATACAAACAGGTCTGGCGACCGAAGAGGATCCAAAGCTGGGCCCCAGCTGAAGACAGAGAGAACCTCACTGATATCACTGTTGCCCGCCGATGAAGAAAGATGAAAGAAATGCTACTGCTGCCTACCCCAGGACCCGGGGGAAGAGTGATGAGATTGAGGGTCAAGAAAGAAATATGATTGCTGTTCGTCCCATGATAAGGGGCGGAAGATATGAGACCAGGGAAAACTTCACCAACACCCATCCCATGGCCAGGGGCAAGAGATGGGAAGAGAAGATCTACAATGCTGCTGCCAACCACTGCCAAGTTGGCAATATAAGAAGAAGTGAGCCAGTCACTATGGTTACTGCAAGAAGATCAGGAGCCTGTGCCAGACAGGCTGATATCTTCAAATATCCCAGGGCCGAACATCTGAATGCTCGGGTGACATGACTGGCCTGGCAGCAAAAGGGCCAGGACAGACTGATGCTCCGGCCTGAGCCGCAAAGGCGCGACCCAGAGGAGACTAAGCAGGTAGTCCAAGACTACTTCCACTACCTAGGGAGCTCTGCCCTAGGCCAGCAAAGACTATCCCGTGCCTTGGGCACCAGGGATGATGAAGAAGAAGAAACCTTCCAAGAAATGATGATCGAAGCCTCTTCCTCCGATTCGAATGACTATGAAGAAGGCCCCAGGGCCGGATATAATGAAGAAGACCCGTACAAGGAAGAAGCCAAAGAAAGAATATCGGTCTTTGACCGGCTCAGATATCCTAGCCAAATAAAAAGAAAGGTCTACAGGCGGAAAGGAAAGATGCAAATCTTCGCCTGCAATATGGCTGGACTGGCCAGGGGGCAAGATATACTACCAACTCAGCCAGATGAATTGCTCAGGCTGGCAACTGGGCCTGGTCCTGTCACCAGAAGAGGCCAGGCAGCAAAAGATAAGATGAAAATTGATGATGAAGCCCGCAGGGTTGCCACTATGACGGTTAATGTAGTAACAGCGGAAGATGGAGATAACCCCTTCGTTGATGATGCTGAAGGGACTTCTGAAGATATACAAATTCCATCAACCATGGATCCCATGATCCAGATGATGTTCAGAAGATACCAACAGGAGATCAATGCTCTCCGAAGACAGCTCAATGAGAGACAGGAAGCTACATCAGTATCGAAGCAAGCGGAACCTGCGGGGCAGACATCCAGCTCTACAGAAACAACTATCCTGGCTAATCCTCTCTTAGCTGATAAGGGCAAAGCACCAAGTCAACATGTTCCACAGCAAATAATAGCTCAGCCCTCTGTGTCTCGGACGCAGCCTACCGCACCCATCTTGTGCGCCACTGTGATGACAACTCCTCACAGCCAGCAACAAGCCCACTTCTTTCCAGAAGATATAGATCCAGCTGTAGCCCACAAGCAGATGATTGAAAGAATTGTGGAAATGAAGCTGTCAGAAAAGACTGGAGATGATACTAGTGCCTATGATGTGTACAAGGTATCGTATCCTCCCCAGTATGCTGCCAAAAGACTGCCTCCAGGCGTCAGCAAGCCGCCAAAGTTTGAGAAATTCAATGGCCAGGGCTCCCCCAGGGAGCATATAGCCTACTATACTACAATCATGGGCGACCTAGCAGTCGATGAAGCCTATCTGCTCAAGTTCTTTGGCTCGTCCCTCACTGGGTTGGCCTTTGAATGGTATTCAAGCTTGTCAGCAGGATCAGTGGTTGATTGGCCCGATATGTAGAGAAAATTCCGCGACAGGTTTCATGTCACGGAGAGGGAAATCACAATAGCAGAACTGTATGCTACCAGGCAGAAACAGGATGAAACTACACTGGAGTACATCAAAAGATGGAGAAATCTAGCCATGAGATGCAGAAGACCTCCTCATCAGGAGGATGCAGTGCAGATATGCAAGCAGAACCTCAGGAGGGAGGTACTAGAAAAAATGATCGGTGCAGATGTCAAAACATTTGACCGACTGAACAATATAGTGGCGGAGGTCGAGACGTTCTTGTCCAAACGTCCGACCGTCAATGCTCCCGCCATGCCAAAAGGTAAATCCAATGATCGGCGGCCGTCACACTCTGAGGCCAACACCGTCGATTTTAGAACCTTTGAGCAACAAAAAGGGAAGAAAGGGGCAGATGAAGCTCCCCCGATGGCAGATACAGCAGAAAGAAGAGACAAAGTCTCTCTGAGGGACAGGATGAGAAGGCCTTACTCTTTTCCCAAGGATAAGACTGCAGCATTATTTAACTGGGCATATAAGTTCAATAAGGTAACATTGCCTGAACCGAAGAAGCCCGAAGATACAGAAAAGAAAGATGATCCGATGTTCTGTCCCTTTCACCGGGTGTTGGGGCACGCAATTGAGGACTGTTATGTCTTCAAAGATATCATGGAAGGAATGGTCAAGAAGGGTGAACTGCAGCTGGGAGATTACCAGGTGAAGCCGCCTCGGCCACATGAGCTTCCGCCCTGGAGGGTGGCCGCCAATATGATCTCAATCTATCAACAGCTGCCTAGGGAAGCCATTGAAGAATGCACCAGGCACACCTGTGAAGCCTGCTTCCTCACCCCATTGAGAGATCAGGAAGGATGGCAGACGGTACCCACAAAAAACAGAAAGAAGACTCCCGCAGTCAAAACCAACGGAGCAGTTATCCGGAGTGTCACCCCAAGGCCTGAGTCGCCTCCAATAAAGCCAATATGGCCTACAGTTGAGACCGGACCAGTCATCCAGATCCATACTCGCAACCGGAGGAGACAAACTCCCCTCCCTGCACATAAAGAAGAAAGTCCTGCAACCAGGCGTCTGCAGCAATATATTAATGAGCTTGATGAGTATGAGCAGAAAAAGCCGAAACACCTGTTGGTGAAAGACTGTATACTCTGGGAGCAGCTCGAAGAATTGAAAATTGAAGAGCAGCCGGAGGCAGAACAAAGAAAAGATAAGACTGAGTCCTTTTGGGGGCAGGAACTAGCAAAGCCAACTTCCCAGAAAAAGAAGAGACGGCCTAAGGCCAAAAAGGGAAAGAAGGTCACGACAGTACAATGCAATACTCTGTCGGTACTCTTTTCTCTGCCCGGGGAGGATGATGAACAAGAAGCATCAGATGCCCCGCTAGAAGCCAATCATGCTGAGGCCTCTACCTCAGCCCATGCAACACGTTCTGGGAGAAAATGGGGGCATCCGCCACCAGCTAACCATAATATTATGTTCAGAGGGGAGCAACCCTATCAGATCCCGAAACCAGAGGTGCGCGGTGTCTAGGTTCCTCCCCCTGCCAGCTTGTACCAAGGAAAAGATAAAGCAGAAGGAGCCCCTTCATTCCTGGAGTTCCTATCCAGCTTAGAAAACGAGCAACTGGCTCACACTGCTCCAGCTAAAAGCAATAAGTGCCAGTAGACGGTAGATAGAAAGCAGAAGCAGCATGAAGAAAATGAAGAAAATAGCCCTCTAGCAAAGCCAGGGGCAGTCATTACAGAAGAAGCCCTCCGGGAGACCGATGAAGAAAATGAAACTGGGACTGGGCAGCAAAGGCCACAGGCACCACATGAACCTCCAAGACCCCGGTGGGCAGAGGAGATGAGGCTGTCTAATGTTCGGGTTGGCAGTCGAATCATGAAAATGTTGAAGAAGCTCCCCACCAGATTCTCCATCTGGGAGATACTCTCTCTGAGTGAAGAGGCCCGCCAAGCAATTATGGATGCCCTGCAGTCGCCGGCACAATATGAAGCACTCTTAACGGAAGTGAATTCGGGGCCATCAGTCACGTTCACAGAAGATGATATGCTGATCCCAAATGCCAGTCACAACAGACCGTTGTATATGAGGGGCTCCCTGAACTGTCAGTCGCTGAGCAGGATACTGATAGATCCCGGGGCTGCTGTAAATATTCTCCCGTATCGCATCTATCAGAAATACTACTTTGATCTGCAGCTTACCAAGGTCAGAGACATGAAGATTGCTGGGTTCAACCAGAAATGTGAAACACCTCTCGGGGTGGCTGATTTCAACCTCACATTGGGTGACCTCACTACCGTGGTACGATTCTATGTGATCGACTCCAACACCACGTATAAGCCCCTGTTGGGGAGACCGTGGCTGCATGAATATCAGATAGTGCCATCCACGCTACACCAATGCATAAAATACTGCCATGAAGGAAAGGAAGAAAGGGTGTTTGCAGACCTACATCCCTTTGAAGTGTTCGAATGCCATATGCTCGATGCCTCCTACTACACCGAGGTGTCACAAAAAGATGAAAAGAAAGAGGCTGTGATCAGCCAGAAGAAGCCGGCGACGAAGGCAAAAGCTTGGTCTCCACCGCCACCCAGGGGCTATGTTGAAAAGCATGAAGTAGCTCACATCTCTTATGCTGATGATTTTGCTCGGATCACCCCTCCTAGCATCCATCCAGATAGCACTGATCAAGAAATGAAAGAAAGGTGCATACAGGTGAAGGTCCCACGAGGTTTAATCAAACCCGTCGCCAGCCTCGAATACCAAACAGTGCTGCCACTGAAGACTATGGAAATCCCTCGCTTCTGCGAGCCACCTACCATATTCTACACCGGGGAGGCAGTCGAAGAAGATGATCAAGACTGCATGGTCCCTGAAGAAGCCGCAAACCGGATGGTGCCGATTACAGGCCTGGAGTACACTACCCAGCAGGTTTCGCAGATGTTCTCCAAGATGCAAATGCCATCACTACAATCTGCAGCCCAGAAGAAAGCATTCAGGGAGCTATGGGATCCGCCTCGAGATAATAAGGAACTGAGGAAGATCACACAGCATCCAGGATTGGGTTATACCCTTCAAGAATATTATGAAGCCGAGGTGGATGTCATCTCTACCTTCTACCAGCATGGAGACTCCCCTGGGATAGGATATGATCAATATCCCTTTGAGGATGAAGAGATTATGTATCAAACCATAACAGACAATGAAGCCCAAGATGACCAGCCAGAAGCAGGGATGTCTGATAAAACTAAGAGGGGACGGTGCTGGAAGGACCCGTCCTGCAAGGAGGATCTATTCCAGGCCGAAGCACAATTTGATACGGGAACCCCGGATGAAGACCAGATGGCCAAAGAACTGAGAGAATGCCTGGAATTTGAGCGCATTCTGGAAGAAGTCCAGGCTCTACAGAAAGATGACCTTTCAGGGGAGCCTGCAACAGAAAGATCCCTAAGAGCGGAAGATTCCACTTTTGAATCCTCTTCTGAACCAGTCTCGTCCTCGGGGCAGACTGAACAGAATCCGATGGTATCGGCCTTATATGATAAGCCGACATCCGCTGATGAACAGGATGACGATACAGAAGAACAAGAAACTGAAGAGAATTATATCCCGGGAGGCTTTATTGATTTGCAAGAAGCCCCACCCGAAGTTGAGGACGGAGGCCAGGCCACCGTCGATGAGCTGATAGAAGTGAATCTGGGGTCAGCGGATGAGCCAAGGCCGACATTCCTCAGTGCACTGCTAGAACCAGCTGCCAGAGAATAGTACATACAGTTTCTGAAAGAGTTCCGAGACTGCTTTGCATGGACATATGATGAGATGCCGGGACTGAGCTCTGATGTGGCACAGCACCGATTGGCGATAAACCCGGGGGCAAGTCCTGTAAAGCAGCCTTCAAGGAGAATGCGTCCCGAACTGATAAATCAGATCAACAAAGAAGTCGACAAGCTGATCAATGTGGGCTTTGTTGAAGAGAACCAATATACTACATGGCTGGCCAATATAGTGCCCGTGAAGAAGAAAAATGGGCAGATCAGAATATGTGTAGATTTCAGGGACCTGAATAAGGCTTGTCCAAAAGATGATTTCCCAGTGCCAATTACTAAAGTAATGATCGATGCAACCATTGGCCATGAAGCCCTGTCATTCATGGATGGGTCATCCGGATACAACCAGATCTGGATCGCTGAAGAAGACAGAGTGCACACTGCATTCCGCACTCCGAAGGGGATATTCCACTATAAAAGGATGCCGTTCGGCCTCAAGAATGCCGGCACTACCTATCAAAGAGCTATGACAAAGATCTTTGATGATTTGCTCTTCAAGAAGGTAGAGTGCTACATCGATGACCTGGTGGTGAAAACCAGCAGAAAAGAAGACCATTTGCAGGATCTGAGAGTAGTGTTCCAGAGGCTGCGCAAATATGAGCTCAAAATGAATCCTATGAAATGTGCCTTCGACGTGTCCAGTGGAAAATTCCTTGGGTTCATTGTCCGTCATAGGGGCATTGAGATTGACCCATCCAAGATTAAAGCTATCCAGGAGCTCCCTCCACCAAGGAATCTCCACGAGCTGAGATCTCTACAAGAGCGTTTGGCCTACATCCGACGATTCATATCAAATCTGTCGGGGAGATGCCACCCTTTTCACAAGCTCATGATGAAAGATGTGCCGTTCCTCTGGGACGATGGCTGTCAGGAGGCCTTTGAGAAGCTGAAAGAATATCTCAAAACCCCTCCAGTGCTGGGGGCACCTATTAAGGGCAAAACCCTGATACTGTACATTGCAGCCACACACTGTTCCCTGGGGGCAATGCTAGCACAGATAAATGAAGAAGGCAAAGAGCAGGCTCTATACTACCTGAGTAGGAGGCTGATCAGAACAGAAGAAAGCTACAGCTATATAGAAAAGACATGCTTGGCACTAGTCTTTGCCGTTAAAAAGCTCCGGCACTACATGCTGTCACATGAAATCAGATTGATATCTGCAGCAGATCCACTCAAATACATACTGACTCAACCAGTACTGAAAGGCCGGTTGGGCAAATGGGCAGTAATTCTGATGGAATTCGATATCACGTATATACCCTAGAGGGCAATAAAAGGACAGGCTGTGGCCGATTTCTTCGCAGAACATCCTGTGTCAGAGAATGATATGTTGGGGACTGAGTTACCCGATGATGAGACACTAGAAGCCTGCCAAGCTCAGTCAACTATGTGGCAGCTATTCTTTGATGGAGCATCTAGAACAGAGACGGACTCCGATGGAAAGACCAGAATACGGGCCGGAGCCGGTATTGTGCTGAAATCGTCGGAAGGGGAGGTTGTGCATACTTCCTGTTCTATAAACAAGCCATGCACTAATAATGAAGCCGAGTATGAAGCTCTGATAATCGGACTGCATATAAGCCTCAACATGGGTATCCAGATGCTTCAGGTATTCGGGGATTCAATGTTGATAATAAAGCAAATCCAAGGTGAGTTCGAAGTGCGAAAGCCGGAGTTGAACCCCTACCACCAAAAAGCTGTGCGCCTCATGGCGAAATTCTATCATATTGAGCTCAAGCATGTGGGCCGTGCACATAATGCCCAGGCTGATGCATTGGCAAAACTAGCCAGCTCAATAGCAGTCCCACCGGATGAGACACTGAACATTGTTGTTATAAATCGGCGGCAAGTCCCCAACATGCTAGAAGGCTGCCTCGAAGAAAATGAAGTCGCCACGATCAGTACAGAACAGGCATCTGATTGGAGACAACACCTGCTACAATGGTTTTTACACCAACAGCTGCCACAGAAAAGAGAAGAAAAGATGAAACTCCTGCGAATCAAAGATTCTTATGAATTCAGGAATGGGACTCTGTTCCGAATAATGGCAGATGCACGCAAGAAGATTCTGCTCCGCTGCCTGTCCACTGAGGAAGCTTGGCAAGCGATGAAAGAAGTACATGCTGGGACAGCAGGTGCCCACCAGGCTGGCCCCAAGATGAAGATAGAAATCAAGAAGCTGGGCTACTATTGGCCCACTATGTTTGAAGACTGCTGCACATTTGCAAAGTCATGCCAGAAGTGTCAGGAGCATGCTGTTGTGCCTAGAAGGCCACCTACGATTCTGCACCCTACAGTCCCTAGCTGGCCGTTTGCACAATGGGGAACTGATGTAGTCGGTCCACTACCGACTTCCTCGGCCAGGCATAAGTATATACTGGCCATGACAGATTACTTCTCCTGATGGGCAGAGGCTATAGCACTAAGAGAAGTCACTGGTGAGTTGGTCGCTAGATTCATCAAGCAAAACATCATCTTCCGGTTTGGGATCCCCGGCCGAATAATATCTGACAATGGGAGTCATTTCAGAAATCAGAAAGTCTATCGGCTTGCCGAGAAATATAAGATCGAATGGAGGACTTCCACTCCTTACAATCCACAGGCAAATGGATTGGCAGAAGCTTTCAATAAGACTTTGTGCACCCTGCTGGCCAAAGTCGTCAGTGCCAATAAGAAGGATTGGGAAGAAAAGATGTATGAAGCTCTGTGGGCGTATCGCACCGTCTTCAAAACACCTACAGGGTGCTCACCATACTCCTTGGTATACGGCTCAGAGGCAGTAGTCCCACTAGAGCTGGAAGTCCCGTCACTCAGAGTGGCAGTCCAATACGACCTAGCCCATGGCGAACAAACCAATGCAGAAAGAAGATTAGAAGAATTGGCTGAATTGGAAGGGAAGCGCCTCCAAGCTCAGAAGAATATCCAAATGTATCAGGTCCGCATGGCCACTGCATTTAACAAACTCGTAAAAGGACGAGAATTTAAGAAAGGCGACCTCGTCATGGTCAAGAAAAAAGAAGTCATGGCGTCCAACCCGAAGGGAAAGCTAAATCCCAATTGGGAAGGTCCATATGTGATACAAAGGGTCTACGAAGGAGGGGCTTACATAGTTGTTAATCATCGAGGGGAGATCCAATTCTCACCACTCAACGGTAAACACCTAAAGTTGTATCATGCTGCACAGCTGATATTCCCCGAGTAATCAGGTAAGAGATACCTTTTTCTTGGTCTAGCGGCACTACGCCCTAGCCGAGATACCCTTTCCTTGGCCTAGCGGCACTCTGCCCTAGCCGAGATACCCTTTCCTTGGCTTAGCGGCATTCCGCCCTAGCCGAGATACCCTTTCCCTGGCCTAGCGGCACTCCGCCCTAGTCAAGATACCTTTTCCTTGGCCTAATGGCACTCCGCCCTAGCCAAGATATCCTTTCCTTGGTATAGTGACACTTCGTCCTAACCAGGCTACCACTTATCGTGATCTTGTGTCATCACGATCTGACACCCTCTAAGCAGGAAGGGGGGGGAATAGAAGAAAATAATAAAAAATATATATAAAATAAATGGGGTTAAAAATAGAGATACCCCGCCAGTCTTGTTCGGACATTCTGAACAAGGGTAAAAATGGCTAAAACCCAGCTGTGGTGAAAACCCGAAAGGGCACTGCAGGCAAAATCAGGTACCCCGCCATGCGAAAACCCGAAAGGGCGCACGGGCAAAAGCAAGAGGGGGCTGGCTCTGGTGAAAACCCGAAAGGGCACTTGGGTCGGTAATGTGGTAACCACGAAGAAACCCGCATATCTCTTTACGTCCCGCCGTGATGAAATCCATCCAGTTTAGACCTTACGTCTACCCTGATGAAATTTATGAAATCCTTGCGTTGGTATAAACCCAATACCAATGATGAAACCCGTTGCCGATCGATTGGCGCATTGCCCGATCAGCGATGAAACCTGTCCAGTTTAGACCTTACGTCTATCCTGATCAAACCTATAAAAATCCTTGCATTGGTATAAACCCAATACCAATGATGAAACCCGTTGCCGATCGATTGGCGCACTGCCCGATCAGCGATGAAACCTGTCCAGTTTAGACCTTACGTCTATCCTGATCAAACCTATAAAAATCCTTGCATTGGTATAAACCCAATATCGATGATGAAACCCGCTGCTGATTGATTGGCGCACTGCCCGATCAGCGATGAAACCTGTCCGGTTTAGACCTTACGTCTATCCTGATCAAACCTATAAAAATCCTTGCATTGGTATAAACCCAATATCGATGATGAAATCCGTTGCTGATTGATTGGCGCATTGCCCGATCAGCGATGAAACCTGTCCAGTTTAGACCTTACGTCTATCCTGATGAGACCTATGAAACCCTTGCATTGATGTTAGCACCCACATCAATGATGACATATGCACAAACTGCGCCCATCAGTTATAGAATCAAAGTTTCAATAAAAAAAAAAGAGAAAGGGAGAAGAAAAGAAGAGACAAAATGGGGTTAAAAATAGAGATACCCCGCCAGTCTTGTTCAGGCATTCTGAACGAGGGCAAAAATGGCTAAAACCCAGCTGTGGTGAAAACCCGAAAGGGCACTGCAGGAAAAATCGGGTACCCCGCCACGTGAAAATCTGAAAGGACG